>OX376701.1:3141039-3475727 GCA_947389925.1 Coelopa pilipes
TTGGAGGGGAATTATAGCGTTTCGCTGTTTTACAGTTTGAAAACAACAGAAGTAGATTAACGCACATGTTGATACATTTGTTTCGAATTGTTCGGAACATATGGAAAAGTAATAACAATATAAAATAAGATGTCAATAAAAAATGCGAACAGGATGAAGTCTGTCGTGTCCGCTAGTATATATATAAAAAAAAAAAACACAACAAGAGATACACTGTGAAATAATATACGTTATTTATTGTTAATTTACCAAGAATGATATCATGCAGCTTACTTAGATCTAAAGCAATTCACGAAATTTGCTTAGGTCTAAAACAAATTTTCAAAGTCCAAGTACATAAAATTACACAAAATATAAAATTTTTACATTAGAATCTACTATTTACGGCCCGGTTATGAGAAATAAAACGAAGACGAATTATCATTAAGTATCATTGAAGTAGCGTTTACATGTAAAAGTAAATAAAAATAATACGAAATACGACCTCGAATACGGTTTTTCAATTATCTAAAATTTTTAGTTGAGATAAAATTACATTACATTAATGTCACACAGGGTTGGCCTTAATGCAAACATATATAAAAACTGTTAAAAATATCTCTTAAATATTTATAATCTGGATCATAACGGCTTTGCTCAAAGTAAGTCACCGTAAGATAAAGATGTGGTAATCATGAAATTGTTTCCCAAGATTTCATTCCGACGTTTTCCGAATCAGGGCATAAGCATTGATGGATGAATGAAGTTGTATTCTGGGAGTTTGGTGTAGAGAGGGATACTTCAGCTAATTCATATTTAAAATATGTAACCTGGGCTTAAAATCATTTGATCCGTTCTAATACTCATTTTTAAGATAAACTTTTTCTCCAGATCCTTGAATGGATCCGTTACTTTGACGAGACCACCCTTGATTTCCCGCTCCGCTCTATAAGAAATTAAAATTTGATTTTTACAATTTCATAATAATATTCTTATATAGACCTGTTGCGAATCATTACATGCATTCGAACTGTTGCCCTGGTTCCCACCGGAAGCAGCGCTATTTGAATTGGTATTACCGTTTCCATTTCCATTTAAACCTCCTGTGCCACTTCCTCCACCACCTGAATTTCCACCTTGCGCCATCCACGATAGAAAACTACCGGCTTGATTCGAACCCTGCATTGAATTCAATTAATGATGCAATGAAAAACCATATGTTTTTAGACAACACATACCTGTTGATCTGATTGATTTTGCAACTGGTTTCCTATAAGACTCCATTGATTTAGAGCTGCAGCTACAATTGCTGGATTCATAGGTATTGAATTTAAATTCAAACCTACACCAAGGGGATTATTCATATTTTGTCCTTGATTCGTAGGATTTTGTCCCTGAGGATTAATGCCAAGTGCTTGCAAATTTGGCATATCTATATTACCACGGCTCTGCTGACTACTCCAACCGCTAACGCCGCTATTTTGAGGGTTTGGCAGTGGTTGGTTTTGTATATAATTCCCGCCACTTCCACGATTAAAGGGAGTAAGAGGACCGTCTTGTCTACTTAAGGAATTTGAATTTCCCATCATCCCTCCTCCGTTTCCAAGGCTACCAATACCACCACTTCCATTCATAGCATATCCAACAGCTCCAATATTCATTGGTCCACTGTGGTGGCTACCTCCATTACCAGAACTAGTGATACCACTAATCATTGAGTTTCCATTATTTCCGCGTGGGTGAGAATGTCTGATGGTAGAATTCATATTACCACCTTGCTGATGAATGGGATTCATTCCTCTTCCACTACCATTATTGGATGAGTTAAAATTATTGTAGTTATGGTGATTTTGAGAGGAGATATTTCGATTTTGTTCAGCTTTTGGAGCAGCATTTGATACGTGAACAGACACTCCTGGTCATATGAAAGTGAAAAAATAGTAATAAAGTGGAATCAATTGTGTAGTTCTGAAGCTTTTATAGAATTTCAATTTTTATCATAGGTATATTATGTAATCATAAGAATTCCGAAATTCTATAATAGTTCCTAATATATACAACTGATTATATTTTCTTATCCGTAAAAGTATTTGTCATTGATTGAAATAAATATGTAGTCTCTATGTACCAACCTTTAATAATATGGTCTTCACCACATAGCGACTGCGCTATTTCAGGATCCAAAAACGTTACAAAGCTAAATGCCCGGAACGGCTTTGGAATAAAAACATCTGTTACTTCACCAAATTTCGAAAAATATTCACGCAAATCGTCTGCGGTAATATCTTCAGTGCAACGCCCAACAAACACCTTACATGGTACTTGGTGTATCATTCCCTATATGAACAACGAGCATTTTAATATTGTACACTGAAACAAAATGACATACCTTGGAATTTGGCACTTTAACTTCACACCATCGACCATCGATTAAATGTCTAGTTGACAGCACCCTCATTTGTGCTTCATAACTTCCAAATCGTATAAATCCAAATCCCTTAGATTGACCGGAATCGATGTCCTTTTTAACCTGAGCCATTAATACTTCACCGAATCCATCGAAGTATTCTCGTAAACTTTCTTCTGTTGTCTTCCAAGGAAGTCCAAGAACAATGAGATCAGTACAGCGCAAACGTGTTTCGATGCGTTTTGTCTTTGCTGTAGAATTCTCCAAATTATCATCGCTTTTACGTTTATTTTCTTGACAAGAAACAAATAAAAAAAAATGAAATTGATTTGACATAATTTATGTTAACTTTATATGCCTAAATACCTTTAGGAAATACGCAAAAATATATATTTGATCCCCAGCCTTTATCATTCGATGGTGGATAAAAACGTCCCTCATTCGATCTCACACCTCGTACAACTTTGGTGTCTTCATTGCGATATTTAAGACCACAGGCTCCTGGAAATTGTGCTTGTAGAGTCGAAAGCAATAGCGTACCGTCCTCTTCCGCTGGCAACTCCATCGGCTCATCACCTTCATCTTCAGCCACTTGTATGAAATCCATTGTTATGTTAATATATAAAGCGTTATGTTGCCAGCTGGGATATAACCTATTTTTTAAGTATGAAAGTATTTGTCTTTATGATTGAGAAAATACTTTTATGTTATTAAAATATCGTCTTATATCCAAACTCTTTCTGCATAAACTAGTAATTCATAAATAAAAAGGAATATACAAGAAAAATAAATTCAGCCATATATTATGACAAAGGCAATGAAATGATTTACATTCAGACATTATCCCAGAAAATACAAGTCTATATCATATATTACATCCACCTAAAACACTGCAGGGAAGTTTGATGGACGGGCGAAGAGGGGGATCTAAATACAACATTTAATCAAGCGATTTGCAGCTAATTTTTTGGCTACAAAATCTGGAAGATAATCTCTTATGAAACCCCTGCCACCATTGCTACATCCGATGTCATTGTTACATCCGATAGGAACATAATGGAATCAAGTTCAGTGCGTAGCCAGTGTAAGGTGACAGCACAATAAGTGGGCTCCATACTACACACACTCAATACACACAAATTTGTTTAGTTTTTTTCATACATATTTGTCACCTTCTTGCCTTTGCTTTCGTACTCACGCCGTTCTATCGCTCTTTCGTTCGCTCTTCCACTTTCACAATTCTCTTCACACCCAATCTCTTAAGCAACAAATGCTTTAATTAGATATATATTTGGAGTTTTATTCCTTATTTTTAATATTTTTATCATTGAGTGATTTGTACTGATGTATATTTGAGTGAAACAATAGAAAATTCACACGTTCAAATACACTTCAACCACTTTCGCACGTTCGTTCACTACTATCACGCCGCAGTGTTCAAGTATCTCTTTCGTTTCCACTTGTATTCTGCATTTCTTTTTAACTAATATTGCTCGTTAAATAAAAATTCTATTTACAATTGGCCTCTTTGGACATATCTTATTTGTTGATTTTACGAAATCCAATTTAATAGAAATACGGAACATTCCCCCTGAAAGAAGCTGCAGCCACAAGAATGTTGTTCGGTCGATATATCCGTGAAGCCGTCTGAAAAATGCTGCCAAGTTTGAAAAAATGTTCCAAACATATGAAGTATGTTCACAAAATGATAAGGTGCATTCACAACAACCATGGTAGTCGTTCAATTTCCGTCTGAAAATACAAGAGTATTCACGGTGACCGATTAATAATTGTTTATCTATAATTGTATATTTTCTCAAATCTGAACACCCTAACTTGTGTCGACATCAGTTCCTACAAGTATTAGACACGTTACAGTAAAATTTACTGTCATACTTATACAATTATAGTCACCGAATTGTAATCAGGGTTCAACGGAATTATAATTCATGCATTATAAAAACAAATTGCACGGGATGAAATTTTCGGGATATTGGTGTAAATATGATGAAATAAAAACAAAGGAAGTTCTTAAAAATTCTAGTATATTACATATATACAAAGATTTGAGGATCACATAAGAAACTCCTCACCCTTTTTATCAAAATTTAAGTTGAAGGATCAGCAAAAAAAAAGTATTATTTAGTATTATAAAACAAATTGCACGGGATGAAATTTTCTGGATATTGGGGTAAATAAACTTTGATTAATTCTACTGGGCGAATTCAAAGTTCAAAAAATTAATATCACAAACGTACCATTTTCAAGGGACTTCTAAGCTAACTTTAAGCTAATTAAAACGATCTTCAAATAAAACAAAACGAAAATTCGCACATATCCAAAGAATCATTAATCAAAGAAACGGAAAAAGCAGAAGTTTTTTTATTTTTTAAGATATAAATAAACTTAAACTCAACTCATTAATTTGGAACATTGTTTCCATTGATGATCCTACTCGCATATCATGTTATCCACTGCATCGCCATTAAAAATGAAACTGTGCCTAATTGTACACCAACAGTAGGTGCAACTGACTCCTTAAATCTGTAGCAGGGAACCGTGTTGCTGTTCGATGAAAAAATGTTCTAATAGCGCTAATAGTCTGAATACGGAAAATAAGGGCGAACTACAATCAAAGCTTTCTTGCTTGCTTCGCTTTGACGTTTAAGTTGAATACACGTAGACTTATGGCGGCGAATACAATGAAAGATTTCCTCGCTTGCTCGCTTCGCTTCATGCTTCGAGTTCGCGAAATTTCAACTTTTCTGAGGCTTTGCCAGATAGAGACAGCTGTTTTGTCTCATTGATATTCAAATTTTTTTGAATTCAAATTTTTGATTGATTTGAATTTGTTGAGTTTTCTTTATAATTGTCCCCGAAATAAAATAATGTCGTTCGAAGAAATACTTTTAAACGAAATAACAAAATATCCATGCATTTTTAATAAAAATAACACTGGTCCCCAGTGTAAAGGCGGTTAAAAGTAATAGCAAATAAACCATCCACATCTCGGGTCCGATAAAGAGGACGAACCCAAAACCTCCGGCCTCCATTTAAAATTGTCAATCGTTCTTTTGCTTCATGGAGCAATATCAGAACCACCATCAACCATAATAAATTTTCTAAATCCATTTCTCTGTTTAATTTATTTAATTTATTTTTCTTGTTTACAAACAAAATTCACTTCGACAAGACAATTGACAAGACAATTTGACACATAACATATGTTTTGACTTTTGAAGCGAAGCTTTCATTGTAACTCAAAAATTTTGCTTCAAGCGGAGCGAGGCAAGCGAAGCAAGCGAGGCTTTGATTGTATTCAGCCCTAGAGAGCCTTGCTCAATTCGCGTCAGACTTCAGATTTGACAAACGAGTTGTAATACATTCATAAAGCGCCTTTTACGCTTTATGAGATTTTGAGTTCTCAAATACTATAATTTTGAATTCAGCAATATTCCCCGCGAAGAAACAATTTGTATTTACCATTTAATTGACAAATTTTTTCCAATTTTACAAACAAATTCAATTTATAATCAGAACAAATGAAGCGCGTGAACAAAGCCATGTGTGTTCGGCTCTGCGTCGCTGGTCAACGTTCTCAACGTGACACAACCAGCGTTACCGTGGATGCTTTCTATGTGCTTCAGTCGTTACTTTCGTATTTTCGAAATCAAAGCCAGAAATATAAACGCTCTTAACGAAAGCTTAAATATACACCTCTTAAAACATTCTCAAACGAGATATATTCATTCGATTCAGAAAAATAGTCACAATTCACAAAAGCTCCGAATTTGGTGTGCGGGGTTATTCCAAAATATACAGTGCGGATAGCTCTCACGACTAATCGGACACAGCAAAGAAAAACCTAAAAAAAAAACCCGGATGGGGTTTAAGCTTTATCACATTTTTATTTATTATGGAATCTCAAATTAATTTTATATTAACAAAATCTTATTCTTAACAAGTCAACCATTACACGGTATATGGCATAACTTCACGCAATAAAAATGAAAATCGTATCTATAATGTTAGCAGACAAGGGCAAGGTGAAGTGTATTAAGTAGCTGCTTATTTTACAAACCAATAAAAATCCGTCCTTATCATTTTTCTTGAAAGAATCGGTATAAGGAAGTTAGCAATCACGATCTAAATGGACGTGTAACACCAAAGAAGCCATACCAAAGTGAGAAAAGGTCTAAAGGTCATCTCAGGAAAGATATATCGATTCGGAATAAGCTACTAACCTAATTTATATTCTTATATCAGATTGCATACCAATAATGAATATATATTTAATTTTTCATTATTCCAGAAGAAAAAAGCCACTATACATATGTAAATGTACTTAGATTCATTTATATTTGGCACAAATAAATATTAAACACTACGTAAACATTAAAATAATAATATGTAAATGATTTCGAACAGAAATGGAATTCAATCATAGCCGTCATTACGCCCGTCATTGCTTCTTTTCATCATCATCAGGAGCATGCGCACTCGAGGACACGCATGTCCGTCCAGGTCGATATTTTAAGCTTCTCGCTGTCCTTCTCGTCCACATGGAGCACCTCTAGTTCGACCAGTTTCGAGGGTGCGCAGCAGGGTCGCGGCGCGCGGGTACGGTTCTGTTTCCAAATGAGGCTCTGGAGGACGGCATGGTGGTGGGCGGGTTTGTAGCTCGGCGGGCAACGACCACGGCAGTAGCCAGCGTCGAACACCTTTGGCTGGATAATGAATTCGAAGCCCTTAATTTCCTTAAACACAACCTCCATCGTATGCCGACAGCAGCGTTGGTTCTTCTTGTAGCAATCGGTCGCCAGCTGGTGACGCTTCAACGTCCACCCCTCGGCCATTGTGTGGTGGTGCAGATGTTGCTGTGCCGCTTCAGATGAGTGCTTGCGCGACCGGTGCTCCTGATGCGATACTCCTAGGCGTCCAATGATATTCAGACTTGGCGTTAAATCGAATCGGCTGTCATCCGCGTTGCGAGACGTATGCTCCTCCTCATCTTTGGTATCGCCTTCGTTTGCGCCATTGTCATCACCGTCATCCTCCCCTCGATGCTGCACGGCGGACAGATCGTCAATAATGCGGGCTCCATGGCGGTAGCAGTTTTCGCACTTTACCTCCAAGCCAAGGTTCGTCTTACGGTTCCTCAACCAGCCCTCCACTGCCTTCGTCACGTCGAAGTCCAGCCACTGACTATGCGTTTCGTCAGGCTTCGAATGGTCGAGCTCGATCTCAAGCTTACGACCGTCCAGCCACAGGCGTCGACCCTTTTCCAGCAATTGGTAGACCTTTAGATTGATCACATGTTTCTGCGGCTGCGCCATGGATATGTGCATGGGCGAGGCTGATGGTCTGCACGATCCCTTGTTGTGTTTTCTCTTCTTGCTACCACCATCTCCACCACTCGGTCGCCTGGTCGCCAGTGAGGGGCTCACAAACAACATCAACCTTATATTGGCCTCTTCGATATCGCCTGCTTGTAATTGGGTCGCGTCTATATTAAGCGGGAACTTTAGGATCACACTCGCCTTCGCTCGAGCGTTTTCACTCTGACGACCCGTATTCAGTCCATCGTCGGTGCTGGAGCGAAGGTCGCGTCGCTGTCGCCGACGGCGGGACTCGGTAATGTCATGTGGAATAGTCAACATTTGGAGCTGGGTTTCTGAAGCCACCAACTCACGCTTGCTACGTTCGTGGATGCGTCGCAGGTACTCACGATACTTAGTCACATACTCTTGCTGGCTGATGTTCGCCTAAAGGGGGTGGAAGAGAAGAACAGAACAGAGAGATTTTAGTGAGTTTTTAGTTTTACCAGGGTTCGATCAACATTGCCAACGACGTTCATCAGACTGTTTTGCATCGAATGTTCTAACTCTGATTCGAATGGATAATGACGATCTATACAGATCAAATCAAAACTAATCAAATCAATGTGATGACTCGAACGTAATGCTCGAACGTCCACGATATCCACAAATGCTTAAAAATAGACACATTCATCGATCGATAGTTTATTCAATTATATTCACATACCAAAGGCATGCGTCATTGGTACTGGTACCGCGGCGGGTATAATGAGCCGAACCAGCCTTCATGCATCACCCAATGAACTATGATTTTAAAAAAATTTTATAAATCATAGCAATAATACTACGGGCCAGCATTTATTATGTTTACAAAATACAAAATATCAAAATATAAAATGTGGATTAAAATATAATTTCATGTAGACTTTAGTCGATACATCTATTGCCGATCTATTCGCAATAATTGGCGCATTTCATCACAGCCAAATCGCTTCACCACTATAAAAACCAGAAAACCCAGAATTCAGTGAAGGTGGCATCCCAAAGATGGCCCGTTAACGTTTTCTATAATATTATCGCAATTAATTGTTGGATAATATATAACACAAGCACCACAATTATATTCTACAACTGGAAAATGGAAATTTTTATATGTAAACATTTACGCTTCATCTAAACGCGATGGAAATGCGATGAGTTGTTATAGCCACGATTGCCAAGGTAACTCAGATTATTACAACAATTAAGGGGAAATCCCTTTTAAATACAGTTTTATAGACACGTTTTTTATTTCATACATTTACTGTTAGAAAAATAAAAACAACTTTGCATTTCACATTCATTCAATAAGAAATAATTAAAATATACAATAATAATAATAAATAAAATAATAATAATAATATAATAATAATGATAATAATAATAATAATAATAATATTAATAATAATAATAAGAAAAATAATAATAATAATAATAATAATAATAATAATAATAATAATAATAATAATAATAATAATAATGATAATGATAATAATAATGATAATAATAATAATAATGATAATAATAATAATGATAATAATAATTAATAATAATTACTGACGGATGCTAGTAGTGCGAATAGGCAATAAGGAGATATTTTTGATATTAGGCACATGAATTCAGACTATGGAACTTCGTTGAACATGAGTCATGTCCGCCTCGTAGATTGCCTAGTGATTTCGTCTTTACTACCGATGGACCTCCTTCAATCGATCAAGTTTATATTATTTGCAGTTGAAATGTAATTATTTATATTAACATTCATAAAAAGAAAACAAACACGATAGATAGATATATACAGATGGGAATCATTTACTAACGTATGTATCATTGATTAGAACGGGACGGGGTGTGAAACATCAATTAGAAAGAATCCCACTTTAAATCATCTGTGTCTTTAAATGTATTAACTAACTTCAGATTGCAAATAGGTGTCTGACAATTTCGAGTAAACACGTTCTGAATGTACCGGCTTTAATACCCGCTACATGTTATATTATTATAATATTTATGACTTCAACCTTCGACGTGTTTTTTGCATAAGACAATCGGAGACCATTACTATTCAATCGATCGGATGGTAGAGGTATTGCCTGGGCTTGTAGGTTTATATACTCATTTGCTAAGTTATTTTATATTCAAGTTCTGGTTGAGCAGAATATATGAAATACATTTATTTTTGGCATCAAAAATTAACCTGGAGCTTGTCAATTCGCTCCGCAATAGAGACAGCTCCGTCGAAACAGATCATGAATGATCTGACCTGAGAGCGGTCAGGTTTTTCTAAAAATTGAGCAGCTCCATTTTTAATAAATGTGCAGGGAAATATCGCGGTTGGGACTCGTGAACGAATGCTAATGAATATGGTGAATGTAATAGATGTCTTCCTTGTGTGCGCCTCTGTGCGATTACCTCTCTGTTCCGCTTGCTTTACAGCTCCATCCAAATATTTGACCTGCTCTTAATGTAGCTGCCATCGTCACAAAGAGGCTCATTACATGCTCACAATGGGCGAACGAGGTCGGTATACTCAAGTTATTTAGACAATGTGGGTGTGTAACGACGGAGAGAGGGTAGGGAATTCAAACGTACCCAAAAACGCCCGGCAATCAAAGCTTTGAGATTTGCGTTTAGTTGATATTTGGATCATCAGTATAACGACATCAGCATAACGTTCCTAGTATGACTAAAAACACTCAAGTAAAACGAATACTTGTGTTCAAACTTGCTACAACACAATACTTGAATTGACACTAGTATTCAAACTTGTATTCAACCATGCAAACTTTTTAGGTTCTGTCTTGTTATTACTGAATACTGATATGTTAGAATTATATACATATATAAATCTTCGTATTTTCCATTAATAGTTAGGTCCTTAGAATAACTTTCAAAAAATATATATTTTAATTATTTCTAATATTATTCAATATTCAAACACCAGCAACAGTTGTGACATTTCATTGAATTTTAAATAAATTGTTTAATGTTCTATATACTGTGATATACTATAAACTTTTAGTTTCTAAGGTGTTAGTGCTATTTTTCGTGCATATACGTATTTAAAACGATTACATCTTTTAGTCTGATTATTTATTGAAATTTCGAAAAATTTTATAGAACGTGTAAACAAAGAAAATTTTACTATACTGACGCAGTCTTCTCGTGGTTTGTCTTCGAAAACCGACCATAAAAGTCCTTTGTAACTCTCGTTCGAAATACGAGATGCATGGAGTAAATGAAAATAACATAAGTTTTACTAAAAACACAACAAAAAAATAAATTAATAAGCAGTGCAAAAAAAGAACAACAAAAGCCAGCAGTAATAACGCATCCCAAAAAATCTGCGAAAAACAACAATGATTCCAATTTCAATGAATAATTCTTAGCTATCGCTCATTCTCAAAATATATCACGTTATTACATCTATGCCTGTCCTGCAGTCACCAATAAAACATGTCAATCAAGACTTACGTGAGTACATTAGTGTTTTATACCATACACTGTAATAGATAAGGCAATATTTACGTTACCTTAATTTTATAAAACTTTGTCTAAGGTATGGAATTATGTCTGTGTCACCTCAAACCGAAATAAGTCGCAGATACGTCAAATCTCATAGAAAGCCCATGCTAATTATGAGGTAATTGTTATTTTGAAGAATTTTTAGTGAGATAAACAATAAAAAAAAGGTCGCATAGCGGCTATGCAGTTCCTCTTCTAATATAACTATGATACTTGAACATGGGCGATATTTAGGAACAAACCGTCAATTAAAAAATATGTATGGAATGTTATCTTCGTTCATACCAAACGAACGTTGTTACCGTTGTCATCGTAGACAACCGTGGCTAACCGGTGAATCGCTAATATTGCTATGGATATGTGACTCCGATGGTATCTCGGTGTCTGCGTACTAATTGAATTACATGATTGCTCGAGGAATGGCTGTATATCTCGATCGTTGTGTCTGCTATGATTTGTCTATGCATTTCGAACTCTTTCATCATTTTTTCTGAACGTATCTGTCTTAATTTGTCGGCCCCAACCTCCCTCGACCCAGTTCTTCATTTGACTACACATGAAACTTTTTATTTCTTGTTCGACACTAATTCCAATTGTTTTATATTGGTCGATTTGAAAACTTGCTATCAGAATAAAAAAAAAAAAAATCTTTGTCCCAGTCGGTATTAATTTAGAGCTCACCTTTTTCATATCAGGCAATCGCCACAATCCTAAACCATCCATAACAAATTTGATCAGGTGTAGATTTTCATCGTTAATCGGGGACTCCGTTGATTCCCACTTCTTATTGTCAACCACGGCGGGTTCACTCGGACCCATGGCAAGATAATTTTCATTGACGTCGACGTGGTCGCCCCGGTTGGGATTGTGAACTATACTATTTTCGCTATAACTATTCTTGATTTTATTAACTATCAGCCTTTTCTCATAATAATCTGACCCACAGTCGCTATCGCCGCCAATGCGACTGCATCCATCACTCACTCTCAAGGCATGACTGCGGCTGTCACTGGTGCTGGCCACATGAGACCCATGGTCAGAATGGCTGAGGTTGTATGGCAGGTTGAGGTCATAGCCCTGATGGGGATTTTGGCCTTGAGACGCGGTAGGACTTACCTCCGACCGGTGGAAAGAATTGCCGAGCGCTGTTGGCATGTATTGTTGACAGCTCACCTGTGTCTTCACAACGCACGAGAGCAGCAGCATAATAGTGAGGTAGAACTGAGTCAAATGTAGTGGTACTGTTAACGCCGTCTTTGTATTTTGGGTCGTTGTTGCGGGAGTCATCGTTTGTGTTGTTCCACATGGATCCAAATGGCAATCCAGTCTACACCAGTGGAGCAAATACTGCTCTCGCTGATATCTGAAATTCGTGCTTTGTACTTTGAGAAAGTCAACGTTTGCGAATCGCTGCCGTCGTTGTTGGTGTTGCCCACAACGATGATACCTTGAGCCACACCTGCAGCGAGCAAACGTGGGAATTTGAGATTCCAGGGAGACAATATTTGGAGATATTCGAGTACGATGTAGTAGTCCGTTGTTTATCTTGTTGTTGACATCATAATAAATAGATGGATCTAAAGATTCGCGTACGTCCATTGACGTTCTACTCTTAGCCTCCGCTGCCACTCCTCGACGTCTTTTTAATTTCTGTGTTTTGAAGTTTAGAATTTGCTGCGTGACAACGCCCCCCCATCGCCGCAGTGCTCCCGGTCCGATTAAGACGTCAAGGATCATCTTTGAACCTGACGCTCTTGATAGAGAAGTGGAGGCGCGCACACAAAATTATCAATGGATTGCTTCGTCGAAGTTCGTTTGGTTTTATTTGATTGATCTACTGAACGTTTACCCTATTGTTAGAGACGTTTGTAATTAACAAATAATCAATAAAACATTTTTAAAATATAAATAAACAAAAGTATTTATAAATAGTGGATTTGTGGATCTAAATTGTGTGTTTATTTTTTGTTTTGGATACTGTTTTTGCAATTGTTGATTTTATGTTGATGTAGTGGATGGTGTTTAAGTTGCTCTTGGTGTTATTTATGATATTATAATATTTTTCGTTATTCCGAATCGATTTGGATTTAGAGTAGTATTTTTAGAATGGTGAGCAAATTAGTTACAACGTGCTTAGGTTTAGTTTCTGATTTTTTTATTTTTTATTTTAAAATATAATACGATATTTTTTTGTGTTTTATTTCCGTACTGCTTCTTTTAATGTTTTTGTGTTTTATTTCCGTTTTGCTTCATTTAATTTTGTTTTATGGACATTTTCAACCAACCTCGCGATGTTGTATGATACATAAAATGTACGTAAGCACACACATTTTCTCCTCGCGCCATTGATCGACTGGTTGGGATGATTGAACGCGCGCAGCTTCCTCCGAAATCCGTCACGCAGCACATACGATTACGCCTTCGGCTACCAGGCTGGGTTCAAACGATCATAACAGAATTGATTCACTTTGGGAAACATTTTGAAATCTATTTCACCACTACGTGTAGGTAAATACGATATCAGGGCACGCTTTGGACCAAGTTATGAACTTAATTTGTGTAGATTCCAATTCTGAATTTTAAAAACGTATGCTAAACAAGGTTTCTTTTTATATTGTCCACAACTAAATTTTGGGCCTAATACGATTTCAATTCCTCGCCCACCGACCGTATCAACACTCGCACGACGAACAATCCAATGCGCACACCGCCGAGAGAGATCTCAAGACGACTGACTGAACGGCTCCATTCGGTTCGTTTCGCAGATTGCCTACTGAACGGCTCCCGATTGGTAAATGGCTGCATCCATCTTTGCAGCGAAGAGCTCTCGTATCATTTGAGTGGATGCACGCAGATATTTGAATGCGTTTCTCTGCATTTGCCAATGGATGACGGAGCTAACAGTGTTGCCATTGGCGACGAATTTTGAATTACACGTTTTTAACTTTTCCACTACCATTAAAAAACTAAATACAAAATATAATTAAATATGTAATATTAAAGGTATTCACACCTGCAATTGTATTCTAAAAAGAGTGTAATGTACGTGGATATTATGTTTCTATATTTATCGCAGTAACATAAAATACCAAAGAATTTTTTTTTATTTCCTAGTTGCTCGTATGTATGTGGAAATTTCAACGAGCTAATACTGAATGATAGAATTTCACACAATAATCAGAAACTCAAGTTTCATATATGGTAATCTCTGAAGTATTAAAATCATTTAACTTGGTGTAAAAATTGGTTTACCTGATAAATGACGAAGATTTTAGTGTTCGAGAAAGATCGAATTGCAATCTATCAGATAGAGAATTTCGATGCTTCGGTTCTCTGGGAGAAGGTTTCAAAACCGATCGCTTCGTTCCCGTTGATCAACCTGAATATCTATTTAAGTGGTGTACATAAAGCATTACCATATATGAATCTAGAACTACCGCTTGTATGGCTTGTTAAAATGGTGGTGTAGTGGTATTCTTTGACTAAATTTTCACATTCGGTCTCTGAAATTGTCTCTGAATTAGTTATCTTCCAAAATTAATTGAAAGGAATTCATTTTTATTTGAATTGGTACAATATTGCAAATTGCAAAATTGCATTTTTCAAAATGTAATTTTCATATGAAACAGTTATTTGTATTCACCAAATATAAACATTCGGCGATGCCACTTTATTGCAAATATATAACTAAGTCACCTCTTCATGTACCGTGATAATATATTATGTAACGACAAGATGCACATAATGGTAAAAACATATTTTAAATGGTTTTAAATATTTTTAAACAATTTGCCCCAACTCATACGTGTACTGTATGGGAAATGGAATAAAATTATTAATAATCACTACCCCGTATGTTAACACAGAAGATGGAAATGTACTAAATTCCAATTTTAAGAGATATTTATATCAAAAATTATATAAAGATCTTTGTTTTTACTTATTAATAAAGCCTAACCAGAGAATTATTTTCAAATTCGTTAATATACGTTTTGAAGTTGATATTTTCACCGATTCACACCGGTATGAAATCGCTATATTTTGTGTTTTAAATATAAAAGAATATACATTTTTTAATTAGGTCTCTGTGTATTAATTTAAAATTCAGTACGTTTATTTAGATGTTGAATATATTTTTATTGTCTTTTGAAAAATTAAACTTTTAGATATTTTACATATCTAGGTAACTTTACATTCGTAAAGTACAATTGCACTTAATATCTTCAAAGAAACAGAAAAACTGGTTATGCCAAATTCGACTTTTGAAGGTGGTTTTAAAATTATAGTGCCTGTTATATATGGGTTTTCGAAAGAAAACATTGTTTGTATTCAAAATATACAACATTTAATAATATTGTATCAATTGAAATTTGACAGCTGAAATATGTACCACTTTTGGTACAATTGTACCAAATTGGGAAGCATGACGATTTCTCATATCGTTAAAGCTCTAATGATCAGACAGGTGGAACGGTACCATCAATTGCTTTTCAAAAGTTACAAGACATTATAGTAAATATATTTTTCAAGTATAATTTATTTTTTAAATTCCACTACATTTGGTTGTTACATTTATCTATTTTACTTTAGTTAAACATTTATGATTTTAACCTTCTTCTTTTTTCTAATCGCCTTTTTCATGTTCACCATTTTCTTCTTTATCATCATAATCACCGATTTGTATATATCTGTCATTTTAAGCAAGTTTTCTATTAGTATTTTGTTCTCTGCAAATGTATATATAAAAAGCTTGTTACACTTAATTATATTTTTCTAAATTCATCACCGTTACTGTTTGCCGCGTTATTTTCTTAATTATCATTATCGTAATAAGTATTATATTATCGTGTCCAATTGTTGTTGGATGTGTAATTCCGAAATGTTACATACATACATATTGTAGGTAAATTTTGTGGTTTTTTTTTGGGAAATTATAGCAAACACACATTTATACAATATGTGATTTGATATGTCTTCACACTACGTTTATTTGTTTCATGACATGTAATTTTTGAAATTCATATGTAGTTTTTTATGTATTACTAAACTTGTGTTTTTATTTGTTCCATAATATATATTTTAAAAATTACTTAAGCAGTTGCGTCAGAAATAACATCGCGGTTTATTATTGAAAATGAAGTAGATCTCAATTCACTTATTCATAATATTTTTTGCACTATTATTTCACTTATTAAATTCAAAACATGCCTTCTGCAGTTAGTTTGTCTTTTTTATGAGCATAAGTTCTGTCGAAACCAGGACGAAAGAAACTCATATTTTACGAGTGGATTTTCATGAAAAAATTTCAAAAGTAAAAGATATGAGAACAATTTCATAGTGTGAATGCTGGTTTACTTTAAAATTTCATTTTTTCCTCTTTGCAGAATTATTTATCAATTTTAATAATTTATTAAATTTTGTAATGTTCAACAAATCTTACAGTTTATTATCGGTGATTTTTAATATTGTGTCATTTAATATCAAGATTGTTATGAATTCGTTATGATTGTGTTTATTACGTTCATTATTGCAAATTTGGTATTCTAATTTATTCATTATACTGTTCATTTATAATATTTTTTTATTTTTACATTTTTTAATGTTAAAATATCTTACTATTTATTATCGGTAATTTTGCAATATTCTTCTATTTCGTATCAAGATCCTAGATTTATTTGTTTAGATAATAACACACAATCAAGTGTTTTGTTCTGGAACTCTCAAAGAATTTTCATGGATTTGGAAACTTTGACCTAGTTTTTATTATATAAGACAATTTATTATGATAAGACAATTGAATTTTTCTATTACTTAGAAATTTCAGTATTGAGATCAGTCTCGGAAAATAAATTTGCAACATGATGTTGAAAAGACACAAAAGTTTCTATTTTTGAACTTTAGAGACTCTAAAACTTCATTTTATATGAAATGGAAATTTTCCATAGAACTTTGATGCAATAGATATAGAGAATCCGACAATGTACAAAAATTAATAGTTTAAAAATGGATTTGCTCAAAAAGGATCAAAAGGTTCCTATTTTTACGAGTGTCGAGGAATATAAATGTAAGTATTCTCTTATTATTCTACAAAAACAAAAAAAAAAAAAAAATCAGTATTTCCCCGTATTTGTTTTTGACTTATATTCAACACTATTCAAATAGTTTTATGAAAATCAAAACCAAAAACAATTCGAAGCGACCAACAAAATTTGATGAAATGCAAAATAAATTTGAGTGAAAAGTATCTTACTCAAAGTATTGAATAACTTCACGAAAATCATATATCCGATATTAAGTGGTCGATGTCAAAGTTATAGAAAATCTATTTGTTCCCGTCCAAAACACTTCACTCTATTTTATTGTCTATAATTTTATATCTATTTATTTTAAATTTTTTATATATTTTAATTTGTTATTTTTTATATAATTATTCAAAAATGTTGTATCAGTATAAATATCATTATCAACTTTGTGATTATTATTTGCTTTTCACTTCATTCATTATTTTTACCGATAAGGACTAACTGTATTAGTATAGGTAACAGCTGACCACTGTATAGTTCTTTTATAATAAATGTTACCTTTATTACAATTATCATGTCTATACTTATGGTTATTTTTATACTATTCGGAAAAGAACAGGATAGCGATCCCTTTCTCTCTCGTCTCTCTCATTCGCTAGCAAGTGTTTTCCGTGCTTAATTTTTGTTATCTCTAATTGGGATAAATATAAATATGTATATTAAATTTTGTTCAGCCATATGAACTGTTATTGTTTATTTCTCATTTTGTAACCGTATGAGTGTGTGTGCATAACTGATTGGTTCCATTACAGTTTCATCTTGCGTGTTATTTCCGTCCATTTCATCTGCCACATCCGCAAATGCAACTAACTTATAATTTACATCGGATGCGAATTGTCGGAGCCCACGCACCGACTGTGTGTGAGTGTGTGTTTGTGTGAAGTGTCCCGTTTGTATGGATGGGTGAGAGACTCCTCTACTCGTTAAGGTTCCCCTTGAACAGCATGCGGCACAGCTCGCCACCCCCGGCCTCTTCGCAAAGCAGAAGCTGTCGTGATCGCTCCTCGCTTTTCTTCACATTGCCCATTATTCGGCGAGTGCGCGTTTCTAGCCAGGCGGCCGATCCGCTATCGGCGTTAGTGGCGGACACAGTTGCCGACTCTGATACGTCTCCGACCTCGTCGATCTGTTGCTGTGATGTTGGACTTGCATTCATCAGAGTGACCATTGTCTTGGTCTCGGTGGCGCCACCCAGGGGTTGCGGCGACATCGACCCCTGTCCACCGTTAGTCTTATTCTGCCAGTCGCCGACGGACATAGTCGCGCCCCGCACCGTTGCCATGGAGGCCGATATTTGATTAATTCGCTTATTGCCGACACTGCTAGTGAACGATGGGGCGGATGAGGAGGCAAACGAGGGCGACGCAACCTGAAACGTTGATGTGGCAGCTGCGGGATTGGTCGCGAATATACGCTCGTCCTGGTATAGCTGCGGAGCCGACAAATTAGAGACGATCTCGCTACTTATGCTGTAAAAGTTGTCAATGATGCTGGGGATAATTTTGCGGTATCGCGATTCACGATTGTTGTTTTTGAGAGTGGTCTGGTTGAGGTTGTATCGCCGCGGTTTATTGTTGTTCTTCTCTAGAGTTGGATACAACGAACTCTGCTGTTGTTTCCGTAACTTCCATTGTAACTTTCCGGCAGCAGAGTCGCTCATCGTCTGCCACATCCTGAGGTTAATGCGTTTGATGAAGTTCGCTGTATCGTCATCGATGTCGTAGTCATCGTCTTCGTCATCGCTGTCGTCGCTGGTAAAGTCGCCGCTGCCACTCCCTGCAGATACTTCATCCATGTCGTAGTTGCTGCTGAGGTCGAAGCTGGCATCGAGGTTTTCGTCGACATACTGAAAAATCGGCAGCTGTTTGGTCTTTTGCAACGAGTCCTGTTGCAGCTGCTGCTTAACGTCGCTGTTGCTACTGGTGATTTTGACGCTTCTGCTTCGGCCGACGTCATTAGTGGAATTCTGTCGGTGTTGATGCTTGTGCAAGTTACTTAGCTTTTTGTTTTTTTTCGCATCGAACGAGTGCAACCTATACTTCTTCTTTTTCACTTGCATTTGATCGGACGTCCACGGTGATTTGTTGCCGTTACTGCTTATGTTGCTGCTGTTTGACGTGGAGGTAGCTTCCGTAGTGAGCTTGTTATCCCAAAACACGAAGTTTTTCAGCTTGAGTGCATCCAAGTAGCTGACGTTATTCGCCTCAGTGTTCCTATCGTAAGTTCCAAGTTCGTCCTGATCATGACTTTCGCCGCTGCTCAGCCGCTCGAAGTCATCGATGTAAATCGTATCATATTTGTCGCTGTCAACTTTAGTAGGATGTGTCTGCAGCTGTTTCTTCTTGACTGCTTCACCTAAAACCTGCATTAGCGACAACTCTTTCTCATCTTGATCTGCCGTCAGATCTTCGGACGTCTCGGAGCTTGCGTGCATCCCCTGTAGAGGCGGTAACAGCGGGTACATGAGTTTGGCGTTAACTCCTACCGTGGGCATCCCCTTGTCCAGTTTAAGCTCAAGTCGGGAGGCGGTAGATTGGACTTTTCCATGCTCCTGCATCCTAATAAAACCAGTGTGCACCCAGTGTTTCCGCTGTCCCACTTTTGTCGGTGGTTTGTTAGCGCCAACTGCTGACTCCGCCGCAAATCGGGACTCCGAGTCATATTTATCGTTGTCTAGGTGGACCTCGCGAGATTTCTGCTGTTCCAAGAGATGGTGCTGGTGGTTGTCGTACTTGTTGATATTATTATTGTCGTCATCTCCTCCACCATATAAATACATTGATGGCTTGTTGGCAACGGTGGCTCCCGAATCGAACGAGAGAATCAATGACGATCGATCCGAGTTGAAAAGATAAATCAAGAAAATAGTGCTCAGAGCAGCCAGCGTCAGGACGAAGCAGAAGACAATGGCCGCCAGGTAACGCTGGGGAAACTTGGGGTAAATCATTGTAATAATTCCCACGGGTCGTCGTTCCCCGCAAGCTGAACCAATTCGATTGGCTTCAAGCTGCGATTTGTGATTTGTTGTTGTTATGGATAGGCTGTGGAAAAGGAACAAAAGGACAACAGCATGAAGACTCCAGTATATAAGGAAGAATATTGTAGAAATATACATATATATGAATTTAATTCTCGTTCATATATACGAATATATACACAATATTAATATGCACACCTCGAAATTGTATGCACAATAATATGATACTCCAAAAAATAGAGAACTAGAGCCTATAATTAAAAGATCTGAAAAAAAAAATTGGCTTGAATTTTACAGATTTCAAAAAATTTCTACACGCACGCATTGAAATGCAAAACTAAGGTATTTACACAACTCATATACAGTCTTACGCCTAAGTATAGGCAACAATATTGACACACAACATTCATAGTATTTATCTTTATTTTCTATATTCCGTTTTTTGAATTATTTAATGAAAATAAAAAATACCTTTTGTCGCTTGTAATTGAATATTTATTTCAAAATTTACTATGTTTTTTACGTTTTAGCGCAACTCATGGCGTTATTTTGGTGTCACTTTTAAATTGCTCGTACTACGTATGAAATTTTCGGCTTCCACAACCACACAACTACATCGAAGAAACACGTATATACACAAACATACGCGAACCAACCTCATCCTCATTGGGGATGAATTAGGGATTGTATTCCGCTGCCACAGTGTTGTCATGCAAAAAACTTATAAAATATACAATTCTTTGCCCCTATAAAATATTCGTCGTACATTGTACAAATTTAGTGTATATTAAATATCTATTTCATGAAAAAAAAAAAAAAAAAAAAAAAAAATATTACATGAAAAATATAGGTATTTGGTTATTATATTAATAAATATTGAGTTTATTAATTACTGTTCACAGTACAGTATTCTTCTTATTGCTTGGGGAATAAATTACATTTTCATATATTGTATATTGGGTGATTGTTTTCATAACTGTGGAAGAACGCTGTACTTCCAATCATCATATTTATACTAATTACGAATTACAGGAAATTCTATGTAGATTTAGTTAATCTAATCCCTATTGTCTTTCATTACGAACGAGTCCAGAATGATTCTTGTTGTATTTATATAGCCTACGCCGGTTGTACAAATTGTTATTTCTAAAAAACTTACGCGTATCGAACGATGCATTTTGTACATCTGGATTAATTATCGTTTCTGGATTGCTGATAAACATTTCAGATATTATTTGTGGTGTAAAAAATGTTGCTGTTGCTTTCAACGCAGTCAATTTTGATATTGGGGAACGCTTTATTAATTTTACATGATCTATTACAGTAGCGTTGGTATTATTGTTATTATTGTTGGTGTTACTATTAATAAATTTTGATGAATTTTGGGTATAGTTGCTATTATCATAATTGCTGTTGTTAGAGATATTATTAGTCTGTGTGGAGGACGTGAGACGCATAGATGGGTTAACAATCGCCACCGTCGTTTTATTATTAACATTTGGCGATCCACTATTACTCAAGACATTAAACGCGGTCTTCTGTTGATGGCGTATGAGAGTGTTCGCCGACGATACAGTTTCGTTAGTAGTTGATGTTACGGCATTGTTGTTATTGTTATTCAAGGAAGTATTCAACAATTCTACACCAGTCTTCTGTTGCTTCATTTGTGGAATTGAAGAATTGCGGGTTCCACTATCAACTGCGAATTCATTCAATGCATTAATCATTATAGACGCATTACTACTCAGTGCACTATTTGTCGTTGTGTTTTTAACAGTATTCCCTGTGCCAAAACGAGTCGTAAAAATGTTGCCACCAAAAACACAGCCATGCATCGAGTTACCAACGATTGAAGTACCAGATCTCGTAAAGGTGATCGGATCATGATTGGCTTTTCGTGATATCAGAAGGTCTTTTCGAAATACTGTTGCCAATGTTAGTGGCAATTTAATAAGGCCAAAGTTGTTTATTCTTATAGGACGTGGTATGCCAATAAATTGATTCATGTTATAATTGAAATCATCTAAGAAATATTTGTGAGTAGTTTTCATTTTTGTCTCTCCACATATATGTGATGGCTGTAAGTCAGTTGATGTTTCAAGGTATGAATAATCATAAAAAAATGCAAGACCTGAACCATTAACTCCTGAATGTTTCACTCTCAGGTCATCACTTGAATAGATATCAATTTTATCTTTTTTAATATTACTATTGGAATGTTTTTGTGTGGCAGCGTTATAGTCATTTTGCGTTAGGAGCTCAGTAATGACATGCTGTTGTTGACTTATGAGGGATACATGGTTATCTGCTGTGATCTCAAAAAGTAACTCGTCTTCTGCTGGTAATACATACTGATCGGTATTGTCTTCCTGAGAAGACGTTAGATCGACAATATCAACAGCTTGTTCATCAGTTAATGAGGGAACATGGATTACATGAAATCGTAATTCAATTACTTCCCTACTGTTCTCATCAATGTTACATTCCATATTTATAAAGTTATTATTGTATTCTGATATATTTTCATGGGAACTAGCATTCTCCGGGTGATAATTTTCGTCTTCAGCAGGAAAATTAGAGGTTAATTCATTATTATTTATTAAGGCATCAGCATTCCCTTGTCCTAGCTGGTCCTGATCCAAAACAGTTGCATCTAGATTATTGAATGTACAATGTTGATAAAGCAATTGTTGGAATTGCATTGCTTCTATTGCGGTAAGTTGATCTGGTTGATGCTGTTGTAATACATTATTTAGCTCCGTTTGATATTGTATATCTAGCGATTGCTGTTGACCCTGTTGCGATGTAGATACATATTCATTTTTAAATTCATTAACTTGCTGCATCATACTCTGTCCATTGACAAATGAATTCACTTGATGTTGTTCTAAAGCAGGCATCTCGTTGTCAACTCGTTGAATAGTATCATCTAATTTTAAGCGTTTCATTGCAGGTTGCTGCAAGCGTGTTTGTGATGATGATGCATCAAGATCGTCAAAATTAATATCAGTTGCGGTGTTATTTAATATTTCCGTAATGAATTTACTATCCAGCATTTCTAACTGAGTAGTTTGGTCAAAAATACCATCGAGAGTTAATATGGAATTATCATCCGAACAGTTATTAGTCTGTGCACGTTCATCACATGATTGTTCGATATTTTGTTGGGATTGATTATTTGAAGATACTGCAGTTACGGTAGATAACATAGATGGGAATTTATTGCATGTAACTGAAAGTGTTTGCATTAAAATATAATAATAACTTTAAAAATGTCAATTTACTTGGATGAGTTAAATCAGTTTTTATGTTCCCATTATTACCTTCCAGTGTCGAGAAAATCGGCACTGCTGTTGATAAATTTCTGTCTTGCAAGTTCATAGACATGAATGCTTTATCATTATCTGCTTTAGAAAACTGGGCGGATGAAATATTATCATTGGGAGAAATATTATCTTTGGTTAATTCTTGTGCAGATACCATAGATGTTGGACATGAAGAGGCAGACGGAATAACTCCAAAGTCAACACTAGATGATGAGTTCGACGAGTCAACAATATCCTTCATAGATAACAAATTCTAAAAGAAAGGGATAAAAGTAATTATATTAAGATATGGTGATTAAAACCACATTAACATATACCTCTTTATCAGCACAATAAATTGATACAAGTTCATTGAATGGTCTGCTACGTCCTGTTACTTGCAGCTTTGCAGCATGAGAATGAGTGTTGCATGTTAAAGGACGAGTGCATTTTATACCCCCATACTCAGAATTTATAGTTACACCACAGATATTATCGAATTTGATTATTTTGTTGCAATAGTGCTGTATAGGTGATGAAAATTTCGAATACGTATTAGATAAAGAAATTTTAGAAGTAGGGGATATTCCTGATGTTGAAACAGTTGATAACTGTAAACGTTCTGTATTTGAATTATTTTCTCTAATACTGTTATTATTTTGTGGGGTTGATGATGCAGCATTCAAATTATCAATACTAGATGAAATTAGGTTTTCAGATGATAAGACTATTTCGGTTTTATTGAAGTTGCTATTCGATGATGTTTCAAAGTTCTCATCAGTTAAGAGATTTAGTGACGGTAGATTATCAGATCCCATTGTATTGTTAATCTTCTGTTGAAAAATAAATAAAATTTTATTATTTAATATATAATTTTAATTATATAATCTTGTATACCTTTTGAATTGAAATTTGTTCATCAGTATTTGAAGACATTGTAGCAATCACCATGGAGAGTGCATCTGAAGAAACAGATGGCGTGGTAACACGGTCTATTTCCCTCATGTCGGAAATGCTCGTAATAGTTGTATTATCATCAGTCTTTTCAAAGGAATCAGTGGAATATTGACCCTTGATGCTTTTCTCGGTAGAATCAACATAATATGCAGTAGAACTGGATACAATTTCTAACTGGGCTGAGGTGTTATTCGATCCATCTACCATAGATATTGACCTCAAATTTGGAAATGTTTCGGATGGAGTGGAATTAGTACTTAGACTGGATGTCTTAGACGATGTCGAGGATGCTGAAGACGTGGATGAATTCGATGAATTTGAAAAAGCGCTAATACCCATTAATGTTGTGGGATTCCTATTCGGATTTGAAGTTTGAGTGTTACCAAATGTTGGCAATACTTTAGCCGTTGAGCACGATAGGGCCGATGGCAATTGTTGCGTTGTAGTATGATTTAACGTATCTGCTAACTTTTTTAAAGTAATCTTCGAACTACTTGATGATGATAAATTCAATTCATTAACTATGGGTGATGTCGATACTGTGGAGACAACATTTGGCAGTTCTGTTGCTGTGGTTGACGACGGCATATGGTTTTTATTTCCTTTATATCGTGAACGGCCACTACTAATAGAACTCCCAATACTTGGGGACGAGCTGCTATTACTACTGCGATTTCCTTTTGCACCACGAGCATTACCTCCGAAAGAAGATATCAACGATGACGCTGACGATAAGCTTGTAATGCTGGATGCGGTAGTTGAGGAATCGGATGACAATCCCCCAAATTCTATGCGATCTAAATCACGCAAATGATCATCACGACTGACCGTTGAATTCTTTGAGGTCGTTTCATCGGTAGTTATCAATGTTTTCGATGGTACTGTATTCCATATAGAGGCGTGCTGCAAGACCATGTGGTTATTGAAACCGATTTTTGTGTAGATCCCTTTACATATATTACATATGACAATTTCCAACGCCTCCTGTTTAGGTGCAAGACCATAATAATGCATCTCACTGCCATTAAGGCGCTGGACCTGTTTCTGCTGTTGAGAGTATTTAAAGTGATTTGATTTTATCAATGTCCCACCTCCCCCCGTTGAAGTTTTATTACTGCTGCTAGGAAACGCTCCCTCAAGATCCGTCATTTTAATATGAACTTTTTCAGCATAACGCAGCTGTTTCACGATTTTTTCGTAGTCTAGATATTGCTGCCATCGTTGTCCTTGCAATTTCATTAGAGTGCTCGTGCTCTTTGTGGAGCTTGAGGTAGAAACGGGTATGGATGAAGTTGTGATACCACATCTGTTCATGTTTGATGAGGACATTAGGGACGAGTTGCAACTCAGCAAATCAAGTTCACAATCGCGTAAAGTACGTTTTGTTGTCGATGATTTTGGTATTTCCGACAGAGCGTCGGGCATAATAGTCTTCGCTTCACTTTTATTGGTCTGCGAAGATTTGTTAATATCCGTGTGTGTTGAAACCATTTTTCTTCGTTTTTTAGATATCTAGAAATGTATGCACATACACAACAACTATACCTTTCGTCACAATTTGGTTAAATCTGGTTGTGCACGTCTGTAGATTTGATAGCTGCAAGAAAAAATAATTATTTTGCGTAGCTCATATTCCACAAGTATCTTCATGATTTAAGTGATACGAAATTGTCATTTAGGCGGTGACAAAAAATTGATCGACTGAAATGAATGTCTATCTCAAATCTAATTCAATTAATTACAAAATTTAATGTTTGGAATAAAAATTTAATGCATACATCCCATTCTACAAATAATGAGTCATTACGAATGATCAACTCCCAACTTCAAGAACATATTTCCCCGTTTTTACCTCACATAGCATTGTAGTTATTATCTTTCAACGAAATCACTCACGTTTCAATCCAAAATATACCCCAAAATAAATACTACAAATTTTGGTATAATCATAAAAATATTAGGCACGATAATACACATCGTTACAATTCACGATTGCATATATAGAAAATAAAAGTAATCGTAACTGAATATTAGATAAGTTTCGCTAAGTTCGAATTTCTTTGTAATTCTTGTAATTGCTAGTAGTTGAATGTGGATAAAATAGTCATATCCGTTCACAGGTAGAACTTCAAGAAAGGCATATCAGTATTCAATTTTCAACATTATATAAACACATTTTAATTCGCAATAAATCAGATAGTTCGTTATTCGTTTTATGTTTTCAATGTTAATTACAAAAAAAGTGCCATCATTCACAGGGTGACTAACAGGGTGAATCAGAAATTCAATCAATTATCAAAATATGCCATGATGTGAATAAGTCCTCTGATTTATTCCCCTCCGTTTGTTGCTAGTAATTTTGTTATTTTGACAGAGCAGCAACGTTGGTATCTTAGTATATGAAAAAAACATCCGATGCAAGTAGGTATTTTTTGTCATTCGATATTGAATCTTTTTAATAATATTAAATATCATTTAAGTGAATTGGTACAATTACACCTCGTAATGTGGATACCTAATAGATCAAGTTAGGACTCACGAAGGAAATACTGGATGTGCTTTTTAACCAGCAATTATTCAATATTAAGTTTGTGGCCCAGTAGACAACCATTTTTGTATTCGTTTATCATTTATAGACTCATTTTTTATTTCTTATGTACACGCGCAGCTAAGCGAGCTAATTTTGAACTATTTTTGTGTTTTCATATTTCCTGTAAATCTTCGGTGAATTCAACTCAGAATCTTGAGTGTTGTTCTAATTTTTCGGGGAAAGGGAAAGATTTCCCTCGAAAAAATTAGTTGCAAATTAAAAATATGTAATTCATTCAAAATAAGTATTTCATGCAAATCCATTACCTACAAAGGAGGTTGAAGATTGCACTCTCAGTATCAGCGAGATTGTAGTATATTCAA
Organism: Coelopa pilipes; assembly: GCA_947389925.1. Classification (NCBI taxonomy): domain Eukaryota; kingdom Metazoa; phylum Arthropoda; class Insecta; order Diptera; family Coelopidae; genus Coelopa; species Coelopa pilipes. The sequence goes on from OX376701.1 coordinate 3,168,543, forward strand.
AAATTTAGTATTGTTGGAATATTTTGAGCCTTGTGAAGTGAAGCAACACTTTAATTGAAATGAGTCAACACTGTGGTTCGAACTTAATTAAGTATCACAAACGTTGTCGTTTTGGTTTCTAACCAAAACCGGTAGATTTGATTACCTCAAAACCTTTTTGGCAGAAAGGTTCGTATTGACTTACATATATAATTGCAATTTTTTGGAACTGAGGTAATTTTTTTTGTGCTCCTCTAAAATGAAAGCCCTAACCGGAATGAAGCAGTATCAGTGGCGTTTTTTTGACATTTCTCTCTTTTATATAGGCAACATGGTTTTCAATGAAGCAACACACGAAAGCGCTGCTATGTTTTTTTTGACAAAAACGCTACGTTTTGATTAGGCTCTACTTCTAAATTCACAGCTCGTTTCAAACTGTCAATCACTTTGAACCGAAATAGAATGATTTTCAAATTTCAAAAACATGAACATACATATACTTGAGTTCGTCCGCTAAATTTATATTTTCTATATTAAAACCCTTTATGAAAAAACGAGTTATGAAAATATTATTCTTAGAGAAAAACTGACGCTACACTGTGGGTGCGTTTTTTTACCAGCTGCTTTCGACAGCGTTTTCAACAGGTTTCAAACAGTTTGCTTTTTTTTGGTAATTTTTTTAAACAATTTTGGTGGAAAATTTTCAGAAAGCGGCAACACTGTTCGTAAAACAAAAACTTATGCGAGTCGGTCAGAATACCCTTCAGAATTAGAGTGAATTCATGTCATTTTCATGTTTGGTTTTTGTGTGTAGCCGTTTATAATTGAGAGTAGTCAACAAATGTACTTTTTCCTTTAATTTTGTATATAATTAAAATTTTGATTTGAGAGTAAATAATAATAATAATGTTATCTTGTATTAATATATTTTTCAGAGAATCAATAAAAAAATGGTTCTTACTATGGATACAGTTCAAGAATATTTCTCTCAATTAAACCCTATTGCAAATAAAATAGCTCAGGACATATATGAAACCAAAGTAACTTATGAACAAATTTGGTCAAGTCTCAAGGCCAGTGAACGTATTGATATTATAAATGAGACCTTAATAAAACCGGAGATATCCTTACACTATTTTGATAAATGTTCATCTTTGTTGATTTCCCAACCATTTTCTGCATCGAATTTTACTTCATATTGTGTTTCTATTGATTCACTAAACCCAGCTTCAATGAAACGAAGTGCTACAAATAAGGAATTTAAACAATATGAATCTTACAGTTCTGATGCGAAGTCATCATCATCATCACTAAAACAACATTATGGTTTCAATCGTCGAAATTTAAGCACTTTTGCATTGCAGAAAGTAGCACTTAAAATAGTCAATGATGATACATTGGGGACATATCGTGATGAACATTCTAAGCCATTCAGTTACAAAACAAGATCACAGCTTAGTTTAAACATTTTTACTGAAAAGGAGGATCCAGATGAAAAAATGTGTATGTTTTTCGAAAAACCCCAAGGAAAAATCATTTCTAATATAGTAAATGTGACATTTAATGAAATGTTGTCTCAATGTAAAGACTTTCAAAAAACATCTACAAATCTCGATTGCACAAAAGGAAAAAATTGTTTAGCAGTAGGTTCAGATGATTGTAAAGATTTTCATATATCTAATAATAAAAATAACACCAAAATCGATAACCAAAATCCAAATAATTCGATGAGTAGTCATTCTGCGTTGACAACGGCAGAAGCCGATGTTACAAATCATAAACTACTTCAAACATTTGAGACGGTTGTGAATTTTCGACCTGCATTTAATTCCGCTGTTTTCACAGATCCGTATTATGTACATGAAGAAAATATAAATTTAATGTCTAACTTTAGTAATGGATTATTAACAGCTACATCCTCTTCAACTGTCACTTCGGATGATGATCAAGATGAGAGTAAAACATTGTGCGAAGAAGTTAAACTATTAGATAATGATATTAGTTTAAGAAAGGGGTTTGATTTTCTCAACAACTGGTAGGATTAAACGTTTAAAATTTCACAAGCCTGACAATTTTTAATTTAACATAAACATATAAAATTCGCATTAATCAAAATAATCCATGTTCCACAATGTACATTATATTCTACATCATCAATAAAATTTTTTGCCATTGACATTTTTTACAGAACATTTAAAGATGTTTAAAAAAAAAAAACTAGTTTTAAGTTTTTTTATATTCGTTATTATTTCAAAACGTATAGCTTTTAGATATCTGGAGTATAGGAATGTTGGACAAAGAAAAACATAAGATAAAATTAGATAGCAATTGTAATTTATTGTTCTATGTCGATTCACTACAACCTACATTATTGAGTATTTCAAGGCAATTTTATCTTAAAATATTAATTATTTTATATTGTAATTAAATTTTTAATTTACTGTTACCAGAACATGCTTGATAGAATACCAGAAGCTAACTTTAAATAGTCTACATAATTATCTTATCATTATTTTCAGGTTTCATTACTTTTCTTTCGTTTTCCATGCTTGATAGAATACCAGAAGCTAACTTTAAATAGTCTACATTATTATCTTATCATTATCTTCAGGTTTCATTACTTTTCTTTCGTTTTCCTCTTTAGTATTTGCAGGAAATATATTAATCATCAAATTCTGTAAGTCGCGTCTGCTTCTGGAATTACTTTCCAGCTCCTCATCGTAGTCTAATTCAAACACGTTGCTGTCAAAATAAGCTAATTTGTTAATTTCATTGAAAAATTTAGTTTTGGAAGCTCGAATAGTTCTATCATAACCAGAATCACTTAATGGAGGAAGGTACGTAACTGGTAAACGATTTAAATTATGCACATCAACTGGACATTGAGGGTCAACTGAACCAGGATAACAGTATACAGGAGTCGTAAAAGTTGGGCTTTCTGATTTTTCAGTAAATGGGATCTGTAGACAATTAGGATCAGATGCTTCGGGGTAGCATCTGGGAGTTTGAGTTTTTATTGGGATTCTGTAAGTTGTAGCTGGTGGCATATATGTAACATGTTGGCATTTGCGATCTTTCGAACCAGAATAACAGCCAGGTTTTGATGTTGTCGGGATCTGCGGACACTTAGGATCCTTGGAGCCTGAGAAACATTGTAGGCAATCAGGGTCGTTGGATCCTGATTTGCATATAGGTTCTGGTACGCGTTTCGAACAAATGGGGTCTGTTGATCCTGGATAACAGCGACGTGGGGACTTTGTTGTTGGTCTCGTGGCTTGTGGACATCTGGGGTCAGTTGATACAGGATAGCACCTGGGATCTGAAGTAGTTATTGGCATTCTCTCGGTTGTAGTTGGTTGCAAGTATGTGGCAGGTTGGCACTTGGGATCTTTCGAACCAGAATAACAGCCAGGATTTGATGTTTTCGGGATCTGCCTGCACTTGGGATCTTTGGAGCCTGGGAAACATTGTGGGCATTCTGGGTCGGTGGATCCTGATTTGCATATAGGTCCTGGTACGCGTTTCGAACAGATGGGGTCTGTTGATCCTGAATAACAGCGAGGTGGGGCCTTTGTTGTTGGTCTCGTGGCCTGTGGACATCTAGGGTCAGTTGATCCAGGATAGCACCTGGGATCTGGAGTAGTTATTGCTATTCTCTCGGTTGTAGTAGGTGGTAAATATGTTGCAGGTTGGCATTTGAGATCATTCGAACCAGAATAACAGCCAGGTTTTGATGTTTTCGGGTTTTGCGGACACTTAGGATCCTTGGAACCTGGGAAACATTGTAGGCATTCTGGGTCGGTGGATCCTAATTTGCACTTAGGTTCTGGTACGGTTCTCTCGGTTGTAGTTGGTGGCAAGTATGTTGCAGGTTGGCATTTGGGATTTTTCGAACCAGAATAACAGCCATGTTTGAATGTTGTCGGGATCTGCGGACACTTAGGATCCTTGGAACCTGGGAAACATTGTAGGCATTCTGGGTCGGTGGATCCTGATTTGCACTTAGGTTCTGGTACGGGTTTCGAACAAATGGGGTCTGTTGATCCTGGATAACAGCGAGGTGGGGTCTTTGTTGTTGGTCTCGTGGCCTGTGGACATCTAGGGTCAGTTGATCCAGGATAGCACCTGGTATCTGGAGTAGTTATTAGGATTTTCTCGCTTGTAGTCGGTGCCAGATATGTGGCAGGTTGGCACTTGGGATCTTTCGAACCAGAATAACAGCCAGGATTTGATGTTTTCGGGATCTGCGTGCACTTGGAATCCTTGGAGCCTGGGAAACATTGTGGGCATTCTGGATCGGTGGATCCTGATTTGCACTTTGATTCTGGTACGGGCTTCGAACAGATGGGGTCTGTTGATCCTGGATAACAGCGAGGTGGGGTCTTTGTTGTTGGTCTCGTGTCTTGTGGACATCTAGGGTCAGTTGATCCGGGATAGCACCTGGGGTCTGGAGTAGTTATTAGGATTTTCTCGCTTGTAGTCGGTGGCAAATATGTAGCAGGTTGGCATTTGGGATCTTTCGAACCAGAATAACAGCCATGTTTGAATGTTGTCGGGATCTGCGGACACTTAGGATCCTTGGAACCTGGGAAACATTGTAGGCATTCTGGGTCGGTGGATCCTGATTTGCACTTAGGTTCTGGTACGGGTTTCGAACAAATGGGGTCTGTTGTTCCTGGATAACAGCAAGGTGGGGGTTTTGTTGTTGGTCTCGTGGCTTGTGGACATCTAGGGTCAGTTGATCCAGGATAGCACCTGGTATCTGGAGTAGTTATTAGGATTTTCTCGCTTGTAGTCGGTGGCAAATATGTGGCAGGTTGGCATTTGGGATCTTTCGAACCATAATAACAGCCAGGTTTTGATGTTTCCGGGATCTGCGTGCACTTGGGATCCTTGGAGCCTGGGAAGCATTGTAGGCATTCTGGGTCGGTGGATCCTGATTTGCACGTAGGTTCTGGTACGGTTTTCGAACAGATGGGGTCTGTTGATCCTGGAGAACAGCGAGGTGCGGCCTTTGTTGTTGGTCTCATGTCTTGTGGACATCTAGGGTCAGTTGATCCAGGATAGCACCTGGGGTCTGGAGTAGTTATTGGCATTCTCTCGGTTGTAGTTGGTGGCAAGTATGTTGCAGGTTGGCATTTGGGATTTTTCGAACCAGAATAACAGCCATGTTTGAATGTTGTCGGGATCTGCAGACACTTAGGATCCTTGGAACCTGGGAAACATTGTAGGCATTCTGGGTCGGTGGATCCTGATTTGCACTTAGGTTCTGGTACGGGCTTCGAACAAATGGGGTCTGTTGATCCTGGATAACAGCGAGGTGGGGCTTTTGTTGTTGGTCTCATGTCTTGTGGACATCTAGGGTCAGTTGATCCAGGATGGCACCTGGGGCCTGGAGTAGTTATTGCCATTCTCTCGGTTGTAGTTGGTGGCAAGTATGTTGCAGGTTGGCATTTGGGATTTTTCGAACCAGAATAACAGCCATGTTTGAATGTTGTCGGGATCTGCGGACACTTAGGATCCTTGGAACCTGGGAAACATTGTAGGCATTCTGGGTCGGTGGATCCTGATTTGCACTTAGGTTCTGGTACGGGCTTCGAACAAATGGGGTCTGTTGATCCTGGATAACAACGAGGTGGGGTCTTTGTTGTTGGTCTCGTGTCTTGTCGACATCTAGTGTCAGTGGATCCAGGATAGCACCTGGGATCTGAAGTAGTTGTTGGGATTTTCTCGCTTGTAGTCGGTGGCAAATATGTGGCAGGTTGGCATTTGGGATCTTTCGAACCAGAATAACAGGTATGTTTGAATGTTGTCGGGATCTGCGGACACTTAGGATCCTTGGAACCTGGGAAACATTGTAGGCATTCTGGGTCGGTGGATCCTGATTTGCACTTAGGTTCTAGTACGGTTTTCGAACAGATGGGGTCTGTTGATCCTGGAGAACAGCGAGGTGCGGCCTTTGTTGTTGGTCTCATGTCTTGTGGACATCTAGGGTCAGTTGATCCAGGATGGCACCTGGGGCCTGGAGTAGTTATTGCCATTCTCTCGGTTGTAGTTGGTGGCAAGTATGTTGCAGGTTGGCATTTGGGATTTTTCGAACCAGAATAACAGCCATGTTTGAATGTTGTCGGGATCTGCGGACACTTAGGATCCTTAGAACCTGGGAAACATTGTAGGCATTCTGGGTCGGTGGATCCTGATTTGAACTTAGGTTCTGGTATGGGCTTCGAACAAATGGGGTCTGTTGATCCTGGATAACAGCGAGGTGGGGTCTTTGTTGTTGGTCTCGTGTCTTGTGGACATCTAGGGTCAGTTGATCCAAGATAGCACCTGGGATCTGAAGTAGTTGTTGGGATTTTCTCGCTTGTAGTCGGTGGCAAATATGTGGCAGGTTGGCATTTGGGATCTTTCGAACCAGAATAACAGCCAGGTTTTGATGTTTTCGGGATCTGCGAGCACTTGGGATCCTTGGAGCCTGGGAAACATTGTAGGCATTCTGGATCGATGGATCCTGATTTGCACTTAGGTTCTGGTACGGGCTTCGAACAAATGGGGTCTGTTGATCCTGGATAACAACGAGGTGGGGTCTTTGTTGTTGGTCTCGTGTCTTGTGGACATCTAGTGTCAGTTGATCCAGGATAGCACCTGGGATCTGAAGTAGTTGTTGGGATTTTCTCGCTTGTAGTCGGTGGCAAATATGTGGCAGGTTGGCATTTGGGATCTTTCGAACCATAATAACAGCCAGGTTTTGATGTTTCCGGGATCTGCGTGCACTTGGGATCCTTGGAGCCTGGGAAACATTGTAGGCATTCTGGGTCGGTGGATCCTGATTTGCACTTAGGTTCTGGTACGGTTTTCGAACAGATGGGGTCTGTTGATCCTGGAGAACAGCGAGGTGCGGCCTTTGTTGTTGGTCTCATGTCTTGTGGACATCTAGGGTCAGTTGATCCAGGATAGCACCTGGGGTCTGGAGTAGTAATTGGCATTCTCTCGGTTGTAGTTGGTGGCAAGTATGTTGCAGGTTGGCATTTGGGATCTTTTGAACCAGAATAACAGCCAGGTTTTGATGTTTTCGGGATCTGCGGACACTTAGGATCCTGGGAGCCTGGGAAGCATTGTAGGCATTCTGGATCGGTGGATCCTGAGTTGCATTTGGATTCTATTACTGCTTTTTGATACCTGGGATAAGTTGATCCTACATTATTTCTACTGTTTAATATTGCTATTGTGTTATCAAGTTTAGAGCCGACGTGGTTATTCGACTCAATCTCTGAATATATTGCTTTAGTGGCACATGCATCTCTTTGCTTACACGCAACTTTTGTTAACTCAATATCACATTTCATATAGACCAGGGACCGATCAGGGAATTTAAATGTACGTAGTGATGCGTAGTAAATAGATGCACCGAATGTGTCTATATTTTCAGATTTCATCCACTCCCCGAAGAGATTTTTTTTCGTCGAGCAACCGTTTTTATCTGATAGTTGAAATTTACTTGTGGTTCTTGCGCTTAAATCCATGTTGTCAAATGCATAGCATTCGCGTATACATACGTCAAATGTATTTGATGGGTCTTTGATTTTTATCACTACAGTCATATTGCTTCCGAGTATGAATTCATTAGAAGGATTGACTAGGTATATGTTGGGATATTGGCCTTCAAATATTCCCATTGAGCATTCCACTGTACCTTTTGATGTTTGTACCATTATTGGCTCGAGCATACCCACTGTAAATGGCTTGAAAAATATGGTTTTCTCTTGATCTCCATTTCGACTGCACGTTATTTTTCTAGCTGTATCCAAAAATGCTTGATAGTTTTCGTCATTTTGAATCACTAGAACATTATCCACAGATGCACAAACTGAGCATGATGGCTTACTGCCGCAACCATCCCGGGGTACAGTAAATTCAAAATGACGTGCGCCCGAACCTGCATTTACATATCTGAAATATGTATTTATTAGGTATGTTCCAACATTTGATATATATCGAAATTCATATCGAATCTTTTGCAGTGATATGTTCCCATTTAAACGTTTTCAAATTCAAACTCGATTCTTTATGTTTCATTCGTATAGAGGAGAAATTGGCATGTTCCCAATATCGATTTAGAAGATTTGTGATCGAATGCTATTCTGTTAGAAACAAAAGCTCAGAACTTGGATCCGGTTCACGTTCAATGAGACATAGGATTATTTTAAGCCAATTAACTTTATTTAAACATAGAGCTTTCGAATTTTTTGTTTTTCCGTTGACTGTCTATTAAAGTGGCTAACAAAGGATGCATTATGAGCTGTGGAGTTCTCGAAAAGTTAAACCATTAACAAATTAATTTGTAAAATCAAGGTATTGCATCTTTAAGATTGTTTATACCGCTTAGTATCTGAATTCGATGATTGGTAAAAACTAACAAGCTACATTTTACATTATATCTAAAACTGTGTGTCGTAGTGTATATTAAATTAAATTTAATATCGATCGAATTAAAATTGATTTCATTTCTATCGAAATTGCGAACATGCCTCAAATTATTACTATGTTTTTAGATATATGAAAATGATGTAACAAACGCCATCGATGACAATCCATAGAAACCTACCGGCACTTTGGGTCGTCGAAGAAGCCTTGACTGTAAATGATACCATCGAATTCCTCCTCAAAATCAATTGTTACCAACATTCCATTGACTGTATTGCAATTAACATCGATTCGTTCGATATTTACATTTTCTCCACCACTAACAGCTCGCCCTTCATGGAGTGGGTTCGGTTTATTGTTTGTATTTACGACTTGGTCAATATGTGATATATCATCATAGCTACTGGTTTGGCTATGACGATTCGTCTGAGCTTGGGATATCTGCAGATTGGTTTGTGTGTTATCCATAATAATCTTTGATAAAAATTAATTTTAACAACAAACTAACCAGAAAAGTCAATACCAAAAACACCAATGATATTATTGCTCTCATGTTGGACAATTAATTTTATTTTTAACTTTTTTTTTAAAATATCCACATTGCATGCGAGTGAATGCTGTAATAAAATGTGAATAAAATTATTATAAAATTGTTAATTTCGCTTACTATACATACAACTCATTAGTATAATTATAAAATATATTAAATTCTACATTAAGAGAGAGTATTAGTATTACCTAAAAGCAAGCACCGCAAAATTTAACAAATTTGTCTGTTTTATACAGAGTAATTGTGCAAAAATTCTATACTGCAGGGAAGCATTTTAGTAGGGTTGGTGCGGGGTGAAACACCCATGTTTCAATTTGATAAGTTTGTGCCATCGGGTTAATCTGGGTTAAGTAGACTTTCCTCGATGAAACTGTACAAGGCTAAGGTCAACAAGAATGTTTTCGTGTTCACAGCCTTGCATAATGATAATCAATTGATCCAGCCATAAAAAAACAGACACACTTCTCTACCACAATCGTTGAAGATATGGATAACTGGTTCCCACAGCTGAAGACTTATCATTGGCTATCAGCTTAACTTAAAATATGTAGGGGACATTCACGTGAATTGACCACTGATGCTATCGCACACAGAACATTCATTCTCGTAGCATAGTAGGTATTTGATGCCATGGAAGTTGACATGAATAATCACTTCACTACATCCTTCCACACAACATTGAACTTGGCAATGAAACTAGCCGTTTGCCACAGACATTTTTAGTTATAAAAATTTAAGTGCTTCTTATTCTGTATTATATATTTTTTATCAGGACCCCAAATGTTTCCACACTTCTGGCATGCGATGGTTGCGGAAGAGTTTTGAGCATATCTATTATTATATAAATTACAAATAACATTGTTGAAAGAAATATCCGAATTCATGATTTTAAAACTTATTCCTAGAGAATTTTTGATCCAACGCGGTTTGAACTTCGTGTTATAGAGACGTGTTATGTATTTACTTTTGCGACCATCGTATATATCCTACTACCTAAGAACAACAATGGAAATAGTATTTAATAATAATCGAATCCTGTTGTAAGAATGGCCGCGCGTTCCTAAACTATCAAATTTTTGTCGAACACAATATTATTCGAAAAACCTATCTTTATACTTGAGTTGAATATAGTAAGGAATTACCGCATTGTGATACAAGGACAGACACAATTCTCACTGCAACCTGCACTATGTGTATTTTGAATTAAGAACTATTCTTCAATAGTAGAAAAACATTGACTCACTTTTTACCACACTTTGTATTAAAAATAGAGTTGGTATAACTTAAATCTTATATTAAGTTATACCTTATATAGTCGAAATTTCAGCTCCTCAGCTGTTTTGGAGGCGTAGGTAGGTGCTTGATAATGGACGATGTCACACTAAGTGGGGAAATTGCTTAGTCTTTGCTTAAATACAGTGACTTCGAACCATCTTTAAGATTTGCTTTTAGAGAGCGAAAAGTCAACGTTAAGCCAAATCCAGCTGCGACCATCATCAACGTCAACATGTGCAGTTACTCATCTTCATTTACGCCAACCTGTCGCAATGGAGTTCGAGACCTTACGTTTCTATGTGCAATCAACGCTGACCATCGAGTTATTGTTTGGCGTTTTGTACTCTACCTACACTTCATGGTATGGATGGCCGTCAGTGGCGGCGTTGCTATCGAACAGAGGTCGCAGGTTCCAACCTAGTTCCTAACTTTTACATTTCTTCTATAATTTATTTAAATACTAATAGCAATAATAAATGCTGAAAGTCGTTTTACTTTGTTAAAAAACATATTTGACCCTTAAGTTCCCTTACTTACAGCAGTATGGAGTATACACGGCAATAACATACACAAATGAATACATATACATATATAAATGAAATTTAGAACTTTTGGCAGATTAATCTTATGTAAGTGCAGGGATTTGGATTGATTCTTGGAATCGGCTCAGCTTATGGATTATTTTTCTGGTGCGTTTTAAATGCTAAAGCTAGACAAGTTTTATTAAGCCACTTGCAAAGGCTGGACGGCATCTGCTTCGTGATTAGTATATGAATATGGAAGACAGAGGTCGTGAACTTTAGGTTTACCTTGCAGACGTAATGTTTAAATTACAGGTATTCAATTTTGTATGCACCTCAAAATCACAATCCAAACAAAATATACAGAAAACAAAACAATATTTTAAAACCCCTCTGGTCGCTTTCTTAACACAAGAGAATGGCTATTATTTTGCATTGAAAACAGGTCTAATCATAGTGTCTTGTGAAATCTTTTGCTATTTACAGCCACTGTCCAAGAGCGAGTCTTCATGTAAACAAACGAATATGATGAAAAAGTCAAGCGTGGCGAGACGAGGCGAGGAGGTCTAAGTGAAATGTTAGATACGTGTGTTTACAGTAGTAAAATGTCATGCGTGCTCAATAAAAGGACCGACTACATTCCCACTGATCCTGATTGACGTCTCCACGTACTGTTCTCCCTTCACCTATGGTACCGAGTGCCCAGTATGTTATCCTCAACAATATGTTATGAAATATGTGAAATGTGTATACGCAAATATTTATGTGAATGCAAATATTTGTGTATACAAATATATATATGTATAAAAATTATGTATATTAGTTATTTTATTTTGTAGTATCGATAACAAAAACTCTTGAGCAAAGAAATAATCTCCATGAGTCGAGCTAGAAGGGAGGAATTTCCGAAAAGATGTTCAGGACAAATCTATATTGAATGGTGCTTATAGAAGCCTTCCTTCTCCACTTCTGTCCTGTTGTGATGGGATGTGTTACCAATCTTATGAAGTTTGGGCATTTACCTCTCTTGTTCTTATTCTTTCCAGTTGCACCACTTCACAGATTTTCCGCCGGATGACCGGCAACAGGAGAGGTTTTCCCATAAGGTACTGGTACTGGTAAGGTACTCGTTGTTCCATTTCTACATATTCCAATATCATATTACCAGCTAGACTCCCGGGGTATTACCTCAATATAGGAACAGGTAAAACCGAAATCAATGATGCCAAAAACACTTAAGTATTAAAAATATTGATATTACACTGTTGTACGGAGTATATAATGATCTCCCTATGCTCATATATACAAAAAACCGGACAGATTAACATACTATGTACAATCCTTATTGTATATAACAAATATAATTAGCAAGGTTTGAAAACGAAGAGGAAAATCCAGATAGTTAAATATACAAAAGCTCATGAAGCTTTGTGGCGCATTTATAATTAAGTCGGAGAGTGATAACCGATCATACTTGACCGCAAAATTTACCCACGATCAAAATAGGTTTGAGTTTTTCGATTCGTTAATGATCTTGCCATAAACACAATAAACCTCAGATTCGGCTATCGGTTAGAATTAATTCCATCATAGGGATCACAGTGATTAAGTGATCATTGGTGATTGTTAAATAAATAAACTATTAATGAATGATATTGATATGACAAACTGGTTTACTAACTATATTAGCAATATTGTGAGGATCTCTGTATTTAACTCTCAATATAATACTAAACAATAATTCCGAATTATTTAAGAACATGATACAACATGTTAGTTTGTACTGTGATAGAGTATAGTGCTGTTATTATTATAAAAATGTATTTTGATTATTTGCTTAAGCCAGCCTTCAAGAGAACCGCCGACGAGATTTGCGAAACGATGTGTTTGTCGTGATGTCGGCACGAATTCGGGAACCGCTCACACCAAAAACGGGATCTACCAGCGTCGCATTGACGTCATTGCTTTTGGTTTGCTCTTTCTCTATAAGTCACATTTGTGCATGCTCATTCGTGCCTTGCGCCGCATTTCTCAAATTCGATAAAAAGTTCAACAGTTTTTGCCAAGTTGTTTTTATTCAATAATACCCCGACGCACATATTTAACAAACAAACAAAAAAAAAGTACGGTGTGAATTTTGCACAAAACATAAATCGAAATTATGTATTTCGACTGATTATGTATGCATTTGAGATGTCTATTCGTGTGACGATTGATGACAGGTATATATGCATATTCAGGTATGTACATTCAGATCCTGACGAGGAATTTTGGTCCCTTCTCGGATCGCCATGTTAAGTGTAAGGTTGTTAAGATATATAGGTGTGAGTAATTAGCGTAAAGATCTTTTAAAATATATTAGTTCAGACACAGCAATAATCCAATACGAAAAGTACTTGTCGATGAATAGGAAGAAAGGTTGAGACCGTTCGCATTCAATGTTTGTTGCCTACTTCTGTCGCTTAGGAAGGTCCATATGATTTAGCCCCACTTCTGGAAGAGCCCCATGCGCTGACAACGGCAGTTGCTGCCCCATAAGTTACAGCGACACGAGCTCCTGAAGCAACAGTCGTGGGGCCGGTGATCGCAGGCTCCGTTGCGACGTATGCAACCGCTACGGTAGACGTGTATGCGTGAGGATCGTCTGTGTGCGAATGTGCATTCATAGGAAAAGAGAGACAACAAAACAAATCATTTTTTATAATCTAAGTACTATTTAAAATATTTGTATTCAGCATTTGCATATGAATTATTTACATATGCATTATTTTTGACCTGGAAAATCAATTTGTTTGTTTTTATGATACAAGAGCAATATGTTCTTACTTATCGTCCATGATTGATATGTTTGAGGTGTCATCATTCACTAGGTCACTGTAGTTATCCTCAAAGTCGCCTCCAATGTAGTTATCCTCGAAAGTTATCGATGGCGTGTGGAGATTTTTCTCTGCAATAAATAACAGACATACGAAAAATTATATTCTAAAAATCATGATAAATTGTTTTGAAAAACTGAAATAGCCGATACATTTGGTACAATTGATTCTTTCAGTACTGTATTATATTGCTATAATATTCGCAAGGGGATAGGATTTCTGAAAGTTAATTATTATTTCACATAATAATACGTATATGAGATGCTGGACTGTGAGAAATTGTCACTTCGTTGGTGTTGAGGCGTTTTTCGAGAGACAAATTGTTAGTTCCCGAACTCTATTTGGGGCGCGATTTTGGAAAGCTGCCATATATAATAATTTGTCCCGCACGTTCTGTGAAAGAACATGAATGAGCTGTGGTGAAAGAAACGAGCCAAAAACAATGTCACTGCGATGCGAGATGGATCCCGCTGTATATTATTTATATTAGCGGATTTCCCGATTTCGTGGCGTCTCGCTTTTCTATATGAACTTTGGATTTTAGGGTGAATCGGTCGCAAGAATTTAATTTCGCAAATTTCGTCGCCCGCTTCCTGTCACACGGCCTGCTAGATTCGGGAAGTCGATAACTTACCACTGTATATAGACTCCATGTCCGTGGGATTCTTTGACACCGTCAGTAAAAGAACGGCGCCGATACCGTACGCATCAAGGATGCCGATGAGTAAAAATATCCAAATGTATATTTTCATTTTCGTTCAGGTGCGTACGGAAGTGTGGATGTGGCAAAGGAGCTCGGCGAATTTAGTTGGAACTCTTCTTCCTGGCAACAGGACTATCGGCCAACTGGTTCGGTAAGAAATTGAATGAGCCAGCGTCGAGGACGTCTGTGTACGACCGCGCCGAGTAAGGCGGTGTTCAGTACATACTTTTGTACGTGTATCAGTTGAAAACGGAGACGACTCGCACGAGTAGGAGCTCTTAGTTTTACACACAGGGCAGGGAGCCCCCGACCTCCCCGCCGCACCTCAGCTGACTCTCGGCAGTGATGATTTGGCCTTAATAAATGGCATGGCTAATAATGAAAACACTGTCTTCTTTCTGGGAACAGGAAGACGATGCACAGTGGTTCGACCCGACTCATTTTACATAATTCGCCAGGACAAGGAAGATGATTGTAATATTCGGAGAGTTGGTGTTTTTGGAGCCCAAAATCTAAAATTTCATTGTTTTCATAATACTGTTAAACTATTTTTCATAGTTTAAATTTGTATTCTATTTTATTAAAATTCTGTGATCCTCCACGAAAATGTGGATCCTCCATGAAAAATTTTAACAAACCTTAAAAAAAGGGAACAATGACAATTTTCTTATTTTTTTGTAACTTTACACCACTGTGCCTCCGCGAAATTCAAATGCCTGTTGTGTGGTTCTTCGGAGACTTCTATTGAAAAAGGGCTGCATCCCTTGTGTCCCCATTATAACTTGCAGCCGATGGGTCACTTTGTCATTCTGTTGGTAACGCATTAAAGGAGCGATCGTGAGAGACCTGACAACCTGTGTGTGGAATTACTGTTTTGAAGAAACATATTAATATATATATTAGTCGGCTGTGAATCGTGTGAAATTGGCCAACGTTCACGCAGTCCCCCGTGTAGAGTAAAAAAAATACTATATGGGTAGCTTGGAATAATACTCTGGTAATATACGTGTGATGTAGGGTGAATGTTCTTCGGACAGGCCGAATATAATATTTTTACTATATACAACTTTATTTACTAGGAGTTTTCCTAACAACAACAACTAAGCCAAGTAACATAATTCGTAGGGTTGCCAAGATTTTCACAGAACGTACATAAACCGCAACAATATAAATGACTCGGGTAAAACTACCCAAGTTAGACGATCCTTCCTGTATGCACCGTGCGAAGCTATGCTCGTCGTTTGAAGGGGAAGGGGCAGTAGAGGGAGTGCATTAGTCATTTGAGTCCGGGATCTTTCTCAGTGTTATGATTCTTCTAGCGAATACGAATACGGCTACACACATAAAAATTTCCACTATTTAAATGCAAAGTAATTGATTCCAAAGCAAAATCCGATCATATACCGAACGCAGAAAAAGGATGCGGCTTGGTAGCCGTGTCGTGGCAACCATCCGAAGTGCACGCAACAGTTTGCTTCGAACCCTCTCGCGTGCGGTATATACAACGAAGAAGAAAAGAAGCACATACAGTGTGTCGCAAAAGTTTTGGTTTTACCTATGCTTTGATTTGATAAGAGCTTAATAATCCAGAGTAATGATGTATAGCTTTTATTATCGGAAAACTTTACTGTGACAAAGATAATATAAGTCAGTCAGCATAACAATTATACCTTCAAAAGTTATCTACATCATAGGATATACTCGTCGAACAGTGCGCCAATTTTTATTCCTCTGTAAGACGACAGAAATTATACCGAAATCGAGGTCAATCCATTAAAGATCGCAGGACCACTAAGAACAAATTGAAATCCGAAGCTCTGAAAATTGGATCTTATTCAGTTCTGTGAACTCCGAATCCGTGAGATCCGGAAAATGTTTAGTAACATATAAAAAATTGCGAAATTTCTTATTGATTTCTATTAACGATTTGGAGCAGTCTGCTATGCGTAGAAGAATACTGTGTAGATACTGTGCATACATATCATATACGCAATATAGAGCATTTCACCGCCAGAGTAAATTTCTTAATTTACTCACAGATTTAACGAAATCGTTAAATGGCGAAATATCCACCACAAATATACTTGGCAATAATAATTTAAAATATATACACAAATTATAAGTTGGATGAATTTGGAGCATTGCATTTTATAATACCATTCAATAAAAACACATTTGTTCAATTCATTTTAGATCTTTATATCTGTGTAACTAAGTTTCTTAACCGAAATGTCTTCAATTAAAAAAAATATAGATACATTTTTTAATAGGTCTAGGTTTTGTATTGACTTGGTGTTTACCATGATAACATACGTCGCCATAATTATTTTGAAAATATGAAATATGACATTGTGAGGATACAAAAATAGTACTTAAACTCAATCTTCTCTTATGTCGACTCAAACTACTATACCTGGTTTCCACAGATACATATATTTTGCTATATATTTATTAGAAGATAGTGTTAAACAAAAAAAAAAAAAAACGCTTTTAATTGTAATTATATTTGGCATTTGGGAATTATAATATAATCAGATCTAACAACCTACTTTACGATTTATTGGTCTATCCTCGGACGAATGCCTGTCGGTCATTCGATAATGGACCTACCACACAATTGACTGCAAGTACGGCTTTACGAGGGATGCCGTACTTTGGAATGCGGCTATGTCTGCGCCAATATCGTCTTCGCGATTGAACAGGAATTGATCGTGTGGTTGAAAAACGGACGCTTCTGCGTTCACGTCCTGCAGGACCGGTGAGTTGGATGGACTGGACACAGCTCCGTCGGGATCGGCGCGATAATAAATGTGTGTGTTGTCCTCGCCTACTCCAACTCCACCTCTACTAGTATGCTGCTGGCAGTTATGTCCGGATTTGCCTGCATTGTGCAGCTCCTCGACGCCCTTGCCCGGCAGACTCTGGTGTTGCTCCGTATTTTCCAGGTTTGAGGAGATGAGACGCAGTTGTTGGCGTATCGTGGCCTTTTCGTAAGCTCGCTTCCGTTGAAAGTCCTCTTCAACCCTTTATTGTAAATATAATATTGTGAGACTAAGTACGTAGTTTATGTTTGGGAAACAATAACGAACCTCTTCATGGCTTCCAGTTCACTGCATCGTTGGGCCTCCTTGATTTCAGTCTCCTTCGATAGCTTCTCGGATAGACGTCGTTTCTCAATCAAACGCACAGTGCTTTGGAAATTAAAACGTTGTGGTTTTTCGCGTCCCATCCGTCCATTTCCCCACTAATATATACACATAGTATAACCTTCAGGATGTTGATGGAAATAAACACACTTACACTTGTTATACTTGGCTGGGTGTCCTGGAGACTTTCACGTTCCCGGGGTTCTTTCTTGAGCGTGTTAGTCTTCGCCAATTCCTTGTCTTTGGGCGCAATTGCACTAGAGGTGGTATCATTCGGCAAGTACACGATATGCTTACCTCCCGTCAAGGACGATAAAGAGAGCGGCTGCATGGTGCCAGAAGCCAGGGATTGCCAGCGAATTTTGTCTATGGAAGTCGGGTAGTCCTCCAGCGTCCCCGAACCCGATGTGGCGTAGACACTCCGTCGGCTGTCCATGAGACACAACATCGATTTGCCCAGGACCCAATTATCGCTGCGATAGTTGCTGGAGCAGCCCAGTTCACGCTCGGCACTCTCAGAGACCTCTTTATTGCCGGTGATACCGGTGCCTGTGGCCGCCAGCCAGCCATCAACCAGCTTATCGCACTTTCCACTGGAAAGTTCTGCTTCTGGACTCGACACTTGATGCTGTTCCAAGGAGTCGTCGCCGTGCTTAGGCATCCAACCACAATTTCCAACCGATACCGTACACTTCAGTTTCTGCAAATTGCTGGAGCTCTGCTTCAGCAACTGTGGATCAAATGCAATTTAGGGCGATAACATTACTGATGATGAGCACAAATACCTTGTCACTGACGATCTTGATATCGTTTCCCATCGGCAGTTGGCCATCTCTGGGTAAGGAGAGACTGAAGACATGGACTGAGGTTCCGCCGCCTACGCCTGCTTTGTGCACTGTGTTGTAGCCACCTGTGGTCGTCCTCATGTGAAGGCCGTGTTTGTGGTCGCCACTGCTTGTGTGTAACTCGTCAGAGCTACTGTCGTCCTCAAGGTCCTGCTGTGGCGTCCACGGTGCTGGATTGACCTGCGTTGACTTCTTGGCTTCCGGCTCCCTCAACAGTTGGTCATCGGTGGGCACCTGAGTCTCTGGCTTGTGTCGTATGGGGTGTATCGGTGGTTCCTTGGTCAATAATTTCGATTCCCCACCCTCGTCGACCTTTCTACCAGCTGGTGAGTTCGCTTCCTTATGTTCCAGATAAGCGGTGGGCTTCACATTTACATTGGCCGCCGGTTGCGACGACGACGACGACTCTACCAGTATGATTGGTGTACGCAGGAGCTCTAGGTTCTGCTGTTCCTCCGCGAGCCTGCGCCAGGCGGTGGCCGGATTGAATCGCGGAATGTCCAACTGTCGTCGCGGCAACGTGGGACGCACATGGACTTGCAAGCCATTCGCGCGGGCCTCCTTATCATCGCTCGTCGTCGGCGCATAGTTCGTGTGTCCGAGGCCGATATCGTAGGTTGGTGTCAACAACGTGCTACAGTCTTCGGCCCCGTCTTGAGCTTCTTCTCCTCTCGGCGCACAGCCACTGGGCACTCGATTCATGGACACGGCATTGTCGGCAAGTGTGCACAACAACCTCTTGAGCACCGGGCGCTTAGAGGGTTTTGCATTGGGTTTGGTCTGTCCGAGCCTGTCCATAAGGGGTTGCGCATCGGACTTGGCGCCGCCCGAAGTTTCTGTAAGAGATTTGGACCCGAATCGGCTCGCCTCCATGCCGAAGTAAAAGGTTCGCTTCAGCTGGGGAATCTTGGTGACTGGCGCTTTGCTGCTGGTCAGATGCGTGATATCCTTCCGCTTGTTCTGCCGCTGCAGGGTGACTGTGGTCAGAGGGCTGTGGATCGGCTCCATGTCCTTTTCCCGCTGGCGGAGCAGAGTCGCGTCGAAGCTCTGCTCGCGTCGATATGGCAGTTTCAACGGTTCCATGCGGCGCATCTCCAGGAGATGCTCCTGGAGTTGATTCTGTGGGAGCATCTTTTGCTGCTGCTGTGCATTTACCTGATGCTGGCACTGTAATGACGCCTCTGCGGCCGATTTCTTTCTCTGCTTCCCCTGGGTGGATTCGGTCTGTGCTTTGGTTCTGAATAAACGGGCCTTCACGAGCGATTCTTTGGCGTCCTTAGACAGAGCTGCTGTGCTTGCTGGTATTTGACTCTGGATGCTCGTCACGCTGCTACTGTTTTTTGAATTATTGTTGCCGTCTTCGAGAGATGCAGCAGCGTTCGTCACTTTGGTCCCACTAGGCGGTGCTGCTGGTGCCCTCCGTTTCTTATACCTGTAGTGCTTCTCGTCTCTACTGCCGCCCGCGGCCTTTAGCTTAGGCTTGCTGACGACGGGGGCAGGATCTTCCTGGGCCATGCTCGGCTCTGATCGTGAGCGGCCACGGTCCGTGATCTTCGACGCTACAGTGCTGGCCCGCGCTCCCAAGCCCTTCGCGTCCATAGTGTGGATATGAGTGTGGGTGTGTGTCTTGGAACTCGCCACCAAGACTCCAGTCGCCATTTCTCCGCTCGGCCTGCCGCGATACGACAGTTGCTGGTGGGTTTGGGCCCGGCGGAAAACGGGCGGCGTTACAACCGGCCGCGCATCCTTGTTAGTGGTGCCTTCGGAGCCCCTATTGTAGATCAGGGTGCGCGAGCGCTTCATTGGCTCAACCAGGGACGACGACTGCAACTGCTCCCGTCGCCCGCTGATAGTGCCGCCTGCGTGTAAGATGGCGCCGTTCGCGGTAGAGCGCAGACGCGTGTTCTCGTTCAGGTGGGGCAGGACTTTCAAGTTCGGCGGCGGCGAAACCATGGAAGGCAATTTCGGCCGAGGAAACGACTTCGTCCACTCCTTGCTGTGGCCCTCGCCGGATCCGTGCAACAGTATAAGGGACGTGTGCTCCGACTGGGACTGCACCTTGCGGGGGTTCCTGTTGCAGTTGCGCGAAGTGCGGTAGAAGGAGTGCATGTCGCTGAGTCTGTCAGCGTGCAGGTCTTGGATGCTGCCC
This sequence comes from Coelopa pilipes, assembly GCA_947389925.1. Taxonomy (NCBI): domain Eukaryota; kingdom Metazoa; phylum Arthropoda; class Insecta; order Diptera; family Coelopidae; genus Coelopa; species Coelopa pilipes. The sequence goes on from OX376701.1 coordinate 3,189,011, forward strand.
GAGTTGCCCATAACCGACCACTAGGATATCTAGAAAATGAGAACGTAATAATAACAAACTGCTAATAAATGTATACAGGATTCTATATGAAAATATAACGATCTTGTTATTGGGTCCGAAAATAGGGTTGCAGTCCATTTAAGCACTGTCGTATGTACCAGTTTTTAAAAGTCATGAGTTCTGGAAAGGATCGTGTTTCATGTATTTTCACATCTTTGTAAAACTAATATTGTGAATTGTTTTATTGAATGAAAATAGTACTGTTTCAATCGCGTTATTAAAACAGCAGCTCATCATATGGAAGTAACATCTAATGTGGAACATAAAATTCGCAAATTCAACAACTTCCTCATATCGCTGAAGTTTGCGACGTCTAAAATCCCCCAATTTATAGACATTCAGTCATTCATTCAGAGTGAAAGGTAAGTGAGAAAAAACATAAACATGAAATACCACAAGACTAGCTGCAAGAAATTCACATTTAGGACAGCTTCTACGTCGTGGCGAATAAATGGAATCGAGCATTAGTTATCTTTCACTTCGTATTCTAGACATAACGTGAACAATCGATCGATTGAAATAGGGCGAATACAAAAGAAATCAATTGAAAGACAGTTCCGGCGTTTACTCGCTGAGCTATGGACTTTTAGCTGCACCATCTTTTGAGAAATAAATAAAAAGATCATGTGTAAGAGGAGGCAGAACGCAAAAGTAAGTCATTTACGCTCACATGACACACACATCTCCGAGGAAACCGATAATCTCCTGTACGCCTTCCAATTTCAAACTTACTGCACACAGTGCTTCTTGTGATGAGAAACAAAAGCCTGTTGGATTTCTTTATGGATCAAAATCGCAATCATAATCTGGAATCAAAGATTCTAAGAGAAAAGCCATTATGGGAATTCTTCTTATTATCTTCATTTTACAGTCAACATTCGTTTCGAATTTCCCAGTAGTTGTAACGGCTGAGTCTGTGAATGCTTTGCAAGTGTGTGCGTGATGTTTGACTTATGCTGGAGCTACACACCTTCCTCGTTTTCTTCGCTCTGTTATGGCCATTACTACTGATGCCATTTCTCCCTCCTCTCCTCTCCTCTCCTTACCTGATGTTTTGTCGTGGAGTGGGATCATTGCAACTTTCTTTTTTCCCCTCTCGTCATGTTCAAATTTTCTATTCACTTGTTTCATAATAATATTTTTCTTTTTTTATTATAATTGTTGATGATAATCTTATTTTAAAATTTCAGTCTTATTTTTCGTTGTATTATTGTTTATGATTTAGAATGGAATATGGATGTATTTAAAATTAATTAATTCATTTCTTTTGTAATTTTTGTTTTGCTTTTTTGATGATCTCCTGTATAATTATCATTAATATTTTGTGTTATTATTATTTGTTTATAATTAATTTTTTAAATCCATTTATTTTTTCATTTTATTATAAAATCCAATATGACCTGTGTATGTATTTATTCTCATTAGGCGACTTTCATGCATTTTGATTTCGTATTTTACTTGAGATCACTGCCACTCATCGAATCAAACACTTTTGAAACATGATATTAGAATTCTGAAAAGACTTGACGTGTAGACATTAGAAGAGTAATTATGACTTTATATCTCCTTAAACAGATCTAGAAACTGCAACGCACGCCACGCATCAGACTGTGCATTGGAAGCGCTGACCGAAAACCACTCACTTGAGGCTTACCACGCATGAGCAGCGAGCTGAATTGATTCCCACTGGCCTTTCTCGTCCGAGTTCTCAGCGACTCGCATAGCTCGGCGTGTCGACTTGTACTGCCGACTCTGAGTTGGCGAGACGTCGCCGTCGAGCATGCGTCGGACGAACACCAAGCGAACATGTCGTTGGTTCGAACGAGCAGAATTATGTGAGATTTAGTCAAGCCTCCAAACAAGGCTTAATCTAATGTGGATTGTTGATTGACTTTGCGACTAGCGACTAGCCAAAATGCGTTAACAATTGTTGGGTAGCATTTTGTAGAATGGCAAAAACAAATTAATGGCACTATAGCAGAGAATGGCTTTTCGGCTACGAGCGATGCCGTATACTGCACGACTTTATGCGATATTTTTTGTGGGTATGGGTGATTTTGCCCTGATCATTCGGCAACACAACTATTATCTATCCTTAACTTTATGTACTTTGGGTTTAATTACTTTTCATTCCTACGATTGCTCTGTGTTATACAGGGATTGTAGGTTCATGGATCTTCTTGATTTTCCAAACGTATTAATTATTATTACCTGTTCGATCATACAAAACATTTTATATATTTTCATTTATTTTATTGAACATTGTATTGTATACAGTCTCTCTATCTTTCTTTTCAATACAAAACTTTGTTTCAAATATTTGTTTCAATTGACGACTGCATCAGGTTAGTTTGTACAAATATATTAATAATTGAACTGCTGATGGTCTGTTTCGTTAGGAATAACTCCATCTACAATTGATTCCTCATGGAGCTCACGAGTTCGCTTAACATCTTCACCTGCTGTGCATTAATCGAGTGATTGATCTGCTCGTCGTGGTGGTGTTCGTGCAGCTCCTGGGAGTGACCGTTTCGGGCGCGATCGTCGTCGTCGTGAACGCAGCCACCATGACTGTGTCCATGGTCGTCTTCTCGGCCTAACATGGGAAAGCATTTTAATATACATTTTAGCTTTTAAACATAAGATTTGCTACTTCTTATGGCGAAATCGAGAAAAATCAAAACTCTTGGAAATCGTTATTTCGCGAATAAAAACGTTTCAAAGTTATTAAACGTAAATCATACTCGAAATATCGGACTGACTCTTGTCTGACGTTGTGAAATTGACTCAATATTATTTTAAATGGTCTATGGAATTTTTTGCTTGTTATAAATTTAAGAGTTATATACACACATTATTTTATGGAGTTTGTAAGGGGTTTTGTAGATTAAAGTACGGCGCAAAGTTATCGCCTTGAAATTGGCTTCGGTCATAAGATACAGTGTTGAAATTTCGCAAACAGGCTGACGGCGCGTAGTGATAAGCAATCGTCTGGTAATATAAAATTGAGTTATTGCCTTGTTGACTTAACTCACACTCCAGAGATAAACCTGGATAATGTTTCGATTGAAAGTCTCAAAAATGTTCCGATTGAACCAGAACGACGCTTTATTTATTTATTTTCCATAACTTCCATAATTTTATTGCAATGATAGCAAGATCCGACCAAATTTTTAGACAAATATTAAGCTATATTAAAACTATGGACGCGCCGGAAAATGCGCTTTCCGTGATTAAGGTTGAATATAGCGATTCACTCACCTAAAGACTGCAGACCGAACATAACGACGAATCCAAAGAACAACGCCAGATAGGCGACCAGGCCCGAGTTGTTCTCCGACAGGATCTCGAAGAAGACTACGTACAGAAGGGTGCCGCAAGCCATGCCCTGCAGCAGTGCAGATATTATGCTAGTGGCTGAGGTGTCATCGTGGGTGCTAATCAGAATGCCGATTCCGATGCCGAGTGGGCTGACAACGGCGAAGGCGAAGATGTACACCAGCGAGAGCAAGGGACGTGTGCGTGCCACTAGCAGCTCCACGCCAACGCAGAAGGCCAGAACCAACTTGTGGGCAGACACGGCCCCGAACAGAAACCAGACGGAGCTTACCGAACCCTCCAGCCCGATGGCCATGCCCTCGAACAACTCGTGCAACGACAGCGCCAGCACGATCAGCAGGCCGCGCAGCGAGGACTTTATCAAGTCGTCGGAGATGTCGTCCACCGGAAGGTGTCCGTGACTGTGCGGGTGGTGAATGTGGGAGTGGTGATGATGGTCCAGTGTGTCGTGATTACTCAAGTGCTTGCTGAGTGTTTCCACCATCTGGCGGGACTTTGACTGATCTAAATCATTCGCGATCAGGTCCTGCGCCGACAAACCTACCCCGATCTCATTCGCATCCATGGGATCGGCACTACCGACGGACTCCGACGACTGACTTTCCAGGGCAGCAGCTTGTGAAGCGGACTCCTTGCCCCTAACTAAGTAGCTGTTCCGGACACTACGGCCCCTCTCGAAGGCCGCCCGAGTGGCGTTATGCTCCGAGTGCTTATTGCTGCGATGGATGTAGGCGTGGATCAGTTCCTCGATGAAGTACATCATGAAGAAGCCGGAGCACATTAGTATCTCGGCCAGGGCGAAGGGCAGATCGGCTAAAGTGCCGCACTCCTGCAACTGCTCAATGGTTTCCTGCACCTCGGGTAAGAGGTGCAGGAACGTTGTACACAGGAGAACTCCGCCGCCGAAGTACAACAGGCACTTGATGACGGTGGCGGAGCGAGTTTTTGTGGCATTCTCGGTCCACTTGAAGTACCGGTTGAGTAGGAACGGAATCGACCCACATATAACAGTGGCACAGAAAAGTACGACCATAGCGAAGATTTTGGCTATCAGGAGTGACTGATGACTGTCATCGTCATGGTCATGGTCATGATCGTGGTCATGATCATGGTCGTCTTCGGTGTCAGCTATGGAGAACTTGGAATTGAGTAGTCCCATGTAATTGTCGCCGATGATCGCGATGCATTGCAAGAAGTTGTTGACTAGTGTTCGGTTCATCGCTTATTGAGGCGAGGCGATGAGGAAAGAACTTGAAGATAACGCGAACGAGGTTGTGGCTAAAGGATCACTTCAAGCGCCAGTTACACCGTTACAGCCAGACTTCAGTTTATCCAACTTAAGGTTGAGCTTGATGAAGTTTAGTACTTATATTTGGAATCTGTAAGAACAATGCAAGATGTACAATAAATTATTTCTTACAGGATGGTCCTCGACCATTCTCATTAAACACTTGAACTGGTCTAAACGAACCAATACTGCAGATGTCGCACTCTTTCGCTTGACTGTGCTTGCCAAATAACTACCAATTACTGCCGAGCGTCGGGTGAGCCACAGCGTAATCGGCAACAGGGTTCGCACTCTACCTCGATTGAAGTAGACCTCCTTCCCAAAACTGTCTACTACGGTAGTGTCTTTTCCAATACCTTTAATAAACTTCTTTCCCGAAAATCTATTACTTATAGTACTATATGGTTTATAATTGGGAACTATTCGGTCCGTACCGAAATCTTCAGGATCGCAATCCAACTCGCAGGCTGCAAATTTTGCGAGCGCTTAAATTACTGTGAGATCCAAAACATACAATACAGTCGTACAGTCTGGCCTCCACTGTAGTACTGAGAGTTAGATGTATATCATTTGAAGTTTTGTTTTATTTTGTAATCTAACAGTTGGAGAAAAACTGAAGTATAGCCTTGTATTTCACATACACGCTGTTTCATCATTTCTATAATACGAATTTCTGAAGGTTTGGAGACAAGTTCTTAATCTTTCGGATTACTGAAGCGCTCTGTAAAACTTTTGAAACTTTGTGAAACAAATGCATATTTCTACATACCTTTATACAAACACACAGGTTTAGTTTTTTTCTGTTACAAACATCCTTGGAATATTTAATTAAAGCAAAAATCGGATAATAAATAAATTAGGAATAATTACAATTTTTTTTTGGAACCTCCACTATTGCGAAACAAAAAATAAAAAAATATAATGGCCTTATTTTGGGTAATCGATCACATGGTCGAACGTCAAAGGTACTTGGTGTTCACTAAAATGGGCACAAAATTTCTAAATGTTGACCATATCCATATAGATATAGAATCGAAGGGAATGCAATATTCTAAAAAAATTAATTTTAGGATTTAGAAGAAATGCAATGAAAAGGAGAAATATGTTTATATAAAATCTGTTTTTCGATTACTCAAAATAAGGTTCGATACTCAATTCCAATAGTGCCCTCCACAAGATCGTTGCAGCTCAAACCTCTTCGTCACTGCTCAATGTCAACATGACTTGCTCCTGCCACCAATCGTGTACCTCGTAGACAACGTTAACTTGGTTGTTGAACGCCAGACATTTGTTGACCGCACCCGAAGCCGATAACTGCGGGCCAGGTCCTACGGTGATGGGACTGCCGGCAATGGTCACCAGATGATCGTTGTAGTTAGCCGCGTACCCGGCTGTGAACACGTTATACTGACCGACGTCATGGTTGTACTGAGGGAAGAAGCTCGACGACTTGCTGAGGCAGCTCGTGTCATGCGGTTTGCCAGAAGTGGACGCTATTGGTCCTTGGCCTTGGGAGCCGGCTCCTCCCGCGGTCGCACTGGATGTTGTCGCCGCCGCGGTCGAACTGAGAATCAGGTGTTTCTTCTTATGCTGCTGGAACGTCTGCTCTTGGCGCCTCTCCTTGTCGCCGGTGGCGGAGTTGCGAAGATTAAGCAAATCAGCGCCAAATGGAGCCAAGTACTTTCGGCCTGTGGAACTCCCCGTGGAGTCTGACCTATTGAGGACGTGTGTATGCTTGGAGCTCGTAGTGGTCGAGCCACTTATCGTACTGGTGGTGGCCTGGCGCTGAAGACAGCCGGAGCTGGTGGTGGAGCCAGTCATGGCGTTTGGTATAATTAACTGATTAGCTCCACCATCTGAAGCACCTTCCTTCTCATCGTATTCCGCCGTTAAGCTTCTAGTCGTGGCCGGTGGGCTCATATTGGAGACCGCACCCAGAGACCCACTTATATTGGTGATGGTCGATTTGTCGGCCACGCTCGGCATTATCGTGACGTTGGTCGCTACAGTGGAGAAGACGTTGGTCGGAGTGTGTGCTGCTTCGATGGCCGTTGTGGCAGTAGCCGTGGATCCCGCCGGGATCGACAGCTTCTCATCTTGCAAGCTCTGGCGCAACATCAGCTCATTGGTGGCTCGCAGACCGGCAATAAGAGAATTTTGCTGCTTCTGCGTGGATTCAATGTTACATTTTAACAAGTAGGGGCGCAATGGAAATTCTTACGCATGCATTTTGAGCTCGAATCTTCTTCAGACACCCCTCGAGCCAGGTGCGTATGGTTTGCTTAGCGACCTCCTCCTCAATGATGTACTCGAACTCCTCGCGGGCCAGTAACTCCTCTAACTGCAGCGCCTTCCGAATGTCTACCGATCTGTATGACAGCATGCTGCGTGTGGCGAAGATTAGCACAAATCGTTCAATTAAACACGCATACTCTTACTTTATGACATCGTGGAAGGTCACATCCTCGCCGTTGTGCAGCTTATCCAGTTCGTAGCACATGTACTTAAAGAGCAGGCGGTCCTTTTGTGGATCGCACTCCAGACGGCCTTTCAATAGGCGGAGGATGAATTTCACCCGGCGCACTGGGATCACGCCGCGCTGGTGGATGTCGACCACGTTCCACGTATTCTGAAAGTTGCGAATGTCTGCGTACGAAAGCAAAGCGTCCTCTTCGTTAGAGTAGAAGAGAGAAAAGTTCTCCATGATAATAGCTGCGAAAAGGTAAGAATGGCATCGATGGTGAGCTGATGAACGAGCTATTCAATTCTTGTAGCTTGGTCTTACCCACGAGCAGATTGAGAACTATGTAGGTGATGATCACGTAAAAGGTGCAGAAGTAAACGAGACTGGCAGTGAAGTTTCCTAAAATCGGCGAGTGTTAGGGCGGAGCTGTTGAAATTCATGTGTGTGATACGCACCACAATCGGTTTCCCAGTAGTTGTTGCCTGGCGTACAATACGGTGGCTGCACCATACAGTCGTGCATGATCTTATTCCAGTCCTCACCAGTCACGATTCGGAAGAGCATGGCCACGCCCGTGACGGGGGAGCCGAAATTCGCCCGTCGACCTATGCCCTCGCCGTACTTCACGGTGCCGAACAGTATAGTCCCGGCCAAGGCATAGAAGAAGACCAGGAGGAACATTCCGAAGATGATGAAGAAGGATTTGCACACGGACACGCCCACGGTCAGCATCAGCATTTTTAGGGTAGTGTGCTTCCCCGTGATCGTGAAGAACCGTAGAATGACAACCATGAAGCCGAAAAAGTAGGACAGATCGTTCTGGGATAGTTCGAAACACAGCCCTTATTAGCCTTACACGTATATATTTCCAATATTCCTCTTACCCGGAGTATAGTCTGCAGGAAAATCCAGACGACACCGGCGACAGTAACTAACAGATCGTAGCGGTTGCGACGCGACTGCCAGTATCCGCGCGGCGTGAAGGCGATGTTTTTCATAACGACCTCAATCACGAATACAAAGGTCAGCACCGTGCTCACAACCACCAACCGTTCTGTGTGCACCTCTCCTTTGATCCACTGTCGACCGGGAAAGAACAGAAACAGTGAGATGCAAGTCTCTTGATTAGCCCGTTAGCGGTTACCGTAATGGATAGCAGCATACTGTTAATCAGGACAACCACGGCGATACAGCGCTTGAAGATAATGTGCTGAGTGATGTCGTACGTAAAGGCTCGTATCTTCCTTCCATCGGGCCTGGGCGGCAGATGCAACGGCTGTGCGATTTTCAGCCGCTTCTTTAAGTCACACCACCTGCGTTGATCGACCGTTAGCAAGGCAGTGCCCTTATTCTCTGAGTAGTTGGCGATCACGACACCCACGAAGAGAGTCAAGCCTATCATACACCCCAGGAAGATGTAGATGTGGATGTATATTGCATGAATCTAACGGGTAATGAAATCGAATGAAAGTTTTTCTAATAGCTCTATTAGAATGGCTCAAGGCTTACCGGTCCGACGGCTTTTATCAGAACGTCGCGGACATCCAGCCAGCCCTTGAAGGACAGCACCTCGAACAGCGTCAACATAGCGTCGCCTATATTGTCGAAATTGAAGCGCCTCGGATTGGCCCAGACGCGTGGTACCAACATCGATGGGTAGGACTCATTTTCTCCCGGCGTCAGCTTCATCTTGGTCACAAACACACGCCTCATAAACACTCCCACGCAATCCTCGCGCCGCAGTATCGTTGGATCGTTGCATCGCGCCAATCGACCGCCGTACAGTTGCACTCCGTAACTGGCGAAGATGAACATGAGGAGTATAAGAAGCGTGGATACAAGCAATATCTCCTTGAATCCGCGGCATAACTCATAAACCACCTTACGCATGTGTGGGACAAGAGTGAATATCCTCAATGGCCTTACGCATCTTAGGATCATTAGAAGTTGCGCCCCTGAGTTAGTGGGGATGTGCTTCGGCATCCAGCACAGGAACGAGGTCGAAACTACATAGATAAACACGTCTAGAGCACTGGCCACGTCCTTGATATAGGCCTTCGGTGTGAAGAAGAGTCCGTCGGCGAGTATTTTCAGCGCCAACTCCAGACTCATGAACACCACGAAGGCGTACTCGGCAACCTGCAGTGTAGGGTGCTCCATGACGCGGTGGCTGGGCGTTTCAAACATGAGCGAAATGCAGGAAAGTGTCGTCACGAAAATCATCACCCAATCTAGGTACGTGACTAGTCCGAGGAAGTTGCTAAACACGTTCAAAACAACGTGTGAGGGAAATCAAAATCGATCGCATAATTTCAACTTACTGAAGACTTTTATACTGGACTTTTCGCTCCTTTCCAGTAAGTGGGTCCTTGAGACGTGCGTCGTAACGCCCGTGTACGATTTTCTGGCAGATCTTCCGAAAGCGACTCTCCCTCGGTACCAGAAACAATGGCGTATCGAAGAACGGGTGATTTTCTCGCAGGTCCTCTTCGCGTTGATTGCGACGCATCTCGGCCTGCTGTCGTTTCGCCTGCAGCAGCTTGATGTCCAAATCGTGTGGTCTTGCCCGAGATGAAGTGACACGGGACGCCGCTCCAATATCGCCGTTCTCCATCAAGTGCTCATATGTTTGCTTCAGCTTAATGGACCCCGAGCGGACGCTGCGACGTATGGACCTCGAACCGAACCTGGGTTTTTTATCCAGTTTATTTGATATTCAAATTTACCGCAGTCAGATACCTACTTTTTCTGATCAACCCGCCACGGCTTCGTTTGTGTGATGGTTCCCTGACTCTTGAGCCCTGTCTTTCCGCCAACAACTGGTAGCATCGCCGAATCACCCAACATGAGGCGCTGGTTGTTCGAGTCGCTGAAAAGTGATTATGCAGCGGCCAGAAACTCCAAGACTTTGTGCACTTACTTGATGATGTGTGTTATGGCCAGTTTTCGCAGACTGCTTCCTGCGGATCGCACCTTGGCGGTCTTGTTCATTATCCGAACCGGCTTCTGTTTGCGAAATACGACATTAGATTCCCAGCACTCTGATATGGGTCTCTTACAGTTCTCCACAACTGAAGGATCTTCCGACTCCAGCTCGATCACAAATTGCTTCATGAATGATTCCCGCACCTTAGGCAGGGTGAAGTCATTAGGTATCTTATGCAAGATTGTCATTTGAGGTGAATCGGGAAACCTCTCGAAAATACGCAATCGAAATGGAAGTGTTTCTTTGATTTCCGCACTTTGTTCGCGGAACTTCAACTGCTTCAACTTCTTGATGTCCTCGTCCAGCTCCAAGTTATCCAAGATCACCGCCACGAACAAACTCAGCACGATTAGCGTAACAAACAAGTGGTAGAGGATAAAGTAAATGGCCACCAATGGTGTCAATGTTTTACTCGTACGTATCATGGTTTCGTCCATAACTTCCACCCATGCCTCTTGTGTTAGAATTTGAAACATGGACATGAATGCCTCCGGGAAGGATTCGAACTTTGTGAAATCACACAAGAAACAGAACAATTGCATCGAGATACTCGAGCTTATGATCAGTAAGCACATAGTGAATATTATCAGCGAACCCAACTTCTTCCCAGGTCCGAAAATTTTATACACGAACCCCTCCAGCATTGGCGAGGCCTTAATCAAACGTACCACACGTAGAACCTTTTGTGTGGGTTATGAAAAGGTTAAGTAATGAAATGTATTATGGATTCTGCAGTGTCTCACCTGAAAGTATGTCAAGCCCGACAAATAGAACATGGGCACTATGTGTAGGGTCGTGCCTACAGCCAGCAACAGCTCAAACTTGTGTATGGAGTGCTTGTAGTAGCCGCGCCAACCCAAGCAGTATATCTTGAAGATCGTTTCCATATCGAGGAAGAATGTGAAGACGATCTCGATGTAATAGTAGTTCTCATAGAACACGTGTCGCGGACGACCATCGTGCTTGAAGGTCATTGTGGCCGTAACGACACCATTAGCCAAGATGACGGTCATCACGATCATGCGGAAGTAGGGCGATCGTAGGATCGCATGGCAGGTTTCCGGAGCCAGGCCGCCGTGCTTGTTGTCGTCAATGGTGACCAAATGCCAGCCGGTATCGTTGCCACTCAAGATTTGAGAGGCCGCGCATTTCTGAATATGACCGCGGGCGCCCCACATTTGTTGGAATTGCACTCGAATTTCGTTGAACGTCTCAGTGATGACCGCAATGAACACGTTTTTCACCAGCCACGCCAGGAAGAATATCATCGTACTGGACAAATATAAAAAGTAATTCGGTTTTTCTAACTATATTTTTGTCTAATTCAATTGTATTACCTGAAATAAAAAGCCGCTCGCCATGCCGGCAAGGAGTCAATAGCGCGGTACATAATAAACACCCAGCCCTCCTGAGACGCTGCCTGGTAGACAGTGAATATGCTCGTAGCTATGTCTTCGAAACCATTGAACCCGATCACGTAACTACTGAGGAAGTCCATCTTCATGCATTTCATACCGGGCGAACACTGATACCCTGAGTCCGGGTCCATGGAGCAAAAGGTGTCCGGAATGGCGAGGGAGTTGATCGTTAGTTTGCTGAAAAGAAATCAAGGTTTTATCACATGGAGATAACGCAAGTTCATGTTTAATGAATGTATTTATTAAAAAAATTATTATACGGTCTGCCTTTTGTATCGTTTTCGCTGTTGCTCATCACGCAGTGGTTCTTCAATTCGCCGAAGAACTGGACCCCCAATAGACCATATAGCGACATGAAGAATAGGAAGAAGAGGGTCACATTGTAAATCTGTTGACTCGATCGCCTAAAATGAAATGAAGTGAAACAAGTCTCCATATGCTCTGAGAAATCGTGGAATATCTTGAATACTTGAATATCTGGTTTATGCGGCTCTTTGGCATTGAGAACTTGAGGAAGACACGCAGGAAACGTATCATGATCAACGGTCGCGGTGCACGCATAATCGAGAGGTACGAGAATCTATAATTTTAGAATATTCAAATAAAATTGTGAATTTAATTAAGGGGAGAAGAACTTACTTTGGAACTACTTCTAGAACCTCGAAGACTTGAAGAATTATGGACACCCAAAGAAAGAACACCATGGACGCGTCGAATTGGCACCAATGATCCTTAAGGTATGGGACGTCCCCCTACATATACATAGGCATATTCACTATATGTTGAAGCAATACTTCTATTGTCTATTGTATACTGTGTTCGATATGAGAAAACTTGTCGAACGGAAATAAGGCGGAAGTCAATTTCCCAGATTGTATTGTTATATAATATTACCCCACTCTGTGCATTAGGACAATACGACGAGTGAATTTACGCGCTGTACTCACATGTAAAACGCCCCGTATGTGCATTTTGGCTATCATTTCCGCGGTGAAGAGAAGTGTTACAGCGGTATCCGAAACGAAAGTTATATATTGCAAGGGCGGATGTCGCTCGAAAGTTTTCGGAGTATTCAATGAAACTGAGGTCAAGGATACTAAGGCACATAAGCGCATCAGTCGCCTTACCCACAGCTTGTTCACCCATTCAATATCTGCGCTTTCGTTGAGTGACTCCTCTGGCCCGTAGTCGGCTAGGAACGGTTCTCCACCCTTGAGACTTTGCTTGCGGCCGAGCATTTTATTTCCGATACCCGTCGCAATACCGAGCCCGATAGGCGGCACCCCAGTGATCGCCGCGCTGCTCGGTCCCATTGTACTGCTGATGCCGCCGCAAACCCCCATTCCGACGCTGTTTGTGGTGACGCTGAAGTTCCCGCCGAGCAGATTCACGTTGCTCCCATTATTGTTGACGCTGACATTGTTGATGATGTTGTTTCCATTGTTGTTGGCACTTGCATTGTTCGTGTTGCAGCCGTTAAAGTTGCTGTTGTTCAAAGCATTGTAGTTGTTGCTGTGCGAAATACCAGTTAAAGGACAGGCCCCGGCTCCGCTGGCGCCGCCGTTGCTGGACGATGTGCCCGTGGTTACCGACATCGGAGCCATCATCGACACTGGCAGCAACAAAGGCAGCTGTTGCAGCAGTAGGTTGATACTACCACTGATACTCCACCGTTACCTTCGGTGCAGTCGTCTTGGTTGTCAATGGCGATACCGAGCAAGCTGCAGCCGAATAGTCGCACCGCAGTACTCACGACATCTTCGATTGATATGCAATAGTTCAAGACGACGAGGTTCGACTGACTGGTGCAGATGCAACGACTAAAACGTCACGCAGGTACTGTTGGGTCGCAAGTATACTGGCGCGAAAATACGTAATGCTGGCTTCTTCTGATTGTTTTAGTATAACTTCCTGGAGCGCTAGTAGCACGTAGCTGGCAATCTTCTATGTGCGCTACAGACCCTGGACACTCTTACAAAGCACACATGGAAGAAGCGAATTAATTTGGGCCAGTTTGGCCTTGAAGAGCTTCGACTGACTCAGATCGATGCTGTAAATGATCGGAAACAGTTGCGAATCAGCATGTTTTTATCCAACATGTGTGAATATAAGTGGTAAACATCGATTTTTAGATTATTACTATAAAGCGGTTTATGTATAAGATATATATTATCCCTGAAATTATGCCACAATTTGTACGATTCACCACCCGAAGCAATGAATGAAAACTGTTTACGGGCGAAACTTGAGCAAAATACACACACATTTTTACATATTTCACGCATACATGTACAAATCAGCGATTTACAATGTCTGGTTTGTGAAAGAACATCAGTAAAAACAACCCTAGTTTCTAAAATGATTGAAAACGAGATTGCGCACATCAGGATCCGAATATCCTCGTACTGCGCATTCCGTCATAATAACAAAACTAACTGTCAATTCTCATATGAAGTGAAAAATGTAAAATATTATTATTTGGTACGTCGTAAACAGACCGTATAGAAATGTATAAGAAATGTTGCAGCGTTTTTATGCTCATAATTTAACAATTTAATAATAATTATTTAATATTTTCCGAATTTTTTCGAATACATATAAATTATCAAGACATTTATCAATGCATAAAATTCAAATAAAATTTAAAATTTTATTATTCGACTACTGTCAAAATCTCATAAAGCGTACGAACGTGACGTCAGCAACGATTTTAGTTCTCGGAAAAGGCAGGTTGAATCAGAAAGAAAAAAAAATAGGTCACAAAATTTATAATTATAAGTATAATTTATCAAAAGTAAATAATTGGTGAAAATATCTCCATCAAAACGTTTTAGGTGTCATATGGCTAGAAAACACAAGGCCACATTAGAAAACCCAACAACTCTCCGCTAGCTCCTATAAGAAACAATGTATTTCAACTTGTCTGTCAAAACTTATGTCTGACGCGAAGCGAGCAACTGTTTCTACGTTTTCCAATCCTTGTGCATTTAAATATTATTTTAATATTATTCGATATATATTATTCTAATATTAATAATAATACTAATAATAATAAAAGTAATAATAATAATAATAATAATAATAATAATAATAATAATAATAATAATAATAATAATAATAATATTAATAATAATAATAATAATAATAATAATAATAATAATAATAATAATAATAACAATAATAATAATAATAATAATAATATTAATAATAATAATAACAATAATAATAATAATTATAACAATCATTCAATACGAATGAAAAGGGTTTCTGTTATGCGATGATCATTTTTGCATGTAAAACTATATATATGAGCAATCAATTTAAATCGTAATAATGTAATACTAATGTTTTCGGATATGTAAAAATTAGTGTAGTCATGTTGTCAGAGAAATTTATTGGTATATTTTGAACCACCCTACTAAAATGATAACTAATCAATACTCGAAGGAAGATCTCAAAAATGTCAATGAAATCTAGAAGTATGTTAATCTGTTAATTAATGACTTGGAGCCAGTCAGTTCCATGTCGAGAGTTAGCAAAGATAATGTATTTAGTTAGTTAAAAGCAGCATTCTGTTACATATGCGTTGTGCAGAGCCATCTTGACAAAACTTCATCAGTCAGATATCGTAAAATGTGACAAAACTCTAGAAAAATGCAAAATATATCCTTTTTTATTTTTTAATTACCCTCTATATAGTGAACTGTTGCATTTGTTATCCTTTAAAACAATTCCAAAGATTTTTATTCGAATCGGTGTCATATTAATAATATAACATTACATATTGTGAAGTGTTATAGTATGTTGATTTTTGGAAAACATTTTAAAAAACGTTTGATTTAAGAGTAAATGCAACCATAGAAAACATATTGTCATCGAAGTTTTCCTATATTTTCAAGATCAAGATCAATATTAATTTGTAATATTCACAAAGTTTGATTATTTCCAATATGGCATAATCTAAACAGTTACCAAGATTACCAAAAGCGGGCTATCGCAAGTAGCCCACAACGAGCTGCTTAGACATCTTTTCGCACATAATGCGACAACTGAGCGTCAATCAGCTGTCGCTCATGTCTCGTGGTAAGTACCAATTTTGTCCGTTACAACCATCAATAGAAAGTACAACATTTTTGAAAGGATGATTACTTGCATTTCAATCAGTTATTACTTATAATCGCAATCATTATAGCGCAATCACTATAGGGTAGCTCAGAATTACACTGAGATCGTTCAAGTCGAAATTTGCGCTATTCCCGGACATGTTACTTTGGCCAAGTCATTCCGAAAAATTTCATTTAACTCGGATACCGAGAGAACGGCACTTTGCGATACAACAACAACAATGCAGTAATTAACTTGATTAGTATATAGTACATATGTAGTAGTACATTAAGAACGGGTTTTTGGAAACTTTTAACACTACCTTTGATGGAACAGAAAAAAATAAAAAACAAAAAGGCTGTACAGACAGTAGTCAATCTATCTTTGTGATAATATATTTCTACTGATTTATGTTTGGTAAATCTTGGTTTGTATAAAACAAGCTTTAAATCTTAAAAGTCAATAAATGTAAATTAAAATAATATTAGGTTAATATTGAATGAGATACTCTTCATACTCTATTCCTATAAGTATTCTTTCGTATTTTAAACTTTTTTTTAAACATAGAAAAAGGTTGAGATCACAGATCCAAAGAAATCAGGTTTACAAAGTCCATAGAAGGAGTATTGTAAGTTATTTTTAAAGTGGAAAAATATTTAAAAATACATTCTCATAATACCTCCAAAAATACATCCATTGCTGAATGCAACAAGCAAATTAATTGAAAAACAAATTTTAAAATTTATGCAAAATTGTTATTGTTTTCGTCACTAACACAATTGTTAATTAAAATTATAAAAAATAGATGTTACTAAGATTGCCACAATTGAAAATTAAGTACCAGTACTATGACAAAAAAATATTAAAAATCAATCGGCTAATTTTTATGAACACAGAATAGATTTAGACCCAAATGTCAAGAGTTTTTCATCTTCTTATCTATGTTCATAACAATATTTATTTGATACTACGATCATGGAACACTTCCTTTGGTCTCTCTATCTTCTGTATTTCAGTCATTAAAATATTATATATGTACCAGATTTTCGTCTCTCTTTTTTTTTTTTTTTTTTTTTGTTTTTTGTTTTTGTTTTTGTTTTGTTTTGTTTTGTTTTGTTTTTTGTTTTGTTTTTGTTTTTTGGAATGTTTTTATTCTGATTTGGTAAATACGCTTTATACAATACTACAATAGTTCATGTAATTATAGCAGCTCAATTTTTGCTCATGTCGACCTTTGCTACTATGATTTGATATATATTCACATTGTCCGTGAATGTTGTAATGGCAGCTTATTATAAGCAAGGTGCATGGTGAATGATGCCGCTATGATATATTACATATTATATGCCATAGTCAATTAAACTCTCTAACTGTTGCTATATGAATATATACCTTTTTCATAAAGTAGTTTTATAAAATGAAGCACTAATTCGTTTTTTACGAATTATCTCTCTTTCACTACTATGTCTGTTTCAGGGCTCAATCTCCAAGGACTTACGGAATATATTTCCTTTAAAAATGTGCTGTTATGAAGATAAGCGGAAAAAGAAGCGAAACTATTACTCTAATAAAAACAAACAAAAAGCAAGAACTACCAAAAGCATAAAGAATATCACATGCAATATATTTCCGGAAACACTTTCAAGCTATCAAAATAAAAAATAAGTAGCCTTTTTTATTCGTCTTAGATACATTAGAGAACATTCCGAAAAATATTAATATTTTATATATATTGCTGTTGGGCGAAGAGTAAAATACATTGAATTAATCTTATAAACATTCTGGTTTAACAAATATCATAAAGAACTCAATCTTCTTTACAAAATGATTTCGCTCCACTCCAAAAATATAAACACACGGCCATCAAAAGAAGTTTACGCTGAAAATCACAATGATCATTCGGTGATAAGAAGAAAGCCGAATTTCATTTTTGCTATAGGTGGTAAGTTTTAATTCTTCTGCAGTATTCTTATTAAGAGATTTTAAAAAGAGAACAAATGGCTGTGTATTTGTAGAAAAAATACCCTCCCGTTTAGTGCTTTATTTCTTATCGTGGTCCGGATTCCTGGTCTCGTTTATGATGCGAAACGATATAAACTTCGCACTGGTCGCAATGACCCGCTCAGAATCAGCAAAACCAGCAAGTATGACGTCCACTTCGTTGACAACTATACCGAATTCAAATATTTTCGAGAACAAGACATCAGTTGACCTAATGGCAACAAATTCCGAATACTTTGCATTAGTTTTAGAAAAAAACTTAAACACATCTGATATGACACCAATCCAAACATCTACCGCTGCAAATATAGTAACCCCTACGGTGAGTGTGTAATATATGTTATACACAAATGTAAAATTTCTATATCGTTAGTACTGAAATCTATTATATATTAGTATATAGACATTCAGTTTTCTTTTTTTTTACATTTCATCTAATATGTTCATTACATTACCTTTGCAGACGGATTTAAGCGATATGTATCAATATGATTGGTCATCGACTACAAAATCAGTTATTATTAGTTCTTTTTATTGGTGCTATGTTCTTTCGCAGGTATGTCCCTACTTGTAAGCACTGCAAAAGCAGACAACTACTATAACTACCCATAACCGATCAAATTTGTCCTCGATACAAGCTTTTCATATTACCTCTCATACACGGACATCTCTCATAACGGGACGAAAACACCGCTACGTTAGGTATTGTTTTATATGGGAGCTTTCATTGAATATGAAAACTCGAAAACTAATATATTTCCAACGCTGGAATACAGTGTTCCTTAAGAGAATAAATACATTCCGTAGTAATGTTTTGATAAAACACAATACTTGATAACCCAAATACAAGTGCAATACATTTGTTTTATTTAATTACGAATTGAAATTCATAGGGTGATCTGATTTTACACAAAATCGGAAACATATGTCAAGTTAACGTCGAGTCGCTTTCAAGGTATATATATATATATTCGGTAAGAGTACAATCAACGGAATGATTGTTTGTAATTATCGGAAAATTTATTTATTCTCATGCGTTGTTTATTTTACATCAAATGAATTCTATATTTCCATAATATATACCAATCACTTGTAAAACCTCAACGTTTCGTTTCCCTTTCATTTCATAAGGTGGTCGGTGGCATTGCTACTCAGTATTTTGGCACAAAGCGGGTATTTGGATGGTCGCAGTTTGCTACTGCTTTGTGTAGCCTTTGCATTCCTACTGCAGCTGATATGCATTATTTAGCTGTAATTGTCTTACGTTCAGTTCAGGGATTCGCGTCAGGCCTTACGTGGCCCGCAATGTATGCATTAGTAGGCTGTTGGATACCAATAGCCGAACGTTCTCGATTTATGTCAAGCTTCCAAGGCTTCAGCATCGGAATTGGACTCACATATCCACTTTGTGGGTTTCTAATTGACCACTTCGGTTGGCGTTATGTATTTTACACCACAGGTACGCTTGGAATCTTGTGGTCCATAACATGGTATTGGCTAGCTTTCAACACTCCAAAGGAACATCCACGAATTTCACCGGAAGAGCTGGAATATATTGAGATCAATGTCAGCTCTGAGGTAAGAGACTCGCTTGGCTTGCGAGTTCCGTGGCGAAGTATTTTTCAATCAATTCCTGCATGGGTTATTGGAATAACAACATTTGGACGGATTTGGATTCACTACATATTTATTGTTTGCGGACCAAATTTCATGAAAAACATATTGAAATTTGACTACAAAGCTAATGGTTTTCTATCTGGAATGCCATTTATATGCTCATATCTTTCATCGGTACTTTTTTGCATCATGGCCGATAAGATTGTACTGAGACAGTGGTTGAGTCTAACAAATGTTCGCAAATTATTTACGGCCGCTTCACAAATCATTCCCGGTATTCTCATTTCTTGGATTGGCTACATCGACCAAAATATTCTACTGCTACTCATCGTGTGGTTTGTAGCCGTTACTTTTATTACAGCGTCATATGCAGGTGCAATGGCAAATATTGTTGATATTTCTCCAAACTTTGCAGGACCAGTTCTTGCGTTCTGTCAAACTATTCACATGTCTGCTTCGTTCATTTCGCCTCTGGTTTCAGGATTTATTGTATCAAATGAGGTAAGTTTACAATGAAATTCTCCATGAAATAATTAATTTAATGGATGATTAATATCTACTCTAACATAGAAGTTTCTTTTTATTTTTGCAATCAATTTAAGAAAATAAATGTTTACCATTATAATGGTTTCCTTAGTAAGAACCAATAATACCATTATTTGTAAATACGTCGTTTGAGTGGATACCTCGGCTAGCTTCGCACTAGTGTAATCTATTGCCTCAACTTGTTAATGGTTACGAGCTATAACGCACGGACATGCTATTATTGAACGGGTATCATTATCTACTTGATATATAAAAACACTAATGAAAAAAGATGTTGAATTTGATATCTGAGCCTCACGCTTCATATGCCATTCAAATTTACGACAACCGGAATAGAAACTCCCTGCAATTTAAATTTATAACCAACATGAGTATACTCCATATTCATCTCTGGTAACCTCATACTCATCACTAGTATAGAATTGTTAATTTTTGTTTTGTATCGTTTTCTTCTTCCTCATATTCAGAGGAAATTGTCTTTGAAATTTGCGGGGCTTTTGCTTAAAATCGATAGATGCAATTTCTAGAGGATAGTAATGCTTCCTTCCTTCTTCTTTTTCTATTCGAAAGGGGGGAGAGTTAAGTTTTTGACTGATGTATGAGGGAGCCTATACCAAAGTTTACAAATGGAAATTTCTTTTTAATATATACTATTTAGGTTATATTAACGTTTGAAGTTTTTCAATTCATGTTAATGTTCAAATTAATGTTTCTTTAACAGACATCTATTGAACAATGGCGGATCGTATTTGGTATTTCTTCGGCTGTTACTATTTTGACCTATATTTCTTTTCAAATATATGGAACAGCAGATGTACAAAAATGGAATTTTGCCCAACCTCGTACCGATGGATTTTCAGAAGAGAGTCAAATTCTGAAGAGGCAAATCGCGGAACCAATATCCAAAGAAGACGATTAGATTATATAATCTTAATTCAATAGCAAACTAATTTTGTTATATTTTTAGTTGTCTAGCTGTTATATTTATAAGGTATTGTACTTACACATACACACCATAAAATAAGTTCGAAATGTAGTTTTCTATAACACGTTTTAATTAAAGTTTTTGAATGGGACATGGTTTTCTTTTTATCTTCCACTAGTTTTGCTACATTCTACCATAAATGATGTAAATATTGAGTTTGTTAAGTTCTTCATAGACAGGTCTGTGCCCCAACACTCGTTGATATTACATTCAAAAAAGTTAATAATTCGTAATTAAATCTACTCTGTACTTTTATTTGAAACGTTTTATTTCATAAGGTGGTCGCTGCCATTCCTACTTCATTATTTGATCATGGATGTGGGCTTCGGTAGTTCAAGTGCCTTGATGATGAAGGATGAGGAAATTTTTTGAAAACCCTTTTCCGTTTTTGAAAGTCAATTTTCATTTTTCTGATTATTTTCTAGTATTAATCGATTTTTTCGACTCTTCTTGAAAATGGAAAACTCTTGGAAAAAAGATCATATAGTATTTAATATTAATATATCTATATAAATTGATTTGGACCCCTGCATCTTCCAGTATAACCTTAATATACATTAGAGTCTATATAATTCTTTCAACCTAAAAAAAAAGTTACTGAACTTCGTAATATTATATGGGATATTTACTTCGATTAGGACAGTGACAACTCTTTTACTTGCAATCGGTTTAACGCAGATCTCAAACGCCTGGCTCTAAAACCATAAGACTTGGTTGGTATAATAGCTTTTATTATAAACTTAATCCTTATAGAAGTGAATAAGATATAGAAATATTTACTTAGATATTAGTGAAACTAATCTTTCCTTTACATTTCATAATTATATACATTTTTTAAAGCAAAAGTTCAAAAAGCAATGTTCAAGTGTCTACTAAAAGGGTGTTTTAACAGTCAGAATTTTAATATAAGAAGAATACTCAAAAGACAAGTACAAATAAATATATTTTGAGCAAATATTTAACACTCAAGAATATGGCCCAAGTATCGAAAAAGAAAATTAGTAGTTGTTTTAATTTACTGCCAGGTTCAAATTTGAAATAAGGTTCACTACAGAGTGCATCTGTTATAAAAATATTAGCTTTGACTAGGATGCCACACAGTGAAGCGAACGTTCTCCATAATGAACATAGAATTCTACTGAAATAAAATAAAATAGTGTTCAAAATAAATAATGACAAAAACGTTCTCTAGAGATCTAGTTTCATATAAATTGATAAATAATAAAGTTAAGTTTATTTCCTAGTTTGTTAATTTCATGATTCAAGTATGATAAATAATTCATACATATAATAAATATAGTGTGCACCAATTCCCTATTTTTTATAAAAACATGTAGTATTTTTATATGGTTGGATATATATAAATATTAATAAATTAATACAAATCGTTATTTTCAATTTCTAACGAAACATGTTTTAGATAGGTATATAAACGATAGACAACTCGAAAAAATCACAAAAAAGGCGTGGAATATATTGAAAAAATAAAAAAATCTATTTTTACACATAAATAAATTTATAGGATTGACATTTCACATCATACAGTTTAACTACAAGAACCGAAAACTTATTATTTCAATCACTATTTTTCTACATCACATGTTATCAAACAATCTTACAAACTTATTTGGCCGTAACCTACATAATAATGTTTGAAACTTTTTATTATGTTTTCTAACACTTTGCATAATGCTATATTATAACAAAACTATGTTTTGTTGTATCAGCTTTCTCACTTGCTCTTCTTGTATGTCCGTTAGTATAATACGGAGGATATATTTATATATACCTCCTGACATTTGATGATTCAAATACAACTACAATTTACATATCACTTTCTCCAAGTATTTTTAATAAATGTTATGAAGTTTCGTAACTAGTTAATAAAGCTGCATCGACTGGTTCCATACAACTTGGACATGTTAGGCTACGCATTAACCAATCATCTATACATTCGACGTGATAAATATGCATACAGGGTAAATAACGTACAGCTTCATCAACACAAAACTCAATCATACAAATTACACATTCCCGCGATTTTTTAGAGCCATCATAAATGCCAATCGGTAAATGTTGAATAAGTCCTATACGTTTTGCTATTTTTACTTCTTGGTCCTCGCTCAAATTCATTGAACGATTATCTGACGGTGTTGGGTAAAAGACAGGTTGGATTATTTCCTAAAATAAAAACAATTATACCATAGCAATGGTTTTTAAGTTTATTATAATTATATAGATCTACCGAATACGTTGGTGCTGGATCGGACTGCTCTGTAGTGAAATCCGGTCTATTAATACTATGACTGCCTCGGAGCAATGATATATCATCAGAAGTAGATCGCTTTAAACAATTCCCCATTTTATCTTGTGCAAAAATAACGATACCTTTCATTTAAATAGGCATTTAATAAGGACAAACTTGGTGTTGATTATTTTTAACAGCGTTCAGATGTGAACTTCGCTAGAATCCTAAAACGAAAAATATTGTTAAAGAGAAGATTTGCTCTTTGACCTCACATTTAGTACTTTTGGCAATAGAAAATGATTTTAAATAGGTAACACAGCATATATAAATGCTTTTGAAAATAAATTATTATGATTGCATGAACAGTTTGCATGCAATATTTTCATCTACGCAGCGGCACTCCTATACACAATTAACATAAAGGTAATAAATTAAAAGTAGTAGATATACATTTTTCTTTCTGCTTGATTACTTTCACAATGAACTTATATTTCTCTATTAGAGATAATTTTATTGCATAGCTGTAATATAAAGAAAATTCGGTTTACTGTCGAATAATCAGTTATATAATATTTGCAAGCCTTATGTCCATATTCGAAGAAATTTAAATCAACACAATATTTTTCTCTACTTTTCTTAATGTTATTGTGACCTGAAATAATATACAAACAATGCGCATAATTCTATGTAATCTTTACCAGGGATGATACACAATTCCTCCAAATAAACTACTCATTTGACCGTACCATTTCCATTAAGATATGTAAAGGCAAGATCTGTAAATATATGAACAGTACGATAGAATATATATTTAACAATATATTAGACAACCATAAATTGTAAATATGCTTTCCGCAAGAAAAACATTTTATTCATTCCCCTATTGAATTATGTGTGCTTTATTCTGCCGACTACACGATATTAGGCTCTGACGTTTATAGCCAAACGTCAAAAAGTCTATGACCACTGTCCGAACTTTGATACGATGGTAGCAAATTTGCTACGATTTTAGAACGATTATGAATGGACTGATTTCGATTTAAAATTTTTTATAATTTTGGCAAATATGTTCACAATCGATGTCAAACTCTACTGAGTTCAAACTTCACTACATGTTTCAAAATTTACTGCCCGAATTTGATTTTTGCTACGATTTTTCTTTTTATTGTCACTACCATTTCCCTTGTCTGAGGGACGAATAATGTTGTGTTCATGAGTACACCTCATTGACTTCAAATTTATCGTTTAAATGCTATCTATTTTATTGACAAATGTGTGTACAGTATTTGAAAATGTATTATATTCAAATGTATAATGTAAAGGCTTAATTCGAATTCTTATTTTTCAAACAAATATGGCAGCATGACTGAAAACATTGTCATAACCGTTAAATCTATACGGGGTGTTTTTGATAACCAATGTTTAATTTTCTGGTCATTCTAATATGCTTATTTATAAATACCCTGAGTATTGTATATATCAACATAAATATATATATATATATATATATATATATATATATATATATATATCTTAGAATCCAACGATCGTTAGATCAGTATATATATATATATATATATATATATATATATATATATATATATATATATATATATACACTGATATATAACTTCAATAAATTGTCCTGGGTAAAGACGATTTCCACAAACTATTTAGACTTACGAATAATCACCTCGGACCCTGTATCTGTATAAGGACGATTCCGAAAAATATAATGATGACAACACTCACACCACAACTCTCCAGGAAAAAATGAATGTCGGGGTGACATTACTAAACAAAACAACAAATTGTAAATTTCTTACGAATCGTAGCCATGTAGTAATTAATTTTATTTTAAAAGATGTTTGTAACGATGCTCATGCTTTTAACATGGATTAATTTCCAATTTTTATTTTTCAAAAGTTCACAATATTTAGAACAACTTGTATATAAATTGTGTTTGCTCTTTTAACTTGTCATTAAGTTCATAATCATTATATTTCGGCTTCTACAACTCAATTATTTTTCAGACAAAAGCAAAATTTGATTCACTAATAAAAAAAAACTTATATTAATTTGTCTTTCACATACTAATTAATTACTTCTTTATTAATAATGGCTTTATAAATATTAATTTATAGTGAATATTTACTGGAAAGAGAATACTAAGCTTACTGTAGTTTTATTGTAGCATACATTATTAAATTTATGTAGATGAATTCTATGATGAAATATAAATACTTTTACAGAACCTTTCAATTATCCTCTTATTTATGTACATAATTATTATTTGAATGAGTTTCGGCGTAAGTGGTTTGCAAATATCAATATATATATATATATATATATATATATATATATATATATATATATATATATATATATATATATATATATATATACACATCTATATATATATATATTTCTTTTTTTTATTTTTGTATATTTAGGTACTACTGTTACTGCCAGCTGAATTATACATTTAACTAATAATTCTGTTGAATAGAATATTATTACCAAATACAACGAATGTCAAAACCTTTGTGAAGACACTATAAAGTTTATACAATAAGTGTGTTTATCTTCTTTAATATTTACAAAAATGCATTTATTTGTAATACTTATTCAGAATTTAATATCAAATTTACGTGCTTTTGAACTATAGAAAGATTCATAAGATTACAAATTAAAAATATAGTAAGCTACGTGAATAAGAAATATATATGAAGAACAAAAAAAAATATACAGTTATGAATACAAAACAAAACACTTTTTATTTTGTTTTGAATGTACAAAGTTCAAAACATTCAAGCCTTAACTAATCAGTTCGATTTTTAAACCAGGTTTGTCTACATTTATACAAATTATTTTATAAAATGAATATGCTGTTGAATATGATATTTTATAAATACTATCAAATTTATAAATTTAGATATCGAACTATATTATTGTGTATATTACAAAATTGTTACCTATTTGAGCTGCATTATGACTGATGATTCAAATGAATTATATATATTTTTGAGTTCCTTAAATTATATTCCCCAAAATCATAAATTAATCATAACGGATTTCAAATAATTAACTGTGTGAAACAGTTTGTTGAACCTGTTCGGCGGATGTACCAGGTCTATTTTTGTTGCGTACGGGCGCATGATGTATGCCAACACCCTGATCAGTGTTCATATCTTCAATCGCACGAAAACGTACGAAACCATGTTCAGCTACTAACATGCTACCGCTTGTAACACTATCTCCAGAAGCAGTGGATGACTCAGCCGAGTTAGGTGAAAGTGATGCAACGGATTCAATACCATTACTTTGGGTACTAATATGATTGAAATGGTGATGGCTTACATTATTAGGTGCAATTTTGTTATGTGGAGGAAATTGGGGTTTATTGAGACGATCAGATCCATTGAAGGAAATGGAATTGGGCTTAGTGCCAATAGATTGATCATTTGGATTAACTAATGTTTTTTTTTTAGGAATACAAGAATCATCTTCATTATTAATTAAATTCGTATGCTCTGCATTACTACCTGGTAACATCATGTCGTCATCGGAGTTTTGTTGAGTTGAATGCTGTTGCGTTATGCGCTTGCTGGAACGTTCTAATGAAGTTCTTCCGAAATTGAAATCACCAGATTCTCGATCCATTTCTCTTTCACGACAGTTTCCAACACTTCGCAACATATTTCGACCACTTCTCTGGCTTTGGTGTTGCTGTTGGTGATTTCTATCCGACGTTGCTAAAGTATGCACACCTGTTGCACGCTGTGTAGTTGCACTTGAAGTGGTATTACCCCGACAGTGAGTAATACCACCTCCAGCAATGTTGTTTAATGTACCACTTTTACGTACTCCATGGTCGATTTCAAAAGAATTATAATTGGTATAACGACCACCGCCACTACTGCACGAATGAGTAGAATTTGAACTACGCCTCTCCGGATTATCATATGTGGACCGTTCTATGTGTGAACATGACTTTTTATCTCGATTTATAATGGGTTGAGTGTGCTGATCTGACCAACCATCGTGTAAAGCTTGATGTCCACTGCTTGCACTAAATTTTGGACGTTCAAAATTATTAAATTCATAAGTTGAAGCTATATTGTAATTTTGTTGTACAGGTTCTGAATAACAACTATCACTTTGAAGTAACAGCATTTGCTGTTGGGAAGCACCTGATGTTCCAGATCCGCCACTGCATGATGCTGTTGTGGATGTTGTAGAGGGTTGAGCAGTTATTTTCTGCAGTGTAACAGCATTCGAATTATTACCCCTAAGTTCAAAATTTGGATTTTCATAGTGATCCGTAGTTGCATCAGTTAAGTAATCAGCGTATTGATGATTTGAATGATGATGGTAATGGTTGTTTCCTGGCATAGTGCCTTGAGACGAAAAATCAATATTATTCTGATTTACTGAACTATGTAAAGACCCAGTATCATAAGGTCGTTGATACGTGGATTGTTGTAAATGAAATTCAGCATTGCGACCACCACTTGTTGAAGATTGTCCACCGCCGAGCGAGTTTAAAGCAAAACTATCATCGTATATTAATTTACCGGTACGCATTGTATAAGTGTGAAGATTAGTATTTGCATTGCACACAGCTGGAAAATCTGTTTCAAATTGCTCCTGGCTAGAACTTGAAGTACATGGTAAGAAAAAACCAGCAACATTTGTGTGGTGACTATGATGATGATTATGGTGCGCAAGTTTTTCACGGCCATCAGGAGCACTTCCAGTACCAAACACACCAGAACTTCCAGCAGACCCAACACCACCGCCAACACCTCGAGTATCGCCAACAACAGCATCCAGACCACCAGCACTAGTTTTCAAACCAGCAACCCATGACAATAATGTTATAATTGCAATTTCTATTAACCTTAACGAAAATTGATAACCCCACTGTAACCAATCCATTTCAGATGTTGCCGGTGCAATAAGTGGGCGAGTAATAGATATACTAATAGCTCCGAAAATTTGCAACGCAGCAAGTAACACAAATAACAAAGCCGTCGCAATTGTTATATGAATGGCGTATGAAAGATTTTGAAAGCCGTGGATATAATTTTGAGATTTACTACGCAATATCCTCTTTAAAATACGATATATATACAAATATAAAAGTCCCAAACTGAGGCAAATAAATATATAAATAATTTGACAGATTAGAGAAAGAACTCGAGGTGGTGCCGATGGCACTGTTGTAGTTCCACTGTTGTGATGTACTGAATTTCCAATATTTATATTTGAATTATTTTCTGTCGATGTCGTAACAAATTGTTGTTGCCGACGATAAAATTGCTGATGGTAATACAAATGCTGTTGATGATTTTGCATAGTATACGATTCGACATAATGCAGTGTAATGCAGAGAACGACGTGTACGCCACATCCCACAACAACTGTGAGTGGACGTATCAATGCTGAGTAACGATTATTCTTGTGGTTTAAAGATTTAAGAAATAGAAAAAGTATGAGTACTGAAAATGAAATTGTCAAAAATGTTGCAGGTAAATTAAGCAAAATTTCAGACACAAATACATGAAATGTGGAATGGATATTGTAGGCATCATAACAGAGATAAAAAATACGCGCAGAACATATAATAATGAGAATAAGATGAATGCACACGAAATACGACTGTGAAAATAAATGGGTCAGCTTATTGTAAGTCAACATTTTGTAAAACGAATACACTCCTAAAATAGTAAATAGAATAACTGAAAGATAAACATGTATATTCCATGCTACAGTCCAAGTAGAATGTGCTGCTGTCGACGAGGATGAAGAACTGCTACTAGTTGGCGATGAAGATGACGCACTTTTGGCATCTGTGGCTCTAGTTGTTGAAGATGTTGAAGTTGCTGCGGCTGCGGCAACCTCTCCTATTTCTGTTGCAAATGAAGTAGTTGAACTGATGCTGTTTCTTATTTGATCTGAATAGTCAGTGGATTTGGTAGACATTTTTATTTTGGATTGACTTTTTCGTTCATTTCCTTGCAAATTGGTACTAGTGTTTCCTTGATCATCATCAGTAGTACCAATATCTTTATTATTTTTACTTTTATTGATGTTGGAGGTAGATACAGAACCTCCATTTATATCATCAGACTTGTTCTCCTGTGGTAGATTATCAAGCAGTACTACCGGCGATGAAGGTGGTAAATGATAGTTTACCAAAGGACGTGAAGTTACCTGTTTCAAAAGAACTTCCGGGATTTCTCCCTTATTCCCATTTGAACCACTTAATATGCGACGAATACTCGGAAGAATTTCTTTTCGGGTGTTGTGAATATTGTTCGAAGTGTTATCTTCCACACCAGAAGCACTACTTCCAATGTTACCAGTTTGAGTTGTCGTTTCTTGAATATATTGGTTCGTACCGTTATAAAAATTGGTATTTGCTTGACCTGTCCCTGCTCCATTCCCTTTTGATGGTGTATTTAATGCCTTTTTCCGGTCAGTATCTTCTCCAACTGATGAAAAGGTTACACAAGTTACATAAAAGTTGGTATATATTTAAAAAAATGCAAACCTGTAACAGCTGAATTTGGTATTAAAAGGGAGCCTCCTAATGCACCTGCTAAATCTGGTGGTCGGAATGGTATTCGCTCATGACCAGGCATAAGACTCGGTGGTGGAATCGGTCGACGATTGATATATGTACCAGTGTTTGCAATTATACCTTCATTATTTGTGCCTCGTAGTGTTGGCTTATCAGCAAATGGGTTTTGATATTCTGGTGGCAGCGGTGGCGTAAAAAAAGATCGCGCTGGTGGTGAATATGACGGCATATCTCCAGGATATATTGGTATGTTTTGCGATTGACCATTATTTTTTTTAATTATATTAGACACTAATTAATTTAAAAAATTTAACCTTATGAACAATATATATTTTAGTTATCCTTACTTGAGGGAGATGCTGTAGAGCTAAATATATGACGATGACGTTCCCGTTCGTGGTTATGATGTCGATTTGGATTCGGATAAGATGGATTACTATTGCTCTTTAAAATATCGGCATTGGGGGCTGATGTCGGTAAAGCATGGTCCCGTTCCAAATCAAGCTCATAATTTCGATGATGTAAATTAACTTGTTGGTTATGAAGTGACTTTTCAAAGTACCTTAAATAAAACAAAATTGACGGTCAATACATATAACCTAAAATATAAACAATCCACTAACCTCAAAGTAGTTAAGGGTGGAGTCGCTACAGTTGTCAAACTTGGCACATAATTGTTGTCCGGTATACTTCTTTTTGTCGTAGAAGTGGTTCCATACGCAACTTTGATCAGAACGGCTGCAACACTTCGTTCTAAATTATCTAATTTATCAAAGTAGTGCCCACTGCTTCCAACTGTCGAAGACGCACTAGACACACCCACTCCAGTTCCTGTTGTCATTAATCCACTAACAACACTTTGTTTTCCACCAATCCGACTATTGTTAATACTACTATTATAAATACTGCTATCACTATTCGGGTATGAAAGGCCATCGGACAAACTAACAAGCCTAGGATCTACTGCCATTAAACCATTACAACTTATAGATCGCGCCAACAACATTACCATTAATAATAATAGCTTCATGAAATTATTTTGCTTTTGCAATAGTATTGCAGTATTCCAAATGGAAAACAAGGAAACATATTTATTATTTTTATTGAACAAATTTTGATTTCTTGAGCCGGCATAGCTACTTTCCAAACGGTTTATATTTCGTTGAGCAGAGCTCTTTTTATTATTTACAATACATACAAAAATACCCGGTTCACAAGGATGTGAATCCGATGAAGTATGGATTGAATTCGGATTTTTAACTTCAAATTCCGATATATAAGTTTGTGTTGAAATCAACATAGTTGACTTTGGAAATGAAAACATAACTCTGTCCTGTTTTCTTAAATCAGATGAAATGTTTCCATTATCATATGTTGCTTGTGATAAGAATACGTAGAAAGTGGACGTGGAAGTAGTTAGATACTCCGTTACAAGTCTATAGCAATTTAATATAGTTATTGTTTTTACCGCTTTTATCACTGTTCTTTTGTATGAACAAGCATTTGTCAATTTCTCCCTGCTAAATCCACATCGAATTCCAAGTATGTTAAAAAA
This sequence comes from Coelopa pilipes, assembly GCA_947389925.1. Lineage (NCBI taxonomy): Eukaryota > Metazoa > Arthropoda > Insecta > Diptera > Coelopidae > Coelopa > Coelopa pilipes. The sequence continues at coordinate 3,220,211 of OX376701.1, forward strand.
TAAATGTAATTGTGATTCGCATTGACACGTTGCCGAATTATCATCATAGTTCCATGTAATGCAAAAAAAAATCCACTGCTCCTTACGTTTCTCAAATATATGATTAAAACTATAAGAGAAATTGTGTATTTGGTGATCACAGTTAATTTCAATCGACATTCCCAGGGAAATTCTTTTATAAGCAATAATTGCATGAATTCGGGATTATTTTAACGTACGGTACGTTATATGTATCGTTTTTAATGTTTCTAATATGCAGGATATCACGTACATAGAGATCAACAAGTTTGTCTATGCATTCACGTTCAATAGATCTATCTGAAATGATATATTAAAACAATATAAATTAACCTTGAATTATTCTGAATAATAAATTTCTCAAAGAACCAATGAACATACACACGTTGGTCCAAGGTCTAAGTTAGATTCATATTTTCTAATAAAAGTAAGTAAAACAGGTTATCAGTATGTATAGGCTTTAAAACATTGACCTGGTCGAAAATAACATTGTACTACATAAGTATGGGAAAGTAAAAAGTACCAAACGATTCTAATGCATCCTACAGAATACTATGGGATACGATACTTGTAAAGATATTTTTTGATGTAGCGAGGAACGCGATCAACACGTGGTGTTTCCGAGACTTAACATTTTTCCTACATCCATTTTTTTGGGTAAACATTTGTAAAAATTACAATTTTAAATCTTTCCAACGATAATCTTGACGGATTTTTTGAATATTTACAAAATCTTAACCTAAGTTATTAGTATAGAATTTAAAATTTCTATCACTATTTAATGTAATGGATTGTTATATTATTATATATTCATTTTTGAAATACTTATCTATTTCGTTCCCGACTATCTAAATACTAATTAGTTTACGGAACGAAACTATTTTTGAAAACAAAATTGGATTTGATGTACGTGGAAGAGACCTACATTTACACTAATATTTAGGATATCCAATTTAAAAGTATTTTTTCTATTTTATTATATTTCTTCATAAAACTGGTGTACTCTGATTGTGCAGTTCCTTTCAAAAAGAAATGACAGGACATTTATACAGATCCTCAAATGGGTAAATTTATTATAATTCCGAAACAAATGATTTTGAATTGAAAAGCCCTTGTCTTCGAAGAAGTCAATAGTTCAAAAGATGCCGAGGCTAATCGGCACAAAATCGATTTTCGACGTAAACCAACTGAAACTCAGATTTTCCCATGAAAACATAGTAAAGCAAATCTAGTGTGAAGAGGGTTTTTAATTGAACAAAATAGTACTTTTCTAAAATCATTATACCTAATATTAGTTTCAATTTCAACACGAAAAGTCGACACAACGTGTGTTAGTTATAAACTAGCACAAAGTAAACAAATATACGTTTACTCAAAATGTAAATGCAAATAAATTTTTGCGTGTGAACGGTATTTGAAAATTTGATTGCCATCACAAAACTTGGCTCGTGTGAACGCCGGATGAGACGATGTTATCGAATACATTTTCCTCACTGGTTTAAAGCAAAAGCACAACCACACGAATTAGAAATTTATACAAATTTGGAGTATAAATTATATTAGAAAATTATTTTAAATATTCGAATGAAGTATTTTTATTTCTTTTTTGATTCACTGTGTCAAAGATCAAATGATCTTCCACTATAGAAATCCAAGCATAATGTATGTATTTTTGATTTATTTTTCGATTATTTCTCCAACATAAATCAATGTTATTGGAGTTATAGGAGTTTTAGCTAATGTGTTTAATAATATGATTGTGTAGGTATTACTAAAAAAAAAAAAGATTCTCAGAAAATACTTATGGTTATGTTCAAGTTATAATCTGAGTATATGTTTACTGTCAGCAAAATCATTGGTAGACCCAAATAATATTTTTTCTACAAAAATTTTACTCCAGTAACTCCAGTAAGTTTTCCAAAACACAATATTTATGTTAGTACGAATTAATAAAAGTAATGTTGTGGTAGGAATTGATTTAAGTCACTGGTTTTAGTATTTTCTAACGAAATTAGTGGTATTGTTTAGTTAAGTTAATCACAAAGTAAGATACATAAAATAGTCTTTGGGATCACAAAAATTGTATTTGTGTTGATGTTATGGTTTTCGTATACTGATTCCTATATAAGTAACAAATTTCTTCATTGGTTAAACATATTATCAAGGAAAATATGTCTACAGATAGTAATACAAACCTTTCTTTTGTTCAATAGAGATTCAAATTTACACATTTTTCGTGATGTACTCTTTTGGCCTGGTGGAAAAGTATTCGATGAAATGTTCTGAAGCCATTTAATCGGATAATACAGCAAAATTCTGCAAAAAGCAATAACGCACTCAATAGTATGAATTAAAACGGCTGAGTGACACTAGTAGATGTACACACAACATTCAAATAATTGAAAAAAAATATCCAAACATAATGCACAAAGCTTTTTACAATGTTGTTGATTATTCACTTTTAGGTCTCAATATATATTCGGCTCTCTCTTTCTTACCGAAGCCGCAAACCATAATTTATGTATTCCAGTTACTTAAAGGCGACTACGCCATTTTGAAATATGGGTGTCACTGCGTAACATTTTGAAATTTACAATGCAATGGAAATACACATATTTTGAAAACTTCTCATATTATATTATTGAAATATTATAAGATTATATATTAATAAATTCTCTGAATGGTGTCGTAATATAAAAATATATTTCTTCTTTCTTAATACATATAAAAAACTGGAAGAGACACAAACATTGGTATCATATGAAGATTTCGAACAGCATTTCTCAGTAAATGTAGAATTTTAAAAGAACAACGAACACAGCAGACATGCAGCACCTATTTTTCTATAACTTTTTACACGATTCAAATAAAATAGTTTCTGTTGAATAATATAACGTGGATATTAACCCAAAAAACATCCGTATACAGCCTATCAGCCACATACAACCGCACACTCTGAATTGATACTACATTTACAATATTGGAGAATTCAACCAGGGTTCGACACACGAAAAACCTAAATAGTAGGAAACGTACGTAAATAGTAGTAGAGACCACAATTACCGAAGTAAAATATAACTATAATGTGAAAGATCAAACCAAAAACGTTTCATTATTTATAATTAATTATAAATTACTGTAAATAATTAGCACTGAAAAAGTTTCGAAAATAATAAACCAAAGTGAATAAGACTTAATACAGTTAAAACATGCATTTATTAATGGAAATGCCACATGCTATGTTAAATGAAATAAAGTTATTCATCAAATTTGAAAATACATAAAAATAATTGAAAATTCCCGAGCAGGCTCTCCCTTGAGCCACATCTAAAGCGCTTGCATTTCGCCCTTAAATGTTGTGAATTGTAGAATCTTTAAGTAATGCAATCACTTCATCTCGCAGTAGTAGTAGAGCACCAAGTTCAATTTATTCGTCGTGTTGGTTGCTACATCTCCACAAAAAGTAGCATGAAGCTAATCCAAAAATATATGGTTCTCGAAATAATTAATAGTAGAGATGTGTAATATCATACTATGAAAAAATTTCGAAATTTAGAATTATATATATATCAACTAATTAATATTTTCATGACATTGTGTACATCAAACTCCCTGTAGGTGGCATTAGTTCTCCCGTTATAAACCCAAGAGATACATACAAAGATAATTTGTATAGCAGTGTAATATAAAAACGCTCATAATTGAAACGTTATTCTACTACTCTTGATATATGATTTAATATTTCTATAATATTTTATATGAAAATATGAAATATGAAACATATACAAATATTATATATTTGTATAAGATATTATATTTATATAATTATAATATTTATATTATTATATTACGTTATATGCTGATTTTAAATTCGTTATTAATAATATATAAAAACATATAGATTTATTATGAGAATTTAATAATACCGACTACAGGGTAAAAACTTTTTCCTGTGATAACATCGTGTAAGAAAGAATGTGGAACAAAAAACGGTGTTTCAGCAGACACTAAATGGTTATGAAATATAACTAAGAACGTGGAAAAGGCATAGGTGGTCATCTGTACCACAAATGTATAAGATCTGGGTTATTAAAATATGTGTTTCAACAAGATATGAAAGCCTTAGTATTTTATGTATGAAGATTTTTATGTTGCAACACTCTGAACAGCTGATGTCGCCGCAAATTGGTACTCTATTCATATTCTCATTGTGGCTATCGCTTAACTCAACTTGCTTCGATTTAGCTACAGTGTTGCCACCTGGCAATATATCAACATTTTTTAAACTCTTTTAGTATTATTATTATTTAAAAATTTAAAATTGAAGGAAGGCAGACAATGACATCGGATATGAGAAGAACCTCAGTGAGAAGAACCAAAGTTCTACTTTAGAGCAATAGGGAATTCTCTGGGCTCATCTTTGGGTTTACTCAGTTTCCAGTCATCCGTTTTGATATCTACGTTACTGGTTTTGGTCAGACTTTGAAAACCCTCCTTTGCCTTTGGCAGTCAGGCTTTCGATCGTGGTTCACGTTCACTTAAAGATAAGCAGATAGCAGCAGACTGTTGTACCTGTTGTCATTTCTAGGGGATGATTTTTTATGCGTTTTTGTTTATATTGGTGATAGGGACTTATATCTGTTGGAGGCCGCTACCGTAGTCTGCAGGTATAATCCGTGGTCATTATGGAAGTGCAGTAGAAACCTGCTTCAGCAAGGTGTCACTACCGCATTTTCGGGAAATAAATGTGCTAAATAATAAAATGGTCGCGATAGATTTTTTTCATATGCATAACGTAATCAGGATACAATTGCTATGTGTCGTGTATAGGGGAAAAGGTAACGTTTTAAATCGATCGTAAAAATAATAAAATTTTGTGTGCAGTATAATTTCATTGGTAATCGCAATGATTATCAAATTTTTATTTATATTTTATTTGTAATAACTAATTTTTTTCCTTCATTCAAAACCACAGAAAGTTTGTTAAAACTTAAAATACATATGATTTGTCACTATAACTCTATTTTCAAAAAATTACATCTGATTTCCACATTACGCATTGAAGGGAAGGAATCGAAGAAGGGAAAGTAAGAAGAGTACAAATTCTGATATATGCTTTATAAAGGTGTCATCTCATATAACAAATACACATAGTGTGAAGCTTAATCGATATTTCATTCATTCTCTAGTAATTTCGTTGTCATGTTATGTTATTCATCATTGTAATTGAATAAATAGGTACTGGACCTTCGTTGTAGGGGTTATTTTAAAATTGCGACGAAACCATGAAGTTATTTGAAAAACTATTTGAGGAATAACTTTGGCTTTATTGAAGAGTCTCTAGTTCAAAAGTCTAGTTTGACAATAAATTAGCCCACAGTCGACCAGAAGTCATTCGCACAGGTACGGATCATATGCTCGGCCCCCATTAAATTTGCATCGTTCTATTTCATATGTCTACTGCTATAGAACCACTATACAAAATGTACAATATTTCACTGCCCGACTAGAGGGGTAAAATTTATCAGCAGGTCCTATTGCCTCATCCCCGAATATTTCTTCCAAATTCTCTGATCACACATGCTCTATAATAAGAAAAAATACAATTAGTAATCATTTGGAAAACCAATTCCAAACAATTAATCAGTACATACCCTCCCTACACCCACACAAATGCTCTTAAAATTGAATTTCGTGTATTTAATATAATTAATAATAATAAATATTAGTTCAATCCCGGATTCAGGATCATACATTTTTCTTTACGGCCATTATTGACCATTGGTGGGACCTTCAACATCATCATACCGAACACTTCTATCGTGCCATTACGGAGAGTAGTCGTTATTCCACTAAAATGATAGTGGGATACACATTTCAAGACATGGTCCTTTTACCTATCATTTTGTATCTGATAAAATTAGACTATACGGGTCTCTGCGTTCTGTTCTACAATCTCACAAAAGAACTCGTATTTAAGGACCAGTCTAATATACAAAGTCTGTATAGTCTGACTTAGTTGGCAATATCAGATTACAATTACATATATCGTTTAAGATATTTTATATCTATGTTATGTTGGTCAGCAATAGTAATTTTAATTTATGATATTGACCTTTAGAATATTAAATTAATTGACTAATTTTAGTGGATTGAATTACTGTGCGAAAAATTTTCTACATTCAGTTTATCATTGAAAGATAAATACGTTGTTAGAGATGTTCTATAGTTATTTTTCTAAAAGGATTCCTTAAATGTATAGAGTGCTGTGCAAAATATCTTAAAAATAAATTTAACAAAATTATCGAAACAAATAACCATTAGAACTAACTGCAAAGAATACATATTACTAAAGAGAAAAGTATTACTATTACTATTGTAAGATAGCATATCACTTATATTTAATCACAGACGCACATTTGGTGTGCATGAAAGTCGACAATAAATATTTTATTGACACTCAGCGAAAGCACATATTCGAAAAATAGTTTCCCAGAAAATGTATGGTACTACAAGAGTATTTTGAGAAATTCGAGGACTTTCAAGATGTTGGGAAATGATAATATCGGATCATTCATATCGCGAATTAATTACATTTGTTCAGATATGCATTATACTCTTTTTCAGGCAGCATAGATGTGTTTGTGTTAATAAAATATTTTTAAGAGAGCTTGAGAGCATAATGTGACCTTTATTTATATCTGAACTGTAAAATCGTGATGATAAAGAACCAAGCACACCGGATACATGACTTGTGGTAGTAATAATATTGTGAATAGTTCATTTAACTATTATTATTGGAGTAATCATAAAACCCCTGTAATGGTTTTGTAAAATCATTTTCATAATTAAGCTGATATGATACAAAAAAAGTCGACATTTGAATGCTCTTAGTTAAGTTCTGATTTAGATATGATTAAGTAACCCGTCTTATTATACTCGCTACTTCTAAACAGTTTTCAACAATTTCTGATTCATTTTTTATTGATGATTTTTTTACGTTTCTTGCAACTACATTTCTATTTGAAAATAAAACACGTATATATAATTTGTCATATTCACAAGTAATACGATTCAGATAGATTTGTACGTTTTCACATATAATTTTTATACTTTCATAATTATACTATTCTTATTTTAATTTACACAACAAAAAGTGGCCAATTCACTCATGTACAAAGTTCTTTTTTTAGTCAGAGTTATTCTTAAAAAAAGACATTTGCAGACATATATTGATACTTTTAAATTCAATTAAGAACTGAAAATATTCTTTGATGTTCTTGCCTTACTGGCCGAAATTTTAACACCATACACCCAAAATTTTGTATAAAGGAACGATGTTTATTAAGGTTATTATGAAAGGGGAATTTTTAATAAGTGATTGCAATTATTTTTAGCATATACTACGAAGTTTCGTGATTTTACTATTTATTACACTAAGCCAAATAACCTGTATTAGTAATAAGACTTTAATATATACTAAAACTTAATTTTAAGTTACAATTAATCGTACAAAATCAATTATATTGCAATAGTTATATTTCTTAGATATAAGTTAAAATAAATTGCATTCCAAATTGTACTACTTAATCCTAAGTTAAAATTAATTGTATAAAATATTAAATTAATATACTAAGTGACGCATCTACATTTAATTATATATAACGCGAAGTTTTTATTTAATGTCGTGAGCATCTTGGCGTGTCTACCATTTCATTTAACTACTAATTGGTATATGTTGAAGGTTAACTAGTTAATAGTCAATAATATTATTGGAAAATGTATTTTATTTGTCATCATGATTTCACTTTAGTTGACAGAGGCGCTGCAGGAGCTAATTTTATCATCGAATATTCTGAGCGACATACTTTGAATTGTTTGAATAAACTAATGGAGCATTTGATATGTAAATATTGTAATAAACTATGAAATAATTATATGAACGACATCGCTTGTAATTACATCAGACAATGACCACTCCTGCAAAAATGTTGTAAGAACGGTCCTGTTAAATGAAAAGCGTCAACTATTAAATGAGCTCGTATATTTTTATTGCGCGAGGTTTGAGTTTAAAGTATAGAGTCAAAACTGTGACTTACAAAATGAAAAATTTTGAGTTTAATTGACTAGAATCTCTTTAGTGACTTTACTTTATTTTTACATTAAGATTGTGATCCGGCATTTGTTGCGTTTATTGGCCACGCTCCTCGTTTGAGAACTCTGGCCCAAGTTAGAACGGTTGTTTCCAAGTCCCTTCACTGGATATTCGATCTGGATATTCGTTTACGCTATTCCTTTTGGATTCCGGTTGGAATGCCTTTATGGCTGCAACGGTTTCGTCCATCCGTTTGAAATTACTATGTCTGTCTGGTCAAAACAAACTTTCAAGACACAATACTCTAATTTAATAAGCCACTTGTATGTAAAATTTAACGTAATCAATCCACACGTCTGCCTGCTATACAAAGTAAAAACTCAGTGTAAGATCGAAAAGATCTCGAACACACCCACTACTGTGTGGTTGAATCTATATATTAGCCCGAGATGCAATGTGGACTTGTATGTCAATAACTTACTACATTGTTAAAGTATTTTATTTCAAAAATATTTTGGGTGTACGGTAAAAAACGGTACGGTTTGTGTACTAATGAACTAACATAATAAAATAATTCAGTTCTTAATATTATAATATTCGGTAATAAAGTCGGTTATAATTTGGCAATAATAGTCCAGTGGACTTCAACAAAATTGCTTGTAAAGGAACTTCAGTAGAGATCGCACACATATAAAGTGTTGAACAAAACTAAAGAATGGCAAATATCGCGTCAGCACTTGTTATAATTAAATTTAGTTCCACTGTCTAGTTTATGGTTTTGTATACATATAATTTATGTATATTTATAATTTATGTATATATATAATTTTTAGTTGTTATTTATTGGGAACTTCAAGTCACGTGACAATTCATCCAATTTAATCTTGAACTGTATCCTATCTCCCCAAATGGGGAGATGAGTATTCGGAATCTATACTCATCTACATGTTTGTGGTATTACCGCTTCGTGAGAGGTAGGTAAGTTTTACTTCCGACAGCTCGGACTACGCTTGCGGTTAGGTGTAGACACTGCCATTATATTTGAGTTATATTACATGCGTTGATGCTGCTTTCCTGTTTCTATTTGTTTACAACTAATGTTTCCATCAGTCAACTGTAGAAAATAAGCTAATTTCAAATCAGCAAATAATACTTGCACTCATAATACGCCTATTTAAAGTGTAGACGAAGTGGGAACATCTGCAAGGAAAATTAATTAAGTCATGGGACTACGCATGAACGCATGTGTTTACCTACCGTATTTCATTTCGTTCATATTGCCGGAACAATCCGAGCAGTTGGATTTCAGAGAGACTGTCATGGACAAGGAGGCATTGACATTATGCCGTTGTCGCACAGTCTCCGACATTGGCCGATTCTCAGCATCGACGTCGACGAACAGCTCGTCGCTGACCGAAAGAGCAGCGGTCGATGTGGCCACGGTTTTGATGATCATGTGTCCGGCCGGTGACGACGACACCGGCAGGTTCAGTACTGTGGGACTGTGGCTGCCGTTGGCCGCCGTGTTAACAACGGTGCCTGCACGCTCGGTGGCAGAACCACTGGGCGCAGCGCTACCGACACCCATCGGCGTCCGGCTGCAGCCCGACGCACTGCCGCATGTCGCGCCGGCCGGACCGGCTGAACGGCGGTACACCGTACTGTTCATGGTTAATTTGCGAACGTTCTTGTCCGGATGAAATACCAGGATATACACCTTGGGCGAGTACAGGCAAATCAGGGCCACGGAAGCACTCAAACTGATCGATATACATAGTGTAGTGAGTTGAATCTGTGAAATTGGCGTGAAAGTATATGAAGTGATTATGAATATTGTTTGTTAACCTCATACGAATTTCCAGTCCCGAAGTAAATGGGAACGAATGCCAACCAAATTATGCACGTTGTGTACATGGTGAACCCGATGAATTTCGACTCATTGAAGTTTTCGGGAATCTTGCGTGTTTTGATCGCGTACACGGTACATATCGTGATCAAGATCATATTGTAGAGCTGCGAGAAAAGGAAAGACATGTCCTGAATTTTGCACTTTAGTATCACCTCCGAGCGGTCGGGATAGTAATATCTGGTCCCCGGCGGCTCGACAATCATCCACACCATCGTTATGAGGACCTGTATTGCTGGAGGATGAATGAAAATCACGGAAAATAAGCACGTAGCAAATACACATTCACCCTACATACCAATCAATGATGTCGTTATGACCACCTGCGACTGTGGACTGATGTACTTTAAGCGCTGTGCCGACTTGGACGCCGAATGGAATATGCGGGAGATGCGATTGGTCTTCGTCAGCAGGGCGCTGTAGATTATCGAGAACCCTACACCGATCCCAAAGCGCTGCAGTATGCAGGACACGATGGTGGGTTTTGCGATCAGAGCGAATGTGTTGCAGTAGCACACCAGTATACCGAACAGGAGCGTGTAGCTGAGCTCGCGTCCGGAGGCTCGCACCAGCGGAGTGTCGTGGTTTTTGGCAAATAAGATAATTACAATGAGGGTCATAGTTATGCCAAATATGGCAATGACCAGTGGGATGAGGGCGAACAAAGTCTTCCAACCCATGTACTGCACATCCAAGGCGAAACAGGCCAGCTTGTCAGGATATGGCCAGAATCCAGGTCCGCAATCGCGACAAGTAAACTCGTCGTATACGTATTCGTAGGGCTCGCAGTTGTCACAAATCCAGCAGCAAGTGTCACCCTTAAAGGAAGTAAATCAATTCAGTGGAATATCACTATAGTGGCAATTGAGTGAATGCACCTGTTGTTTTTTGATCATTCCGGCATCGCAAGGGAGCGAACAGGCCGAGATCGGAATGTCCGCCTCTCGATTCCAGAACACCTCGTGCAAATTTAGCTCTAGTTTGTTAAACCACTTGCCAACAACCTAAAGCACAGTCAAATAAAATACGGAAAATAGTTTTCTCAACGTCGGTTAGTGCCTTGATTTTTTAATTAGCTTCTGTATTGGTCACCTTGTAATGAAAACCCGAGGAGTTTTCCAAGCGCTGATAGTTGAGTATGTCATATCTAGCCAAGCCATCGCCTTGACGATCGAACTTCACCTCGCTTCCAGCCAGGTCTTCAATGAAATATGTGTAAAGGTAGGAAAGGAAAGAAGGAAGATTAGCGCTCTTACCGATGAATGACACATTCAGTAGATAGTTGTTGTAGAAATCCTTGCCGTCGTAATTGGCCATCTCCGTGCAGGCCAACGAATGGATACCCAGGGGCTTGCGATACCAAACCGATTCGCTGTGGTGGTGCCGGTGTACGATGGTGCTCTGGTCAGCTTGGCTATCGCTGGTGGAGCACAGATCGTGGTGCAGTTTGTGCAAGGCGTGAGCAAAGGCATAAACCGCATCCACAACGAATTGTGTCTTGGACTCTTGCTCATAACTAAGCGAAAATAGACACAGGCACAGGTCAGGAACACACAACTCCTTGGGATACGTACTCTCATCACAAATCGAACTTACCCGACTTTTTCGGACAAACGATAAGCCCGGTCGCAAATGTTCTTTGTCAATGGCTGCTGGTGGTGTCTCTCGTCGGTGCCGTCTTCGAGGGTCCGCAGGTGGTTCTTCTCCAGCACGCAGTCGAACGTGTCCTCCCAGTACTCCTCGAACCATGGATTCCGCGTGTTGGTCTCAGGCGTCAACTGCATCATGTACCGATCGAAGTCCTGGATCAACTCGGACTGGAGCTCCACGGTGATAGCCCCCTCCGCGATATCCTCCAGCCCCTCCAACAACTTCTGCTGCTTGCCCCAACCATCGCTTGCGATCCAGTGGAAAGGATGACTCAGATTGGCCCGTTTGGCGGCGAGCAGGATTCTTCGGGCATCCTCGGCGCGTGTGAAGAGCACCACGCCGCGGGCGTTGGGCTTCTTCAGCAGCTTGTTGATGATGCTGTCGAACACCTTGTCATCGGCCGCACTGGGGACCTTCTCTGCGGCTGCGATGCACACATTACGCTCGGAGGCCTCCTTGTGGAAGGCCTCGATTCCGTACTCGCCGTAGGACCCTTCAGAGTGTATGGTGGATACGTACGACCAGTTGAAGCACTTGATGATGTCCACCAGCGCCACTGACTGGAAGGTGTCTGGCGGCACCGTGCGTGCGAACAGGTCGAAGCGCGTCTTGTCCGAGAGTGTTTTAGCCGTGGAGGCCGGCGAGATCTGCGGAATATGGAACAGCCGCAGTAGGTTGGCGACCTGCAGGGAGACGGAGCTGTAGGAACCGCCAATGACCCCGAAGACGGGCCCCGACGAGGCGTTCTTGCGTAGACGCGGGTTCGAGTTGTCAGAGCACTCGAACGCCGACGTATCCAGGTTGTTGAGGGACGCGCGCACGAACTGCAGGGACTGATTCAAAGCGTACGTATCTCGGGAACACGTGTCCAATATGTGAACGCCGATGGTGATGCCCGGCAACAGGTTAGCATCGCTATTGACCCGATCAATTGCGTAAAGCATCGCCTCGAGGCGATGCACGCCGCGGTTGTAGATCTTGGGACCACATGGCGTACCCTCACCCTTCTCGTGCACCGGAAACAAGCCACCCAGGATAATGTCGCCGGGCAGGCTGACTGAAATCATCTCCTGTGAGGACTTGTCGTTCGCAGAGCCCGCCTTGGCACTCGTCACATTCGAAGCCACTCTGCCTGTTTGCGGGCGGTTCGGGACGTTGGTACCCGGTGTGGTAACGGCGGCTGCAGGCGTTGCGTCGTGCTCGGCGGCCCCCAGAGTTGGTTGCAGCAGGCATACGCAGGCAGAAATGACCACGTAAAACAAGTACTTGCAACAATGCAAGGGGCTGGCGCAGGAGCTCCAGTACATGAACCACCACATGACGACGTGCGATCTAGCACTGAAGCGAACTGAACTCTGTTAGTTCAATAACAACTGCTGCGTACTGCAAGTTCAGAACAATAACAATAACACTGTAGCACCTGAAACAACATCGAAGCGTGGCTATTTCAGCATAACTCCTTTGGAAATCCAACTACACCTTCTCCTGAAGATTGGCCTAGTCAGGGATAGTGCTTTATTTGAATTGGAACTGGCCGAGTGTTTTGAGTGGAGTCGTGATTTGCATCAATCGTTATTGAAAGAATGTGGGGAGTGGAAAATGCATAGTTCAGTCCTAATAGGAAAAGTTTTTGATTTTTGGTATTCGCTCTCGTTAATTGGTGGAGTGATGAAGCGTGGACGCAATGTCTTTAGAGGACATTGGAATGGGAATTGTGGGAAGAACGGGGTACAATTTATTTACGATTCCCCACAGTGGTGTACATACAAGAACAGAATCGCCAGTCATTTCGATGACAATCGCACACCCCAATGTATTTCAATGTGCTCTCTACAGGCCATCATAAGCTTCAATTTCATCTCAAGTTACCTCTTAGCAGGTTGAGCCACATCTTCGCATCGTCTATTAGGAAGAGGACGGGACTTTCGTTTTAAGGAATCGATATCACGGAGAAAAGCTCGAAAGCTTAGGCGCCGAATGCAAGAAGTTCCCCGAAGAATGGTGCTGATGATGGCTCATGATGGCTGCTGGTGGTAAAAATAAGGTGCTGGCGAGTATGGTGTTAGTGGTGTGAGGGGGAGGGGGGGGGGTGGTTGGTGTTGGCGGTCCTTGGAAGATTCTCACAATCCTTTCGGGATAACATGGAAAACTAGAACAAAAATTAACTTAAAGCACATATTAAAGTTTTTCGAAGTTTCCGAAGTTAATGGTCTCGATGTAACAATTCAGGAAACATAGAAAATACCAACTGAGGATTGCGGCTAACATATTAGATCAGAATCTTATATATGAGTTTCGAAAAAAAAAACACACAAAAAACAAAAATTGAAAATGAATAAAAAATTGTTAATATCGAATTCCAAATTAAAATAGTGATAGAATAGATTTAGTTTATGCCGCACTATAGGAATGGGCATTTGTATTTATTTTTGATTTTGGTATGGATGTTGTGAATGAATTCCGTTGCAGTCGATTATATGTATATGTACGTGTTTTTTTCACAATAAAGATATATGCTTTTACTCACCAACACAAAAAAAAATATTTAATAAATTTTAACATACGCCTCAGTTGAGTAAATTGTTATTGGTATTGGTACTGTAACTATTGTTATAGAGTGAACGTCGTTTCAAAACATTACGATTTATCTAGCTACTGGCAATGAAACAGCTATAGGAAGCATAGGCATCTTAATTTCACACTCCGGTTCTTCAAGTTTCGGCAAGGAGGAAACCATTTACGAACTTACAGCATTTTTTTGAAATTATCTTGATGATATTCGCACGGCCAACCGTCCAACCAACGAATGGTGCTGCCTTGATAGACTGAATCCTAATCACACCGGGATTCTCGCATGCGTTTATCATTGCATGAGGCGTTAAACTGAAGTCCTTGTGATAAGCAGTTCCTGCAGAGAGTGCGTAACACCTCCGTAACCTGCTTCAAATACGTCACCACCAATAACAACAAGCAAATAAAAGCACTACCACCTGCAGCAGCAGCCTTAAAAGAAGTGCAGACTTTACCAAACACCAAACTATATTAATAGGAAATACAACAAGAACAACAGGAAGACACTCGTGTTTTCTCTCTCTCTAAAGAAACTCTCTCAAGCTCTTCCTCACACGGAAGCTCAGGAAGCTCCATCCGCGACCACTCCCCGCAATTTGTACCACCGCTGCTGCTTTGCAGCCGGTGACGGGTCACGCCGAGTAGCCTGGAGCATAACTTTGCACAGAACACACGGCACGGGGTGAACCCACTTTTCTCTTATGGTGGTCCTCGTGTTGATGCTACAGGGAATTAAAGAAACAACAATTGCTCGTTCTTACAAATATTATAATGGATTGTTCGTCGGCATATCTGATGTTGGTCATTTTATTCAGTATTTAATATTATTTCACCTGGAAGCACGAATGTATTGAATAACAACGACAACGACAACAAATCGCACGAATTCTCTCTCTTCGGCGTACACACAACGGTACATTGATATACACAAGTTTCCAAAAGAATTCCTCACTCCAAGGACGCCCGGCGAGTGTGGCAGGCATGGGCACATTTGCTCGATTGTCATCTGCAATAGCCCGTTATTTGGAAGATGGTCTGGTCTTCGGCAGACCAACCCGTCAGAGATTCGTTCCACAAAAAAAAAAAAAAAAAAAACTACTACAATAACAACGGAAGGCGGTGCACATTTGGTTTTCTTGTTTTCAACTCTAGCCACGACATATTTTAGGTATATGGAAAATATATATCAATTACCCCGAATAAAATACCAGATGATGCACTAATGTCAATATTTGCAATTTCTTGTTTGCAATGGGAAATAAATACGAACATAATAATCAATATTATCATCGATCTCCTCTGATTTTCCGCCATTTACGAAGAAAATTCACAGATATTCCATAAAATTCGTTCACCAAATTATGAATGTTGACAATTTATCGGCAAGGTCACATTTAATAATAATACGTTACGAGTATATTTATAGCTTTAGTGATAAGCCATAGCGCAAACCAAATAAACTTTCTTAAATCCACCTGAATTCAAACGCACATCATAACGGCTATCTAAGCGCCTGTTAGTTTATGTGATGCATGCTGAATTGGTTGATATCATCCAGTCGCTGTTCTGGTAATAACTTTCACTCGGATTTCTTATTTTCTACATGGAACCTCACATCTGCTGGCAAAAGCTAATCTTCGCTCAAATTTCTGAAAACGCAGAACCTTTTGAAATCTTGTTATAAACTTTTTGGCGCTCGAATTAAGGACTTTTTCGAAGTTCTACAAGTGCTCATCGAAATCCTTTCCCATCACGATGATATCATCAGAGATGTTCAAAAAGTGTATGCAAGGAAAATAATCAACCACCAAGAAATATTTTCTGAGGTTGCCGAGTTAATAGAGCAGATGCAATACAACGAGGTCATGAGGGCAAAATGGATAACTGAATTCCTGATAGAAGAATTATGGCCGTTGATTTTCTTCCTATTACAGTCGAATCAGGTGACAAAGAAAAACTCATATCCGTTGCTTAAGTTTGAAGTTTGATGATGACAAATGGATGTGCACACTAGGTAAAAGAGCGAAACAGGAATATATCAAATATATTTCTAAAATAATTATACATTTTAATTGCAGGCAAGAAAATTATTAGTATTTCCCCCAACAGCTAACTCCCATTTTGCTATTACGTAGCAAAATTATACAAAAGGTTACGTTAAAATATTTTTAGGTTTAAAATTATTCAAAAATGATGCTATGATACATTTCATAGGACATTTTGAGTACTTTACAAATCTCTAGATGAAAAGAGACTTCAGAAAATCGTAAACAGACTACATACAAATACGTAGGCAGCATTTATATCATTTTATTAACTTATATATTGTATTGTACTTATATGACATTGTATGAAGAAGAGTTCGTCCAACAAGATAAATTCATAAAATCTATTTTTTGTTAAATTTGTACGATTCATTAGAATATAAAATTGCTTATTTAATTATATAATTTTATTAATTACAATCTTACACCAAAAGCAGTTGAATGGAATATTTTTCATTATGAATACTTAAAAAATCCAACAAATATATCTGTCAAAAACTTAGTCAAGTATTCACACTTGCTGACAGTATATGAATTATGGGCGGTATTATATATTAAGTAAACAGGGCACATAACTTACATATTTTATGTATAGTGAAAAGGGAAAATCAAAAGCGGAATTTTTGTCAAAATGTTTGTATGGCAATAATTTGTGATTTGTACAAATAAAGAATAATACGAAATAAAAAGGGATTTACAGCCAGAGCATATAAAGAAACGTGCACGAAAACGAAACGCAGCTAAAGCAAACCGGATTCATATTAATTTAATGCTAAATATAAACATAAAATAACTCTCATAATTTCAGAATTTATAAAGGGAAAGAATATGCGGTGAAAAATTGAACAGCCATACGAGTGACAAGCAGGAAAAAACCTTCACGTGCTAACGAGTATTTAAAAAACTCACTATACGCCCGGTCTATATTGGTCAGAGTGAACATTTCCAAAGAACCTATGTTTTGACTATAACTGGCAACTCCTTATCCAATAAAAAAAAAGGAATGTCTAATCGCATATTTGGAGTCATAGTTTACAGATCAAAACCTAGTGTTATAAATATTGTATTCTTGGCTATGTTTACAAATGTAAAATACTTCCAACACAGAATGGACCGTGTAATATGGACTTAATTCTAGAGTGAATAACCTTTCTTTAGCTATATAGAGAGCGTAGCCTAGTATTGGTAGCATGTATGGTTGATTGATAGAAAAAGACAACAGTAAAAGCACAGAACATGGAATACACGGGATAGAGGAAGAAAATAGATAGATTTTGTTTTTGGTAAAACAAAATACTGCCATTTTATTTGCGTTTTATTTTAATAAATTTTTAATGTTCAATTTGGGTTTGAAACCTGAAGGAAAATTGAAACATTTAATGTATCCTACGAAAAATAAATGTATATATTAAATTTTTCTCAGTACCATTCATTTCAAAATTATTTGTAAAATTAAACGCACCCTTTAGTCGATGTGGCAACACTTTGTCTTCTTTCGTAGTATAGAAAGTATTCAGCAAAAAGTTTCTGTTCACTTAAAAGGAGTGAAGCTAGAAAGAACTAAATTCCGTCGAGCAAAACTTCTTTAGTAAACGGTGTTTGTGGGAAGTTGAATTTACATTATTAATTATGATAAATTGTGGTGCAATATTACGTGAAAAACATATATTGTAAGAGGATATTTGTATTTAATGCCTATATAAAAAGTGTAATAAATAGGTCAAAAACAAATAGGAAACAAATATACGTTGGGATAAATTTGCTGCGATACATCCTTTGTTTAACTGTTTAAGAATTTTAAAAACATTGGTGAACCATTTAAAAACTTAGTATTGCCGGTTTATAATCAGACAACTATATAAAAACGAGAATTTTTTATTGATTGAGTGTGTTCGACGTCGTTGTTAGACACAGACGATGTTCGAATTAATTGTTAATCTCTTGGGCGTGTTTGAAGTAATTCATAGACTTCGTTGAGAAATAAATGGGGACTTTCTGAAAATACATAATAATAAAATCGAGTATGTTCTCGCCGCTATTCAAAAGTCATTTAACTCTAAAAGTTTTCTAAGTTGATTACCAAAAAGATGCAATGTGACAATGAATATAATTCATTTCTACTGTATATTGTAATTGACAGAAGGGTATAAATAAACAATTTTGGATATATAAATAGTATTAGATTAAATATATTTAAATTAAAACTAAACTTGTTTTGTACAGTTTACAAATTATTTTATTTTGTTTCAGTTGTCGTCAATATTAAATAGAATTCCACTGCGAATTGAAAGATGGATGCGGATAAGAACAGTTGTCAAGAAACTAAAGTAATCTACCATATTGATGATGAAACGACCCCGTATTTGGTGAAGATCGCCCTTCCCTCATCGCATGTCACATTAAAGGATTTCAAAATGGTTTTGAACAAGCAAAATAATAATTACAAGTTCTTTTTCAAATCTATGGACGCAGATTTCGGGTTCGTTTAGCATTTTGAGTCCATGATAAACATTTTCTGTAACCACATTTTCTTTACTGTAGTGTTGTTAAAGAAGAAATTGCAGATGATTCGACAATATTGCCTTGTTTTAACGGACGCGTAGTTTCTTGGGTATGATTTGAGTTAAATTGTAATTATTTTTAAACATATATTTATAATAAAATGATTGTATTTATGTGTGTTAACAGCTAGTCTCTGCAGATGGCTCAAATCAATCCGATAATTGCTCCGAAGTCCAAATAAGTGAGATTGAAAATAGACCAAGTGGAATTGGCGGTGTGTGCACAAATTCTCGTTCCCAACCTCTTCAGCAAAAATTATCAATAGGTGGTGTTATAAACTCCCAATCTATTGGAGGAGTAGGAGCATTAGGATGTGGTGGTATGACTAATATGGGTGTTGTGGCATCTGGCACTGTCATAAATCAAGCGTTACCTCCATTAACATATCAGTCAGCGTCTGTATTATCGAGTGACTTAGATTCCACTAGCCTCTTTGGCACTGAATCGGAGATAACATTAGATAGAGATATGACCGAATGTAGTAGTATACAAAGATTGCAGGTACGCAAAAAACCTCAGAGGCGTAAAAAGCGTGCACCCAGCATGTCGCGCACATCTAGTTATTCATCAATTACGGATTCGACAATGTCACTCAATATAATCACAGTTTCTATTAATATGGAGGCTGTAAACTTCCTTGGAATATCTATTGTGGGTCAATCAAATAGAGGTGGAGATGGAGGTGAGTAGTGGCCTGCTTCATTTATATTTATATTTATATTTATTTATATATATATATATATATATATATATATATATATATATATATATATATATATTTATATATATGTGTATATTTCTCCAGGTATCTATGTCGGTAGTATTATGAAAGGTGGAGCTGTAGCATTAGATGGTAGAATTGAACCAGGAGATATGATTTTGCAGGTATTTTGATATTTATATGTTATTTGTATGTTATATCATTTGAAAATATATTATTAGGTAAACGATGTTAATTTCGAAAATATGACAAACGATGAAGCAGTTCGTGTTTTGAGAGAAGTTGTACAAAAACCAGGACCAATTAAATTAGTTGTCGCGAAATGCTGGGATCCAAATCCAAAAGGTAAAATGTAACATATATTATATATATCTTAATAATAATTACTTTCTTGGTTTATAGGGTACTTCACAATACCACGCACAGAGCCAGTACGACCGATTGATCCAGGTGCATGGGTAGCCCATACACAAGCATTGACATCACATGACAGTATTATACCAGATATTACAGAACCGATTAAGGAAAGATTAGATCAAAATAATTTGGAAGAAATCGTTAAAGCGATGACTAAACCGGACAGTGGCTTAGAAATACGTGACAGGATGTGGCTCAAAATAACAATTCCAAATGCTTTCATTGGTAAGATATATATAAGAAATAATTTTAAAAGGAATGGGTTAGCACTGTGCGTTGATAAGTTACCCGTCATATATTGTTTTCATGTTTATATTACTATGTATTGATATTGCATGCATTTTCTTTGTTAGGTGCCGATGCTGTGAATTGGGTCTTGGAAAACGTAGAAGATGTGCAAGACCGACGAGAAGCCAGGCGGATAGTATCCTCAATGTTAAGAAATAATTACATTAAACATACGGTCAACAAGTTAACATTTTCCGAACAGTGCTACTATGTTTTAAGCGATGGTAGAAATAAAAATTGTGAGTGCATTTAATATTTAGATTCACATACAAAAACTACCATTATTATATTTCACTGTTTTAATGTTTTTCCCTTTAGGTCATTCAACAGTCAGTCTTGGAGATACGGAA
This sequence comes from Coelopa pilipes, assembly GCA_947389925.1. Taxonomy (NCBI): domain Eukaryota; kingdom Metazoa; phylum Arthropoda; class Insecta; order Diptera; family Coelopidae; genus Coelopa; species Coelopa pilipes. Next base: position 3,240,834 of record OX376701.1, read on the forward strand.
AGTATTACAAGCGATATAGCACCGTTACCAAATCCACCAATCTACATGCCATATACAGGTATTTTGCTATTTTCACATATTTATGTTTTATTAACTACAAGAACAAAAAAATCATTACAGCAACATATAATCCAAGTCATGGGTATCAACCTATACAGTATGGACTGACAGAAAGGCATATTTCTTCCGGTAAAAAATCTTGTAAATATATGGGACAGAATATTGTAATTATTGTTATGAATTTTAGGATCAAGTAGCTCAGACGTATTAACTAGCAAAGATATATCAGCATCACAAAGTGATATTACTTCAATAATTCATCAAACAAATCAAAGTATGTTATAGCTCTACTACATAGTTTACAATGACAATTTACATTTTCTAGTAACCATAACAAATGGATCGAATAAGTCTTCTGGGTCATCCAATCGTGGAACAAATGAACAAGATGTATCTGGTACTCATTTTTAAATGTATTTCGTATATTCATCCCAGCGTTATATATATTCGCATTAGATATACACACACATGTTTATTTATTAATGTTTTTTATTATGTAAATGTGTGTGAGTATATTTCAATATTTAATGTGTATATTTATAAAAATGAACTGACGCTATCCAGTTGTTTCTGGGCGTTGTAATTCAAAAACGTTTCTTTGTCTATATTATATTTTTCTTTAAACATTCTCTTCTGTTTCGTCTATGTTATTCTGTTCATTAGCAGTATTTTTCGATACATCATATATTTTTACTTTTATTTGCAGTTTTTAATTTCGTATTGTGAGATCTTTAAAACATCCAACAAATCACGTATGAAATCAAGACCATTGAAGAACTCAGAATTGGACGAACACTCATTATTATATTTAAATATTTTTAATAATAATTTAGAAGTTTCTTATTTTTAAACAGAATTATTATTATTATTTTTATTTTTTTTTTTTTTTTGGTTAAATATAATAGTGATAATAATGAGTATCTTTTGATTTTATTGCCTTTTCCTCTATACTTAAGTGAATGCACTAACGCAATTTAATTTTTGCTGTTGATTTGATTGGCTCTTGCTTGAGATTGATACAGAGTTCAGAATTATTGATTTATTCATTTTAATTTCTATAATGTCGCACTGACCTTATTGTGATTTGTTTCCCAATAGGCAGATTCTCATTTAAATTTTCTTTTCATGAAATATATATATTTTATTTATATGTATGTATTGTACTGCCTCTCCATGCAATGGGCAAATTACCTGGGGCGACATTTCAATTTAATCCATACAAATTTTAATCGAGATATACCTTTGATCTATCCGAAAACTTCGGACTCACCTCACAACGAATCGTCGTTCACATATACATATAAATCTAGCGCTTCGAGTCTATGTAGTCTATTTTAATATTTTATTTAATATCAATACTTCTTTGTTACCACTTTTCTCGTAAAAATGTGTTTTTCATACATTGAAGTCCCAGCAACGTTGAACCCAACGAAGTTTCTAACATTTCTTATTTTCACAATAATCCAGATTTATTTTTATCAATTCTTTGTATTGTATTTCCAACGAGTGAACTTAATTTTTTCATTTTTTTCGCAATAAATATATACATTTTGTGATATAAATTAATGAATTGTGCCAACTTTGTGATTTCGGATGGTCAATTAATGATGATTATATAAAAATCAACACGCTGTTATTCAATTTCTGATGTCATAGTTCTTCTGGTGCACTCTGATAAGTAGACATTATTTTTTCGAGATGACTTGGCCACTAATCCTCCGATTTTGCAGAAACACATTGAAATCGTTTTAATTCGGACAAAGTTCTAAGATTCGCTTCCATAGTATTTCAGATAATTTTCTTGTATCAAATACGACTAGTTCTCTTACCTATCGTGCAAATTTTCATTATTACATTATCACATTTAAAGAATTCATGACGAAAATGTGAACTCCAGTGGATACAAGGTACAATAGTCTATATATATTTTGTCTGACTATTGTAAAAGTGTTAATTTTTTCAAATGAGACTTCGCGTATGATGTGTTTTTGTGTTTTGGTTTTTAATTTCAAATGAAATCAGCAGGATTACGAAAAAGTATTAGCAGCCATTCATATACATTGTTTTCAATACCCCTTAGTTGGTAATGCATTAGTTTTGTTGGCCATATATTTTATCTACGCCAGCACTTAAGTTAAATTTGTTTTTTAATATGTCGCGTCTAGCAATTTAAAGACCTTTTAAAATGATATATACATTTTTTCTATCTTTTTCCCCTTCCCATAAACGCTCAATTTTATATATACCCTATGGAATAGCGAAGAGATTTGAGAAGATAATTACGGTTTCGAAGAGTTCGGAGCTGAAAGAATGCGTTTTAAGCTAATCTTAACTGTAGACACTAAGGCAAGCAAGCGAGAATGGGTAAAATATATGAATCATTATTACAAAATCAACAATATAGGTATATATATATATATATATATATATATTTATATCTTCTCATAAAAATACTGAAAAGGCTAAAATGCACTGGCAGAATCTTCTGTGACAGACCTGCCGACAGTACAAAATTCAAAACGGATGGACAGAGTTCTATTTGAGGGAGTTATATAACTGTCAAGGGTTTTGAAATTTATGAAAAAGAAATAGAAAAAATAAATTTCAGTGGATTGTTTCCCGATATTGAATAGATTTAAAAAAATAGGTATTCGCATTCAAAAAAGGTTATTACCATATTTTAAATTGTGCTCATTTGTTACTAATGACAAAAAAACCTATGTAAAAACCCTGAAAACAATATCGTAGTAATGCCGGTGGCTGAAAATTTGAACTAGGATTCAACTCAGTGGTGTTGTAGCGCTCTCGAATGATATCGTGTAGCTATGCTATGTGTAACATGCTATGATTCACAATAAAGCGGTGCTCTATGTTTTGTGTTTGAAATACATTTTTTGATATGTTTAGAGGGTTTTTAAAATGGAAAACAAATTGACTTGCATTTCTACATCAGTTAGTGGATTTTTAAAGAGCCATTGTGGGTTGAAATCAATGGTGATGATTTGTATTAGGAAAAATTAAACTTGGGTTTGCATTACAGGGAATGCGGTCATGGCATTGTATTTCACACAGTTTGCTGCATTGTAGTATGTATGCTTTGATTGTATTCAGCTATCTGATGGGACACTATAAAAATATCTAAGTTCACCGAATATTGCAATTTTTGGGTTAGCGTATGGTGCCATTTATGTTTTAGATTTTGTGGTGATTTTTACGGTTTCAAGGTTAAATTGTTTATGCAATGGAAACAAAGTTTTTCTGTTTACGACGTTAGAAGTCGAATTTTCGCATTAGAATTAACATATTGAATTTCGTATAATCATCATAATTAGAGGCGACATTCTATAAAAAAACGCCTATAAAATTCATAAATGTAATTATTAATGAAAACCATATTCACCACACACTTGGATTTATATATTCATTGTAAAATTCCCATAAATATGAGAATTCAGGGATAGGCAAATTTAATTTCGTCTTCATGTGCGGTGAAAAATAATAGCTGTTTGGAGTAAATTATTTCATTTTCTCAAATAAAATAATATGTATGATGTCAAATTGGAATTTTGTAGCTAAAACATTGAACTGAAGTTTAAGTCTGAAAATGATAAATAAAATGCTCTAATAATTCAATAAGGAAATATAGTCGAATAAAGTGTTATATTGCAAACAATTCAAAGACAAGTTTAATCTGATTATAGAGAAGAAGAACACGAGGCATAACACCAACAAAATGTGTCTACTAGAGGTGAGTATGAGGTCAGCTGGGGTTTAGAATGGGAACTACAAGAGTTGGATATAGCCTCTACTTGGGTTGAGTTTGTTTCGGCTTGCCAATTTTTCACCCATATAGATACGAAAATTAGAGTTTCTCTAATTTTACCCATATATATATATCTACGGCAGCCCGGTCTCTTCACTGGCTTCACTATCCTAGAAATATATGAGAGAAAGGCAGAAGGGATCACATTAATCGTGAAAATATAAATATTTACTTTGAGAAAACAATTTACAGAAACAGTTGTTATTTTGTATTTCTGTTGGTGTGGAAACCAAGAAGTTCAATTTAGTTTACTTGTGTTTGTCGGGTTTTTCTCTGTATGAATTTATGTTGGTTCACATAACTTTATTTTTTCGGAAATCTCTTTTTGCTTGCCGGAATTATTTTTTTTCGATGTCGAAAGGTGTAGTGTAGTTTCATCCTAGTAAGAAGGTGGAAGGAATCTTTAATCTCATAGGCGTTCGATCAGAAAAATTTGTTGTTCTGTAATTCTGTAAAACTAAAATTATTGTTTTACAGAAAATAAGTATAAGAAAATAAGAATAAGAAATAAGAAAAATAAATATAGAAATGAATGGTGGTAAGTTTTAATAGATTTAATTCCACTCTGTAAATAATAATAAGTTATTTTTCAGATATAAATGCAAAAAGTCTTCAAAATGGCAGAAATAGAATAGAATGACGGAATACTACTAAAATTATTGAAAATTGATTGAGCGTCCTTTAATAAAATTGATATTTTCGAAAATGAATTAGTTAATGTTTCGAAGTGTAGCAATTTTTATAATATCAAAAGGAGAGAAAAATAATAAAAATGTATAATAATAAGAACATGTCTTGCCATGATGCCTTATGATGCCTAGGTGAACAACCTTTGATTGTTTTCATGCTATATACCAAGGGATTTACTAACAAAAGGCCTAGTTTTCTTCATAAATGCGTGTGACCCATGAGTTAGATATATCACTATTATTGTTATTGAACCCGCACTTTGCGATTTTGTCTCTTTTCACTTGTGCTCTAACTGTAAAACTATAGTGGAGGTCGAACTGTACACCGTTCACTATATTCAGTTGTTCACTATTTGAACGATAAAATAACAAAACATGTAGTCATTGAAGCTATTTCGATATGTTGTTGTAGGCACTGTAGGCATTGATGCGGAAGTCACTCAAAAATTTCGCGACAACTAATAACATTGTAAATACAATATTAATAATAAATATTAATAATAATAATATTAATAATAAAAAACACTTTGGCATGCACTGTTTACATATAGAGAACGATTGATTTTGTATTTAACAGTTAGAGAACGACTATTTTCTGACAATCTCTAAAAAATAGCAACTTCCGTTGACTTCTGGTTCAATTTGCGCGACAATACAAACTGTGATTTTTGTAAGTAAAATAAACATTGATACTCGTTCTAACAACCTAGAAACCTGCAAAGGACAAGCCCCTGGATCCATATAGGTTCTACCTCGTGTAATTTCTGACAAGGGTTCGTAGGTTAAGCGAAGCAATGCCGAATGAATTCCACAACTACTAAAAATAATAGTAAATATCACGTGAAACCATTGCAGGACACTAGTATGTAGTTTAATAACTACATATGTATTAAAGATATACGTAATAACAAGGAATATATTGAGTAGTTTTATTTAAAATTAGTCAGTTGACACAGCAATATATTGCATGATTTATTATTGAGTTTGAGATATGTTTTTTAGTTTAATCACTTTTCTTTCTTTCTATTCGTGATACAATTCCTATTGGTTAGGGAAAAATTTTCGAAGAAAAGTGGTTTAAGAATATGTAGAATATACAGGACACGCCAGAAATCGTGGTGTGTCCAATTTGACAGATTTCCCTGAATTGTTTTTGTCGAGATGTACCTAACAAACAGTTACTATAGAGACGTGCACGACTGTTGCTAACTATACAAACATTAAAAAAAGACATAATATAAATATCTGTATGAGGCATTATTTGAATATCTTCAGCTCAAACCCAAAGAGACGAAGTCGGATTGCAATGGGTCTGAATTTCTGCAAATGCTGTTGGTGGCGTAAACACAACAGGTATGAATATAGTGTTTTTTAAATACCTTAAATATAGGGACAAGCTCCTAGAATCGGCGTGCTGCCATTACGACAATTAAAGGTCCTGTTACTCGGACTGCCGGCGAGTGGAAAGACCGAGGTGGGCCATTTGATCAGTGGAATCGAACGTGTCTCAGACGAAACTACAAATGGCGTCCACTTCTACCGCCAACAGCAAACACACACTCGTACCAGTCTCTGCCTAACCGAAATAGGCGGTAATGCCGAAATGCGGAAGATATGGCATCATTATTTCCTGACGGTGAGTTCACTTGTCCCAGTTGTGTTTCGAACTGCTAATCGTGCTACTAATTAATAAAACGCTATCTAGTCCATGGGTACTATTTTTTGTTTCGATATGTCGGCCGAATACGGACACCTGAAGCTCTCTTTCAACCTGCTAACATATATTCTGGCGCACCCATTCATGAGAGGAAAGCCAGTCCTCCTGGTCGCAACCAAATCCGATTTGGTCCACGACGGCCTCAAACTGTATGATATAGAGAACTCCTTTGGCCTGGACTTGTTGGCCAGCAGTTCCACAAGCAGCTTGCGGTTGTGCTACTGCAGCCGAAGTGGAAAGTCGAGTTTGGAGAACGGAGTCAACTGGCTCATGTGTACGCTGAACGCAAACTTCCACCAAATGACCAAGCGACTCAAGGCGGACAAAAACTTCAAGGTGTGACTGTTTTGGTTATCCTGCGACCGGAGATTTATTGTATGTTCGTGTTTCCATCTTAGATATGGCAGCAGCAAATAGATCGGATTGGTTTGGAAAGTTTTGGAAAGAAGAATAACCAACGGTTTAAACGGAGAATCACAAATGCCAGAAATGACAAGGTATAAGCTATATTTAAAGAAAATCATCCACATAACTCATTATTTTCTAACATGCAGCTCGTTCTGAGTCCCCTCGATCGTCCGAGGACAGCACCGGTATACACCATATTCTGGACTCAGCCACAACGCTACATGGAAGGAACATTTAAATGATGAACCGTTGTGAACGATAAAAAGTCAAGTATTTTGATGAGGAACAATTGTTCAATTTCAACAGTTTATAACGATATCTGGAATGCATCTTACGGTCCCTTTACAGAATGCGAAATAAAGGATTACCAGAAAAAGAAAATATGCTATCTACAATAAATCAATAGAATCGGCTTTATTATGCATAAACATAAGCCTATCTCGTCGGAAATAGTAACCGACTTCGATGCTTGTGAGGGTTGGGGTTCAACCGTGGTTCAGCCGTTGCTATCGATTTGGAGTGAGTGAAATGACGCGTGTGTTTGGATGACACACGCGTGTGGCGGGGTAAAAGGTCGAGAGTACCATTCGTGTGGAAAATCCTATTCGTCAACACCTAGCGATTGAACACATAGAAGGTGTCAATAGTGTAGTGTTTTTGTGGCGGATGTAGTGTAGTGTAAATGTAGTGTTTTTGCGCTTAGCTTTTAATTACAGGCGAGCCTCCACCGTTATGACAGACGGACCCTGTCGGGGAAAACTGGACAAAACGAAAGGAGGTGTATCCCATTAATTACACAAAGGATCAAAACTTGACGGACTTTGTTTACATGCATGGGATTCTATGTTGTGGGATGGCAACCGAATAAGTTGTAGCAATTGTCGCTACCATTTTTTACAAATCAAAATTAATTTAGTATTAAGGTAATGAATTATATTTTTATTTTAGATTTCTATAAAAATACGTCTGGGGTAACTCAATAGTGCGGCGGTATTGGAAAATCTTGTTTGGGGATAGACGTAGGTTGTGTCAAATAGTATAATAGAGGATTTTTCCTGCAAAATTAGAAGTTTAGTTGTTTCGTCAAATACAACATGGATATATTGTACTCGAAAGTGAAGCACTTCAACTGAAATTGTTTTGACAACCCTGCTCTCTTCTGTGCCCGTTAAAATTGCTCTAAAGTATTTTCTCTCAGCTGCTAGAAAGAGAATGATCCTAAGCTCCGATACTAATCAGGGTTGTCGACGTTTATTCATTTCAAGTGTTTCGCTTCGATTTGATCCCAAGCACTTCCCTATCAATTTCTTCAAATTTCCCATAGAAACCTATAGTTTTGCCAAACTATTTGCACGGTTCCTCATCTTCTTCATAGTAGCGACTCTGAACGTAATTCAGGTACAATATTTATTTTCAGAATATTTGTCTCTAACATTTTACTAAAACAACCCTGATACTATTTCATCAATTCTGATAATATCATTCGCACGCAACAACCCTCGCTTGAAGAATATTCTTCTCAAAATGTGACGCGACCTTGATAAAAACGCGCCTGTAGAAGTTCCACTTTAAAAAAGGTTGTTTCTGAAACTTTGGTAACATTTGAAAACATTTGCAATTATTTAATATCTCCCTCTAAACAGGAAGAAAAGTATTATTTTTAATTAAATTTATTTAAAATTTCATTAAAATTATAATAAATTAAAATAGAAAACTTTATACACTTAAACAGTTACGTCTTTTTTCTATATTCGTTTAATCATTTTTAAATGAATAATTAAAACTTCATATATTATTTTTCTATTGCATTTAAATCTGTGCGAAACTCCTGCTATTGTTTATTATTTTTAATATTGAAGTTTAAAATACCGACTGTTCGAAGGCTTTAGACAAACGCTGTCACTATTTTGTAGACGAAGTTCAAAGTGAAGGAATTACTCAATACAGGGGTTTTGGACACTTTTACTCTTTTTGAATGTACCCTTCGGTATCTTTTAATTTTAATAAAGTCGTTAAGCGGCATGGTATAGAATCTACGGGACTGATGAACCTTCATAAGCCTTTTTGTTTCTGTTTCTTTTTAAAAGATAAATATTATAGAACGAAAAAGCTAACGTCTTTTCAAAATTCCTGATTCCAAGAATTATTTCATTTAATAATGGTAATAGCAGATGCTGTACGAAGACGTAAATTTGAAGCGTACATTTTTGAAAAATATTAGCCCAAAAAGGAACGCAGCTAACAGGGAACGTACGTCCACGTTGTCCGTTTTCGTCTGCAGCAGCAGAAGCGATTTTAACAGAGTTATGTTTAGAATTGTGATTGGTGTACACATGTCTCCCAATCAGCCGAGCAGAGAGATAGATAGCTAATGTTACTACAGACGGGCGAACGGACGGCCGTAGCTGCATGTGAATGGATCGAATGGAGCTGAATCGATCAAAGCCGAGCCTACAGTGTGAAACTTCTTCTACTACTGCTCGTGCTGCGGCTGCTACTGTTTCTGCTTCAAAAATGTTATTTGTCTTATTTTACACTTTAGTTGTTTTTGTGTGTGTTTTTCCACTTAAATTTTTTGTCATTTTTGTTGTGTTTCCCACTAAACGGGAACAGCAGCAGCGACGACGAGACTTCGCTCTTAAACGGCACGATAAACGGTTCTTATTGGCAGTTGTCTCCGGCTTTTTGACACGAAAAGTTCCACCGATCGAGCGGCCGGCCAGATATAGATTGAGACTGGATCTAACTCGAAATCAAAATCGAATCACAAAGATGAATAGCAAAAAACAAAACAAGAAAAATCAATTATTTGTATCAAAGAAAATTTGAATTCATAATCGAAAAGTAGTAGTTAATTTAGAAAATTTATTTCGAAAGATAATCGAATTTCGATAACAAAATAGACTAAATTAGATCTAAAAATCGAAAATATATAATAATAAATATATAATAATAATAATAATATAATAATAATATAATAATAATGGTAATATCGGGCGATTTTAGCGCAATACTAATACTAACTAACAAATTTCCCAATACAAGGCTTTAGACGGAATGATATAATTCACATTAAAAATAATTCATATTAAATGATGAAGTAAGAAATTTTATACCACAACAATTTCGGTGAATCTAAAGAGTTTGTTACCACTTAGACAAAGGTTCCTGTGTGAGAATGTATCTGCCCAAGATATCTCGGAAATCCAACTGGAATAATTATAATTTGCCCATAATGTTAGAAACAAATAATTGTGTGTTGAAATGCGAGTTTGGGATAACCAAGTAATTCGAAGAAATCTAAAAACTAAACCACAAATAAGAAAACAACTATATACCGACTAAATACTTATAGAGAAATAAACAAACAAAAGAATTTGTCCTTTATTATTTGTATTTCGCGATTTATTTTCCTACTATTGGATCAAATGTCAACCTATTTTTAAAACGTAACATCTACCCGGGGGACTTCGAAGCATCAATTAAAAACCCGACGGGTAAATAAACGATGAACTGGGAGATTTAAACAACTCGAAGTAATGACAACAAACACACTTCCCGAACCCATTTCGACTACTTGGCAAACTATTTTGACGTTGTTTCCATCCCCTTTCAGAACGTATACACTGTAGTGAGAACAATGCGTGTTTAGCATGGAAGAATCATCGCAGCAGAGTTTCGAAAACCAACTGCATCGAACTGTGTCGGTCAGATCTGTACGGTATAACAAGAAGCGTTGCGGTTGTAAATTTACTGCTAATTCACTGCAAAATGACAAAATGCAACAGGACAAATTACACCAACAAAAAAATCAACAACAGCAACAACATCAACAACAACAAAAACAATGCCGCTACCCTGACAACTACAAAACCTACAAAAACAACACGGGCCACAGTGTTAGGCAGTTGGTCGTGTTCTGTTGCCGGCAGAAGCGAGCACATGCGGTAGTGGCGACGATGACGCCGGCGGACTCACTCGCGGCCACCTTGACTGAGCAGACGACTACGGTAATAACAGCTGTTGCGACGACGACGCGCTGCATATCAATAGTATGCAATTGCGACAACCCCGGCACCAGCACCAACAGCAACACCACCGGTAACACCACCAGTAACACCAACAGTAAAACCAGCTGTAACACCAACAGTAACACCAACAATAACCAACCAATAACCAACAGCAACACCAAGAACAACACCAAAAATAATAGCAGCAGCAAAGCTATCCCGAGCCCGATCACGAGCACCAGTGGCCACCAGCGCTCGACCACCGCGACCTCTACCGTCGACCTCCGTGCACTGAGCGTAGCGAAATACAAGATCAGCATGATTTCCTCGTCGCAATCTACAGCGATCTACACCAACAGCGATTGCTGCGACTACTGTGCAAAGCAACACGGTGAGATTCTCGAGACAGCCGGCGACACCATGACAACAAGTGCAACAAGAACTGCAACGACAGCAACAACTCAAACAGCGACAACAACTACAACGCCACCAGACGATAGTGCGAAGAACCGTCTGGCCCTGCTCCTGCTGCTGGTTTGGCTGCTGTGCCTGTTCCTGATACTATCGTTCATCGCCTTCGTGTACGCCGCCATTGCCGCGGTGCTGCGATGCATTCAGCGTCGTTCCCATGCCAAGCTGATCATCGACCACCGCAAGTGCAACAGCCTTTTGTTCTGCATCTTGCTTTGTGCACAGACGTCGCCTTTGGCTCACGGAAGTCTGACGGACGGCGGACCGCCGCGCCAGGGCTCGAGCGCGGCCTCGCTGGGGCTCCAGCTGGCCCTGGGAACACTGACGACGGTGAAGAACCCCTTGAGCAGTACCCACAGCACCAACGAGCTGCGGAAGGACGGGGACAACACACGTTTGGTTCCGGCGGTGGCAGACTTCGAGGTCCGGTTGCCGTCTGCACCGACGTCACTGCTGATCGACGGCGGGCGAATCGTCAACTTCATCAGCCGCGACAACCTACTGGAGCGGGCCCAAGGCAGGGACACGGAGGAGCCAGGATCAACTTCAAGCCACTACTCATGCCGCTCGTGCCAAATGCGGGAGAAGGCCAAGCTGGACAACCTGGAGTCTATCAAGAAGCACATCCTCATGCGACTGCAGCTGTCTAAGCTGCCCAATATTACGACGCCGATCCAGGTGCCACACAAAATCATCGAGAACTTCTACAAGAACTTCAGTGGCGACAGCAACGGGAAGCGGCGTAACTCTCGCGGCAAATCCGCGATGAACCCGGCGTCGACGGAGGCCGTGTCCGTGGCTAGGAAGCGGGCGCACGACCGGCACTATTTGGCGGATGCGGAAACGGAAGAAGACATGCAAGGCGACGATCCGCACGTGTACGCGGCGAGATCCAGCCGACATCAGGAAGTCGGAGCACGCGACGGCTGGACGAGCACCTGGGAGGGAGACAGCTCGAGCGAGAAGCTCGAGCAGGAGCAAAACTACATATTCGACGAGGGGGATGAGGATGACTTCGAGGAGGAGTTCTACTCGCATATCAACAGCGTATATGTGTTTCCAAAAAGTAAGTTGCGTGGGGAAGTTATACTCCAGGACATCAGAGGTCATAGCCATGCGCGTAGTTTGATTACTCTTCTCCGAATCGTTGTTGGTTCTATTTCCATTTGCCGTGTCTTTAGGTGAACTTGTAAATCTCACCGGCCGGCTTGTTTTCCACACCAAAGGCCTGTTGCCGTGTCTGATTTGATTTGTTGGGCAAATATTTACGTGCAGTTATTACCATGTTATCAAAATTGTTTACCCATCTCTATGGAAAGCCTGACAAGCACACTTTAAAATTTTATTACTATGATAACTACTATACTTACTTACTATGATTATTACTATGATAAACATATATGCTGATAGTCTGGGTCTTAGTGTCTACTCAATTTCAATACATTTTGCAAATAGGTCGAATAACTCGGCCAAGTATTTACTTGTGCTTTCAATTGTACAATCTTACAATAAACATAGCATTTTCTTGACATTTTAAAATATCCACTCGGATTTGGTTATTTGGTCCGCGATTCGGAATGAACGAACAAGTGTTAACTTGTTTATTGGCATTAACAAAGGATTTAATAATAACTACATCCATGTAGATAGGAAATGGATGTAAGGGTGGACGAATTTATATCAATCGAAGTATTTTACACTTTTCGTTGTAGCTATTCAAATGCGAATTGTATCCATTTTAAAAATGGCTGACCGTATTGTGACTTCTTTTCCACGGTCAGAGTTCTATTTCTTCGATTTATGAGAAATTCACCTTGCTGCGAAAGATATATTTTAGAAGAATTTATTTGTTTGATTTTATTTGAATTTCTTCGATGCATCATGTGCGAATTCTGTCTTTGAATTCAGTCCTTTCACCCTCTACGTTTTCACTGCATCTACTTATTTCCGCTTCCTCATTTCCCCCTTTATACTTTTTGAGTAATATCGACTACATACCGGTATCACACCATCGCTATGTGTAGTCGACATATACGACTGATCTATGGGGGCAATGGTGGTATGCTGAACACTCTACTCGACAGTTGGGATTGGAGCATATTAGTCACTTTGGCGCATCGCTTTATGTTCGTGTCTATACGCCACATATTTGAAGCGTGGGAATTTAAGACTATGCCCTTCATACCGACCATGGTATTTGTGTAATCATATACTTCACGTGCAGGCAAGCTGTAAAAAATGTGCATCTCTACTAGACATCTCATTCGATAAGCCGATGATCGGTGAAAATACCGTGGTCACTAATGTTTTATTTAACAACAGTTCATAATAACAATTTATTTCACATAGTTTTATTCAATATTGAACTCAGTAATTCATTAATAAACTATTTCCTTAACATTTCATGAATGATATTAAACAAAAATCATTTCATTCATTGAATATTTTAATCAGCTGAGAACTGCCAAACGTATTAATCAAATTTTGTGCACATCTCAACTTGAACGTCGCTCACTCTGTTCTTTGACGCGCTTCATCTCCGGCGTTCAGGCCCACTAGAAACGATGTATTTTCACTAATTTGTCAAAGCTGAACTCCGACGCGACGCGTGCAAAACGCCACATGTACTCCAGTCCCCACTTCTTCTGCATCGCATATCTGTGTGGACTGTAGAGATCGCCCAATATCAATATCATGACGGTGGAGAATAATGAAAAGGTCGAATCAGTTGGATTCGTCTGACGTGGTCTGATTCGACTGCGTGTCGACAGTTGCCGACTTGGCAATAGCTCAACACGTGCAGTCGCGATCATTTCCAGAAGCGGTGTTTTTGCCATCGACTCGATGTGTCAACATATGTTGCTAACTATCTATATGTGTTTTTCTTAAGAAATATGGTTTAGTTTCGGACGTTTCTGTGTCGCTTTTGCTTATGCTTTGCGCTTAAGTATGTCTGTATATATCAATGTATTTCTCGTCACCATTGAATCGAATCGAGGTCCAGAGTCCAAAAGAGTCCAGAACATCCGTCACAGCATTGACCACATGAAGAGCGTGTGAATAATTTTCAGAGCTGCAGCGACTCAAAAGACCTATAATTAACAAGTAACAACAACAACAAGTAGACTACAAAAAATAACAATAAGAACAACCAGTAACAATAATAACAAAAAGTAACAATAACAAGTAGCAACAAGCAATAGCAATCAGCACAACAACAATTTCGCTGACAACAGGCGACCAAGAAAAACGAAAATCCATAAATGGTTCAACGCAATGCGAATTCCAAGTGCCCATAAAACTGCACAACAACAACACTGGGACTGACAACAACAGGAATCGCAACAGCAGTCCAAGTGCAAGTGTCAAGCGACGACGCGTCAATTAATGAAACCCGAACAAGAACAACAACCCAAAAGCAACGGCAATGTTTTTGTGTCCCGTATTTCCAACGTTCATATCACATCGTATCGCATCGCATCATATCGTAGCGTATCGTTTATTCTCTTCTTCGAGCTCCCTGCTCGCCCTCGCCCTTGTCCATTTCCCCTGTCTCGATGTATTAATAAATTCCCATATATAAGATTTAAATATCATCTCTCTGTATTTGATTCGAATGACTTCTTAATGATGGTTGGAAGGACAGACCGTCGACCGTCGGATGAAGAGACGGAGACCGGGTCGGTTCGGTTCGGGTGGTTTAGTTCGAATCTCAAATTGAAATGCTGGTGGCAGCAACTCCAAATGAACTATGCGTTCAAACTGTATGCACATGGCAGTGGTTACTCATTTCACTTTCGCACAGCGAGCTCCTTTGCAAATCAACTCAGTTTTCGCACCCTCCCCTTTTCGTCTCACTCCACCCTACTTGAGTCCACCCCACCCTCTTGACGCACGCAATCTTTTTTAACTCGCTGCCGACGCTCCGAGATCAAGGTTGAGTTCGGTTGGTGTTGCCATGATTAAGTTATTTTTAAATTAAATAAATCATATTCACTGCAAATGATAGGATTTTTTAATTCTTCGTTGTCGTTGTCGTCGTTTTCTATTTTTTTTTTGTCATTAGCTTGTTCGGTGTCTTCCGTACTTTTTGAGTTACTCGATGCCTTTTATATACTTTCTTCTTCCATCATATTCATACATATACGGTCTTTGTTCTCTATATATTGTCTTTATTTGATCTTTCGGCAAAACAAGTTTCAATCCCGATTGAGTGATGTACTCTTCTCAACTCATATTATTGCTAGCGGATTGCTAGTCTGGACGAAAGTACTCGATTAATATGTATATAGTAAATCAATAAGTAATATCATATCTAATGCGATAACTCTACCTGGAGTCCTGCCTTGCCATATGACATCCCATGGGTCATGGGAACTACTATGCCGAGCACAGCAGTCTACTTGGAAATATTCATGAACAGTATCGCCATAATATCTAATTGACATGGATCCAGGTCTAGATCAACACAGTTAATTCAGTGCCGACGATAGGAGTTCCATGGCTAACGACGCGATAGCGATCGTTATCTATCTCTTTCTCCACACTAACAGTGTCAGTGTCTGGTATCTTTCTAGGGGTTTTGTTCCCTCGTTCTGCTTTGCGTTTGCTTTTGCAGTTTTTTATTGCCCTCTCAGGCGCTCGGTGGGGCTGACAACCGCCAGATTTGCGGCTCTAGTTGTTGTACGTCGTTGCGAAATTCAGTAGCATTTATTTACCTTCGCGTGTGGGGCGAGGGCGGGGGAGGGCATTTCGTTATCAGCTTATTTGTTGCCAAAACTGCAGCAAATCAATTTGCTCTTTAATTCGTTGTACAGGGTTAGAAGGTTATCTTTCCTCTAATTCACTCCCTCCATACCATTCTATCTACATTTGACCCCCCTCGCCCGGGAGAGCAACACATGTCTTGGGCCGTGTCTGTGCCTGTCGGGACAACCATGTGTAACTTTGAAAGTGGTTAGGAAACCGACACTGTTACACCGGTTGCCTGAGTCGAAGACAGTCGAAAGTGGCGGCTTTTCTGCTGCTGATCAATGTGAGCGTGATCGTCCACTAAGTTTCTAAATTTTCATACCCGCAGCTCCTCGCTTGCGCCACAACCGCAAGCTCGAGATCCTCAACTTCCGGTTGGACAACAGCTACACCGCCATCTCGCATGTCATCGTCCACGTATACATCCGTGGCCGGGAGTGGATGCGCGAGCACGATCCGTCGATGCTGCTGGAGCCTGAAGACCTCGACCTCGCCGAGAGGCGGCGCTACGTTGTGGTCACGGTGCATCGGGCGGTGCGACGGAAGACCGCGAACTCCACCAGCATCACGCACACCGCCAAGTTGAGCGAGACGCGCCACCGGATCCCCAGCGGCCTGGGCCAGTGGGTGCAGATCGAGGTTCAGCAGCTTGCCAGCTTCTGGTCCAGCAGTCGCAACTCGACGCAGAGCCTAGTGATCAAAGGACTCGACCTATGGATGCGGCCGTTCATCGTCACGGGTGCCGATGACGCTTCCCTCGTAAGTAGACGACCCAGTCACATATCCATCGCCCTCTCCCTCCCTCGCCCTCTTCCACCGATTGGCTAACTATATTTTCTCTGTGTTGTCTCGTTTTAAGAGCGTCTTCGTCGAGGTGTTCACTAAGCGCGAGCGCCGAAGTCGCCAGAAGCGCAGCACTTCGCTGGACTGCTCGGAGAGCGACAACGAGATGCGCTGCTGCCGCTACCCGTTGAGTGTGAACTTCACGAACTTCGGGTGGAATTGGGTCATCGCGCCCACCTCTTTCAACGCATACTTCTGCAACGGCGAGTGCAAGCTGGGCTTCCTCGAGAAGAACACGCACACGCATCTGACTTCGCTCTCGACGTCGGCGCAGCCCTGCTGCTCGCCCACCAAGATGAGTCCACTGAAGCTGTTGTACTTCAACTCCGAGCAGAGCCTGGTGCTCAGCACGATCCCGAACATGTCCGTCGACAAGTGCAGCTGCTCGTAGTGGGTTCGCAGGGCATTCGAGCAGCCCCATTTAGACCTAAGGCCAGCCCAATGGTGCTTTTGTAAATACGCGACATGAATATGATTAAATAGTATTTAGCGAGAGTTTGCCACTAGGAGTCAGTAGAAGCCAGCAAGGACGGTGCAGGAGGACCGATGATGAATGACGAATTGCCTATGGTCAAATCGAGTGTCGGAGAACGAGATGCATTTGAGAGACATTTGCATGTTATTATAATAACCAAGCATTACCATGTTAAATCCAAAGAAATTGTTCATAGAATTAACGTAATGGCAGAGATTCACTGTGCCACTAATACTATATTTTATACGAAAGCTAATATACCGTATACTATCACTATTACTACTACTGCTACTACTACTCTACTACTACTACTACTACTACTATTATATGTATTTGACGAATAAATATGCCGTTGAATAAGTCATTTGTGGAGCAGTTGTTAATGATCCCACCAAGTTCTTCCTTTTAATGATTCATAAATCTCAATGCTCAAGCGGTCCGCACGAGTGAACTGCAATTGCGCTGGTGGCAAATGTGTTGAATTTCAAGTTCAAAAACACAGATGCAAATGTATAAACACGAAATTTGACTGCGGATGAAATGCAATTCAAATCAAATCAGAAGTCGAGCGAATTCAAAATTCATCAGTCGACGGTCTATCGAGGTTAAGGTTAAGTAATGGTTATCGTTCATTGCTTTCTCCAGTTCTAAACAGTATTTGCGAGCTTTGTTCTACTCTTCGACTTAGATTTTTGATGCACTTGTTTCTGTTGTGGCGTCTACAGCAGATATATGTAGAAATCTGAAAGGTGCTGTATACAATCATGGTAAGTGTACCCGCACGTAAAGCGTTTTATAGCTGATTTTTGAGTAATATTGTTATATTTTCAATAGAGTAATTTCAAACCAACATTTTCATAAAGATATCGAAATATCACTTTGCTTAAAAAAATGTGAAGAAAATTTTACATTTTTATAAGTATTATGATATTAGGAGACTAATATTAACTTATATATAACCTAACCTAAGACGACGTTATACGAAGCAGGTGTCACAACGAATATATTTGTGCTTTCATGTTTCGAAAGTGTGGTTTGCATCTTTGCTATGATATAGCGATATGATAGATGTGCTATAAGATACTGCAATATCGACACGTTCCGCCGACAATAATAGACGTAATAGTTAGGATATCAACCTTTTACTACAAATTGCCCTATTTTTATATTATGGTTCTTCAAAAACCTATTTTCAATTATTAATAATTTTAAAACTTCTCGTTCAAAAATTACTTTTTGAAAAAACAGCATGTATTAGTTTATTCATACAATAGAAAAATAAAATGATAAAGTTGTATAAGGAAAAAGGTGTGTTTAAAGTTATTTTTGATCTAATAGTAAATCAAGAAATTTTATCTAAATTACACGAAACTATCTTCTTGTGGGGCGTATGAGTATAGGGCCTATTTAGGACAAATATGGGTTAAATTTTCCAGGAATTTTGGTCTAGCATGAGTGCGCGACATCGATTTCGCCTGCCCTCGCCAAAAGCCAAATAAACTCGCCCAACAAATCCACTAAGCACTTACGCGGTACAAACCAACCCCCACCCAGTTGCGCCTCCCAGCCCACTGGTGCGACACAATGATTCTGTCTGTGGCGTGTCTGGTTTGGTTCCCCATTCCACAACGCGTGCGCCACTTCGATTCCTTCGTTCCTCTCTCACAGCAACTCTGGAGCATCCCATCGGAAGGGCTGCCGGAAACGGCAGGAACAAAAATATCTGACACCAAATAGTACCAAATCAAGGAGTTCATCTCAGAAATATCTGTGAATGGAAACATGTAGCATAGCATTTCTCTTAGCCAGATCTATAGCATTACTCTACTAAGCATCATTACGGACGAAAATACAGATGCATGAAAAAACATTGTTTAGTAAATCAAGTTGATTTTATTGTATTTAAATATGGTTTGACGTAAGAGTTCTGTGAATTATTTATTTGGTTGGTTTCATTCACCTCTTGTGGATCATTCATTATATCAAAAAAGAATTGTTAGCAAGAAAAGTTAATCATTTTTTCAACCTAATTTTTTAGTATTGGTAGTATTTAATATGAAAGTGTTAACAATGATTTTATTTCAAACTCTGGACGGAATCTATTCGTTATATTACACCTTTTTTTACTTATCGTTTGTATAGTTTGTATTTGTAATGCCAAAATCCTTAAACTGTAAACGAAATAACTTTTATAATTAGTATTTCTATCTTCTCTCCTCATTTGTTGACGCCTTGTGGCTGTTCTCTAATTAAGGCACGTTTTCGAGACGGCTTCATTGAATTAACTTGTTATTCATATGGAAGAACTGTGGTTTGCTAGAGTATCAGTAGATATTCCAAACTCTTAACATATTTCTGAAGTTGTCTATAAATTGTTGGAGAGTTGAGAAGGAATCTTGAAGACGTCCTCAAAAGACGTTGTTTAATCAAAGTCTATTTATTTCGTCCGAGCTTCAGTTGAAATTAAGTTTATTCCTGAAGGTTTTAAAAATATAAGTCATTATATTTCTCGCATTTCTGAAAAAATGTTCTCTCCATTATTTAAAATAATATTATGTGTTTTAAATAAAATATTTTATTAATGTCGTTACTAATTTTTAATTTTTGAAATTCGTAAAAAGTTTCCTAACTAGAATTGAAAAATTTGACTTTTATTTATATGTAAGCATATTTTAATCGGGATGAAGTCGCAAAATTAGTATTATCATTATCAATTCGAACACGTAGTAATTGTCATATCATTGTTTTATTCCAGACTTTCATATGACTAATAAATGGTTATTTTATTGAAATGTATAATTTCAGCTGCATTACATAGGTGTAAATGCAGTAGGTATTGATTCTCAGTATTTGAAGTATTTATTCGTTGTAGGTTTACATTTGAAATTCTCAGTGGAAGTTTGAACAATATATACATACATTTATTCCCGTTTGTAATTAATTATTAATTATTGTTTTTACAAGACCTTTCTGCGAAAATAACAAAAACATGAATAACTTTGAAACAAACACACACACACACATATATATATATATATATATATATATATATATATGTTTCAAAGTTTTCCAGCTATATAGAACCGGGAGACCAATATACCTACTTGGATAATTTAAAATATTCACATATACCAAATGTCTGTGAATAAGTATATATAGCGAACCATGTTAAGTGTTATTTTTGTTTATCAATACAATATATTTGAACTATCTATAATTTATATATTATTGGAAATTACTTATTTCTTATAGGACTTCAATAGAATCGGTTGTTTGTGTGACTACATATATAATGAAATAAATATTTATTATATCTAGTTTAATACAAAAAATAGTTTAATTTTAAGTGTTTACATATTATATTTATGTGTACATATAATTTTTATCTATTAAGCCCAAAATACAAATGCCTATTTCTTGAAATTGAGAAAAATGTAGCTAAACAATGTATTGATGTAATGATGATATAATGTAAATGCCTAATATTATGATTTTATGAGGATACTTTAAACTTGTTTTACAAACCGACAGTTATATCTTTATTTTTAAATAAATTTAAGTCAACGATTTACATTCATTATGTATAATTCATGAATATTAGTTCCATTCGAGAAATTCATGTAGAGCTCGAGAGAAAGTATGAAATCAAAAGTGTGTTTATCATATAAGAATGTATATATATATATATATATATATATATATATATATATATATATATAGTATTTATTATGTTACATGAAAATCACACGAAATGTATATCTAATAAAACAAATTTTAGAACTAGATATTGCTATGTTGTATTCGTAATAACTTATGGAATATATTTTCACAAACATATATATATACATATATATATATATATATATATATATATATATATATATATATATATATATATATATATATATATATATATATATATATATATATATATATATATATATATATAAATCGGAGCTCAAGCCGACATGTTTGTTTGGGACTTGGTCCCGTGATTTAGGGTGTCCCGACCTTGTACTCATTATATATTCCATTGTAACAAACATATCTCCCATTTTGATGTTACTACAATACACCAATTCAAAACACTCGTTGTCTACGTTGAGGCACTTTTATTTTAAAGTATTTTCATTTCGTTATATTTCTTTATTTTGTTGAAAGTAAAGCATTGGTTATAACTAACTATGTGTTCTGTTTTGTTTTTAATTATCAAAAGCTACAAAAATAATGTACTGTTTTGCTGAAATGTTTTCGTTTTATGGCTTTTTTTTTTAAATGTAATTCATAAATTTATGTATTTTGTATCATAAGTTTGTATCTTGTAATTTAAAATATTTTCATGTCAGGCTGGTATCAGCTCTAAATCTAGCATTAGATTTCTGTAATTTTCGAGGCACTGATTTTTGGTTTTACTATTATATTTGATTTGATTTTTGAATAAGGTTTGTAAACTTTAGGCATATATTTAGCAAAGCTCAGAAATAAAAACTACATCATGTTTTGTAAAATCAGTATGATAATTGTTGCCTTTTCCCGTACTTGGCCAGCGAGGGCAGAAATCACGACCCTCTCGTCCACTGCGGTATATAAGCAGAGCTCAATCAACAGTTCGTCTCGAGACGTGGTCTTTAGGGACAACCGCACTCGTCGATCACCATCTTGGGCAGATCTCGTTTGATGATGCCGTCGTCGCCGTAGTAGATCAGTGACATGCTGGAAAATTTCACGGGCGCACAGCACGGCTGCATCCCGTTCAGTAGCCCCATCTTGCGGTACTCCTCGATGAAGTGGGCGTGGAACGTTTGAAAGGTATCCGGTGTGCGGTATGGACCCGAGCAGTCGCCTCGGCAATAGTTGGCAAAGTAGCCGCGTGGGGCTATTATCCAGTCGTCCCAGCCGAGCGCCTTGAATGATACGTAAAACGACTCCTTGCAACACTGTCCATGAAGCGCTCCGTCACAGTCGATGACCCTACGACGCACGCGGCGTGATCGCTTGGGCTCAGTATGCAGAACCAGAAAAGGACGATTCGGATTGATCACGTCCGAACTGTGGAAGTCACGGATGGGCTTTCGCGATCCGACAGATTCGGAAATGGCTATTGAGGCAATGTGTGCGTTAACAGATCGTGCTCCGTGGTCAGGCTCATCTGTGTTGGGGTTGGGGACCTGATCTTTGGAATTCACGGCGAAGTATTTGTAGTTGTTCAGTGTCTGCTGTGGCTTCCTGAGCATGGTCAGGTTCCTATTGACATTGCTGCTTCTCCAGTACTCGAGTTTCTGCTGATGTTTACGAAAACTATGGCTGGCTCCATTCGACGGCTGTGTTTGTGGTAAATTAGGTATATCGAGGTTTGCCAGGGTTGTGGTGGTTGGTTTTATCACCGCCGCGAAGAAGGTTTTGTTTTTCAATGGGGCTTTGTCGAGGAGCATTTTTTGTAAACTAAAGTTCTTCCAGTAGTCTGGTGTCGGTTTCTGGCTAGTCTTCACGAACGTATGGTGGGGAAACTCGAACAGGTGCAAAACGAAATCTTTACCACACCCACTGCAGTCGATCAGCAGTCGTAGCTTCTCCCCTGATGAGAGTTCATACCACTTTTGGACGGTGTCCGTCAGGTTGATCTTCTGCCAGCCTAGGGAACGCGAATCTATGCTTAGAGATGTGCAGAAACGCGCCATCTGATCGAACCCCTATATATTAAAAGAATTGCAAACTCTCAATTCCTATACGGTAGTGCTTACCAACAGTTGGCAGATTGTCGTAGGCGTGATGCCAAAACCGTTTTGGCTGCAGTTTTACTTACCCGTTTGGTAAAGTCACCGCTGGGAAGTTGAAATATCCACAGCTTCAGCTTGGCAGTCCGTCCCTTGCGCATGGAGGCGGTCGAGCCGTGCGACAACTTGTCAATGCGAATGTGAATCTCGGCGTGTCTTATGTGGAGCTTCTGATTCGGTATTTCGTGAACGGGGCGAGAGAACTCGATTAGCTGGTGTTTCTTGTACGTTTCACCTGAAAAGATTTTGAGAAAGAACTGAACATTTTCCAATAGCCTGTAAAATGTTAAAGAAAGTAACCCGATTGCATTTATTTTTGAGCATGTGTCACCATATATCGTACATTTGTAAGGTCTTTAGCTTTGTATGGAAGTTGGGAGTGTTCGATTCGTCCGTTTTGACATACAAGTAAATAATATATGTATATGTGAGTAGTTAAATTCTGCGTTCCAAATGGAAGGACATCGGTTGTAGAGTATAAAACTCTTATTTCTCACACTCCGATTTCCACCTACCAGCCATTTACATCTATAGCGTTTTATGCTTTGCCACTTCGGACTGCTTTAAACCGGTTAAAATCCACCACCGATACATCCTGTCATGGGTGCGATGTGACCTAGAGTTTGTAACGTCTCTTTTGAATACACTGTTCCACAAAAGCTTCCGCACATCAGCTAGTTCAAGTATTAGCGATAAAAAACAATGATAATGCTATTGCTTATAATTCTGAAACTGTTTGAAAGCTCTTTTTTTATTTAGCAATTCATATCAATAAGAATGAAATACTAGCTCTTTGTTTAGGAGTCTGCGGTTGTACGAAGTAATATGCACAAAGAATATCCTAGTGTTATGGTCCAATTCCTTACGCTGGTGGGCTTCGTGGCTTCAATATTTTTCTACCACATTGATATATGCTTGAGGATACATGATTCATTATTAATTAATATTGCAAATCGATCAACCCTTGAATGGAACATATATTTTTGAAAGATGGAACTAGCTGATGTACGGAAACTTTTGAGGGACAGTGTAGGTGTAACATCAACGTAGGAGCGAAATGTCAGCAACATATTTACATACATAATGTAGGCTAGACGCACATTTGTAATTGTAGTGTTTGCAGTCGGCGACTCATGTTTCATTAGAGTGCAATGCTTTGGGTCAACAGGATTATAGAAACCTTGTAGAGGTTAGCAGTTATTCTGTTCCTTTCGTAAATACCGCTACATTGTGCCCAAGCAATAAATTCGCAGGCCGAATGCAACACAACACATTAGGGAATACTGGTGAATATCAATGCAAATATATATCGGAAAGAACCGTAGTTACAAACAGTTATTCCCTTCCACACCTATTTGGTAGACCCTGGTAGACTCATGGAAAAGTCAGTACAGTATGCATACGACCATAATCACGGGATGTAGGGTATAGACATGAAACAAAGAGAGCAGGGATTGGGAAACTTTATCTGTCTGGCTCGTAATTTCAATGGGGTTAAATTGTTTCTTTGCAATTCGTTGGGTAAGTAGTATTGCCTCCGCCATACGTGTCTAAACGTACAAGTAGAGTAACTGCAGACTGTAGGTTCGTATTGCGCCCCATCATAATAACTTCTGCACCCAGTTTCGTGTTTTCATGTGAATTTTATTCCGAGTTTATGCTAAATTCCCATTTGGGAATGTAAATCTTTACAATTTGATTTTACTTTTCGCCAGATGTCCTACATTTCCTTATTTGGAATATTTAATACAAAAATATTGAGAAATTGTTGACAAAAATTATTATCATCACAAAAAAAAAAAAAAAAATGCACAAATGACAATATGACTTCAAATCATATTCTATCTAGAAACAATTACTTTACTTCTCAGTAATCAGATGGAAAAACTCTTATGAACTTCAATACAGAGTAAGGTGGCTCTAACAAATAGTGACTTTGAAATAAATACGGCACAAATTATCCGAAACTTTTCATTTGTAACTTACACTTCGCCACTTCGTTCCTAAAATTGGACACGTCATCCCTGTTAACACGCAGCTTAGGAAAATCTGTAGAACCTCGACACGCAATTGTGTATCTGTCGCCTTAACACGTTGTTTAACGTCCCTCTTCTAAGTACAATCGAGGCATGCATGCTTCGATGCCTCTGCCGCATTCTTTATAAAATACAATGCAGGAATACGGTAACAATAGAAATATTTGCCATGTACCGAATTCGGGTTTTTACAAAATATTCCAATTTCAAACCGTGAAGCTGAAGTTACCACAGTGGTCAGCATATGATATTTATATCAGATACGCAGTATAAGAGAAATAAAAACAAAACGAAGAACAATTTTAATGTTTCGAGAAGAAGTGTAAAGCAAATCAGCCGTTTTCTATGTCACTTCTTCGATGCACAGAAAAGTCGAAACTTCGCGACCTTAAAGCATCATACGTACTTTCATTGTGTATGTTTTCGAGTACTGAACTTGAAACACAAGATGTTGGAATCAATTTCTTTTTTTTTTAAGTCTGATTATTGTATATTTCTTTAATAGAATGTGTACAAAATTTCCCGTAGAGTCCCTTAAGAAATATAGATGCATAGGAAGTGGTCAGGTCAGTCAAATTAAAGTATGTTAAGATTTTTGTAAAAAAAAATTTTTCTAAACCACTATATGCAACATAAACACAAACACTCTACATAAAGTTCTAATTTCTAAATAGAAAGATTTTCTTGCCATCAACAAACAAAAAAGTTGACGCAACTTTATACAAAAATACAATTGGAAACAAAGAAAGCACTTAATATGGATGTAAATATACTCTAAATGTTATAATCCAAACATTTTTTTTTTTTTTAATTTCTCATCCATCGAGTTATAGTCGTGAATAGTATAATAGAGTGTAGTGTAGGAAATTCTCACCTCTGTCAGCGAACGTGATAATCTCCTGCGTTCTTCCGTAGAACTCGTCCGCATCCTCCTTGTCGTGATCCACTCTGTGCTGATGAGTGCCCGCGTCGTCGACTCCCTGCCTGTCACTAGGCTTCGATTGGGTCTTGCTGTAAATGTATTTCTGCTGCTTCTTCTGATACTGCTGCAGCAGCAGCAGCTGGTACTGCTGAGACATCCTAATATCTTCCTGAATATCGAAGGCAACGTTATTGGGTGAATTCGTGATGGTGTTGAGGCCGATTCCCATATTGGTGGTCGGGGACTTCGTATGGGAGCGAGCTACGCGGTTGTTGCTTTTATGGGGCGCTGTTTCTCTAAACTCGTAGTCCGCGTACTTACTTACGAGAGCATCCCGCCCACTCATCAGCTGCTGCGCTCGGTGGTTGTCGTTGAAGTCAAAGTCACTGACACTGCTGATGCCATCGGCGCGATAAATTGTGTCCCATATAAATTGCTTCGGCAGTGGATGTGTCACGTTCGGCTTTCGCTTCAACCCGAGTTTGGACAGTATCTGGCGCTTTATGGATTCCAACCGAACGGAGTCGCTCTGGTAACGATTTCCTGATACAAAACCGAAACAAGATAAAATAAAACGAAACCAAGAAAACATTACATAATTTAGTCGTGTGAACTAGTCTCATTACCAGGTTGAAAGCACCGCTCACCTTCCTCACGCGACTGAGTGGCTTCCGTCCAATGCGTAACCGATTGCAGCTTGGCTCGACGTGTTAGTCGCTTCTGCAGAATTAGTCCGCGATCAGGCTTTGGTAATTTGTTCATATCTACAATGATATGTGGCGGCACAGGAGGCGCCGCAGGCGAGTCGTTGCGATTGCTGATTTGTGCACGGTCAGAGTGCTCGACCTCTACGGAGTAATTTGCAATTGCGGACTTCGGGTTCAGGTCCGCGCTGGCTGCTTCTAAGCTGCTGCACTCACCAAACTTTGGCCCCTCGAACCACACCAGCCCGATGATCAGCCACACCAGATTGCGCCGCAACAGACGCACGTACGTCCTCGTTACTTCAGACCCCACGGCACACTGGATAGTCACCTTGCGGGTGGTTGGCGTTCTAAGTTCCGACGGTTCTGTCGAAGACGTATTGGCGGAAATTGACGACGACGTGGATGATGATGACGTTCCCAGTCCTGTGATTGTTCTTAATGCATTTATATTAAAAAACCCTATACTCTTATATAGCGAGTCCTTGTTACTCTTTCGCGTCGCTTTCTTCTGCAGTGGCTCCCCCGAAAGTCGATTTCGAATCTTGTGATTCCATTTGGAAAACTTCGTTTGTGGTAGTAGATGGTTCTGGGTCTCCGCTGGGGTCGATGGCTTGAAGTGGTCGCGGATGTATTGTGAGGTAAAGAGCAAGTTGTGGAAAACAATGGGAATTAATAGATAGGCCTGCATCGTCTTCTCAGCTTTGGCTAGTGTGGACACAGTCCCTGCTTTCTTGTTTTCGGATGGCCATCGGCTGTTGTGGTGTCGCCAGCATATCCACTTAAAAAAACAGCAACAACAAGAGTGCAGGCTCGTGTAGCTGGCGCAGAAGTGTCGGCGCCGCCGTCTATGGAAGCAGCTGTTCTGCTGGTAGAAGAGATGTTGCTGCTGCAGCCGCTTGTGCTGCTGCTGGTAATACTCTTGCTGACTGGAGTGTTGGTGCTGTTGGTGGCTCGAACCATATTCGCCGTGGTGATTCTTTCCGTTGTCGTTGACGTATAAGTTGGTCCGGCTTTTGTTACCATTGGGATTGTCGCTCTTTGCGCTCCTGCTGAAGATTTTCTTATGACAACAGAGATACTTGCAGCAGCAGCAGCTCGTACAACTACCGTGACAATTGCAGAAACAATAGCAGCAGCAACAGCAGAAGAAGCAACAAAAATGGCAGTCACACCGACAGTAGCAACAACAGCAGTAGGAGTAGTTCGGTTTCTGATAGCATTTATAGGTTCCCTGCCCCTTGAACCCGCACCCACTCTTGCCGCTAGTGCTGGAATAGTTGTTGTTTTTGGCACAGCAATCGTCCCAGCCACAAAAGCTCCCTCGACAGCAGCAAACGCAGATGGAGTTCCAACTGCAGACGAAATCGTTGAAGCTCCTACGATAGCTATACTCATAACAGGTCTGGGCCTGGGCTGGAGCGGAAACTGAGATTCTCCTCTGGGGATGCTGCTGCCCCAGAGTTGTTTGCATTCGCAGAACGCCGGTGCCGGGTGCTGGCAGGCTCGTGCAGCATCTTCGGCGGCGGTGGCGGTGCCTGTGGTCCTGCTCGTAGTACGCGTGGACTGTGTAGGTGCCCGTCATGACGCTGAGTTGGACCCTTCGATATGCGCCTACTATCACGGAGATCCAGGTGCATCGATCGTATAAGAGGAACATCCTCAAGGTTTGGCGGCTCCGCA
Organism: Coelopa pilipes; assembly: GCA_947389925.1. Taxonomy (NCBI): domain Eukaryota; kingdom Metazoa; phylum Arthropoda; class Insecta; order Diptera; family Coelopidae; genus Coelopa; species Coelopa pilipes. Next base: position 3,269,201 of record OX376701.1, read on the forward strand.
ACTCGTGCTCCTGTGCTTGGGACTTTGTTTCGGGAGCTCCTTTTGGTTGCAGCCGCTGCGGTTTCTCGTATACGTTGCCGCAATGCTTTGAGCAGTTCGAGGCCTGAACGCATTGCTGCGTCGGCGGCGACTTATGGGTCACAGAGATGCATTGTTGCCGTTGCTGTAGATGGAGCTGATGCAACAGAAACATAAAGATAAGCAGTTCCCCCGTGCATGAGGCTTGGTGCGAATTCTCCTTGCCTTTGGATGAGATAGACCTCATGTAGACCGCAAATAGCTGGTGCGAAAGCAAGGACACAACCGACGAATTGCGCTTGGCTAGATATAGTTGGGTCGCCGGCGTGAGGAAGAGCATCGTCGTAGAGGTCGACGTGGTCGCTATTGCTGCCATCACTCCTTTCGCCACGATATGTGGATGCGACTTGGTGTGATGAGAATGCTGCAGCAGCTGATGTGTGTGATATGGAAAGGCTTTGCTGATGTCGATGCAGCAACACTTGCTATATCGATCCGCTAAGAGGCGTTGACAATCCACGGCAACATGTTGCAGCTGGCTGAGGGCGAAGAACCACAGGTGCGCGATGCTGGTGACCATCATCCACACGCTTAAGATCACGAAGACGTACGTCACAACGTCGGAAAGGGTAGGAAGATTACTGTAGAAGTCATGTTCATTAGTGTTGCCATCGTATCGGATACTCGGCCGATGGCGCGATGATCGCCAAGCTATATAGGTAGGTGCAGTGTTCCATTCGTCTTCTATCCTCCAAGGCAACGTTCCTAATATGTTCAGACCTGTGGCAGCTCCAGCAGTGCTAGACACGGCGGTTATTGGATGGATCGCTATTGCCTCCTCACTAGTCACAGTCGATGCGGCGATGGAGATTAGCCGCTTGGCGCCGACGTAGGAGACTATTAGCAGCAGGTATATCAGGCGCACACTACACCAGTACTTCGGCTGTGGTGGAAGTATTGTTGGACTAGATGGTGCTGACGATTTGGTAGACGTCGGTTTTTGCGGCTGACCAGTTGCCAATAAATGTCTCATTACCGAATCGGGACTACGAATTACGTTATAATATAACACAACTACAAGAGTGCAAAAGGGCGAAGAGGAGGAACTGAAAATATTGCACTAGATTCGTTTGAAATCGTATTCGAAATAAACTCTCGTCTACCGGTTGTGCTATGAATTGAAATAATTAGTTTTTTTTTTTTTTTGAGTCCAAATTGTTCACGTGGTCGGCTTTATTTTTTTTTACGCAGAGGCACTTTTTTACAATTATTTTCGAAACTTCAATTAAAAATTTTTTGAATACATATTGGAACATATGTATATCGATTGTTTCTACTTTGTTGTAGTTAATTGATTGCTCTAAAGTCTATCACAATTTGATGTAAATTTTCGGAGCCGCGAAAACTGCTCTTTAGCGACAGTTGATTTCTCTCACGCTGGTACGCGGGATCCGAAGTCCTTCGAAATAGTTCGATTAGCTCAGCGGTCGGATGAATCAAGTTGGCTCATCCCTTAACCAGATATTGTCATTGACGTGCACATCCGTGGTTATCGCTCGGAACGCCATGATCATCGTTTAAAGACCTTTAACGAAATTGTTCGAAATTATACGGTGCGTCTGCCAATGGCTAAAACGTCGAAGGACATGCATCGTGCACGTATGATAGGTATGATTCATATGAGTAACTGTGCTTGGGGATTAATTTTTGGCGAAATTAAATTTCAACGGTCGTCGCAACGCAGCGCAACGCAACGGATAAGTATGTGCATTACTTGTGCTGCTAGCGATGCCGTAAGTCTGAGTCCGTCTGTCTGCTATAAATGGCCCAATGGCAGGGTCCTGGTGCTGCCAAGGATTTATTCAGAGTTCGAGTCATTTTATTTGGTCGTTGTCATCGCCGCTGTATCTGCGAAGCTAGTACGGAGCACGCTAGGAGGAGGCGGAGAGGAGAAAATGAATATACATACTTCGTCGGTTGCCAAAAACTGAAAAATCACACCACCATAATCTCGTATCCCAATCCCAGCCCCTTCCCGCCAAACAATGCTAGAAGTGTACAACAACGATCTCGAGGACGGAGAGATTTGATATGCCTGCGTTTGGGATTTGCTTCGGAATTACTCCATCGCCATTGTGTGTGTCTTCCTGCCTATTCGACCATATATTAGTTTCAGCTGGTAGGTAGCAAGCTATGTGTGTTCTAAGCGAATTGTATTAAAATATAAGGCACATATCAACGTCACCAAGAAGTCATTTGGAGACGGAGACGCAGAGGCGTCGACGGATCGCGTACACATTTACTTCTGTAAGACGTGGAGGATGGTCTTTGAATAAAAACACACACCACCACACTATACCACGCACAACTACAATCACAATCATATAGATGCGAACAAAGAGCTCTTCGCCTTGCTGGGAGGGTGGTGGGTTAGCAGGCAAGGGAAAATATCAAATATTCAAAGGAAACATTGTCTAGTTCGAAGAAGAAAATTCCTTAAATACCTTAACATCTTCAATACATTGGGGTTGGCTTTAATTTTTAGTTCTTTCGTTCCTCTATGGCTGGCCTTTGGGATGGCATGGGATCGAGATTTTTGTGGATTTTTATTTAAAACATCACTATATATAGTATAAATACAAATCATATCAAGTTCCGATGTGCTTATAACATACCCAGATGTATAACATTTTACATTCACATATATATATGACCAGAACTATAGGACGATTTATTTCAGACGATTTATCTGTGATTGATTGTCATTCTAAAATTTATATTAATTTTATTATTATTATTATTTTTATTATTATTGTCATTATTCATTCTTAAATTCAGAAGATTGTAAATATTTGTTTATGTAGAACATTTAAATCCGATAAATTTTTCGTAAATAATACATAATTATTATGTATTATTATGTAGCAATGTTCATTATCGATGATATATTCACTGCGGATTATGTTGACCAGAATGTGTTATATATTTTGTAAATATGTATGAAAGGATATTAAATTATAACATTCGGACTTGCACTCAAACTTTGCTTTATACTTTTAGAATTCTTCATTTCGTTTTCACTGTATTTTAGCCACGGGGCTGCTATTGGTTGTATGATGTATTATATAGTACACATATCATTCGGTATTTTGTACATTGTTCAATGAAAGCACTTTATACTGAATTTTAAAAATAAATTTACAAAAACTCCAGTTAAGCATATATATACATGGGATCTACCTATGCATATATATATATATATATGTATATATATATACATATATATATATATATATATATATATATATATATATATATATATATATATATATATATATATGTAATTTCACGTGGTTGTATTTTGTTGTTCAAACTTCTTTTTGTGCAAATATACTTTTTATTTTTAGGGGCTTAAAACGGGTTGATTCAAAAACGCTATGAACTCGTGACGGACGCAAGGGCCAACGTGTGTGGCGTGTCGTAACCGTTATGTTTCCAAAACCGATATGTTCCATTTAGCATAACTCATTTCGCTACCACGAACGTCTCGGATGTTCCTTCCCAACGAACAGAATGGCACGTGGAACGGAACGTTTGCTCTATCTCTCTCTCACTCGCTCTCTATCGCTCGAACGTCTGGCTACAATTGGGTACTCTCCACAGTTTCAATTCTCAACATAGTTCGGACCGGGGATTAATAAATTGCAGAGAATGAAAAATATAAAATCGTAGTAAAACTGAAACCTTTCATTGACAAAACATTATTTGAATGGAAAATTTAAAATATAATAAAATCAATTCATAGAATTTTTGATATTTTCAATTTGTTCAAGATTTTCTACGACCGCATTCCGATTCTCTAACCCTGAAAATTGGAGACAACACTTGCACCAATGTGGGAGTTCAGGTTTATTTTAAGCAGGAACCATGGTGGACCAGGTAATACTACTTAATCGGCCTGCTTCAACAAAAATTTATCAAAGAGAAAAGAGTTTCCATGAGTTATTATATGGAAATATATTATGGAAAAATATATAAAGGTCAAGCAGTACAAAAAGCAAGAAATTCTCTAAAAAAGCTGTAGAAATAATAACTTAAAAATGTTCTTCTATTTGGGAATTACCTCGCAGAGAAATTCTCTCATGTCCTTCCGTTTTGTTGTTTAATGAAACGTCGTCCTTTGGCTTCTAGGCGATATCCCGCATGACGACTTTCACGATTGGGATCTAAAGATACATCGTTTTTGTGGACGTACGGTAACCCTGTGAGACCTGCGTTATCGACAGTGCTATTTTTTTGTGGCAATAGCAGTTCTTTAGTCGAGTTTCGAACCAGAATTGAACTTGGAATTACTCATTTCTATAGTTATTTTGTGTCTGTGAAAAATTCAGCTCTAAGTGGTCTCGAATCTTAGCTGCTCTAAATACCAGGTGCCCAGAAAGCTTGAAATCCATGAAACCGAGCTTCTTTTGACAAACAGAACAAACACAACACCATTTTTAAGCAGACTTCAGGAAATAGCAAACTTTAGACAATCGTGGAACTAACTTCTTTCTAAAAAGTTACGATTTTCTGAAGAAGAATTCTATAGTATGATTATTTTTAGAAGTAATAGTTTAGAACTAATTTCTAAATATAAGTTTTTTACCTATGCAAATTCATTGGAAACAACTGAACTCTTCTGCAATAGTTGCAATATTTAATTTAATATATTTCAATAAAACTCGGTCGTATACATAAATTTCTTGTCAAAATTAAAGAAATTACCAACACGTATTTTTTTTATATTACAAAAAATGTAACTTTTTAATAATAACCAAAATTAAAAACACAAGAAAAAACCAGAGTACTGGAATTTGAAAAATATGAGATATTAAAAAAAAACCTGCACCATTAAATAATAATTATTCTCTAATTAAGACGTATTTTTCTAAATCATGGACGTTATCCTCTAATTCCATTATCTGATTTAGCGGAGACTCCGTTTGACCCCATGCACTCTTCGAAAATGGAACGATTTTTGCAGCAATTTTGTGAAATCATTATATTTATTCATGTTCGAGCAACTTCTGTCCTTTTGATTTTTGTGGAAACTACCTTTTAAGTTCATGTTTAATTATTTGAATTCACAATTGTTTTAATACATTCAAAGCCACCGCTGTCAGTACTTATTCCATTAAGGATAGAGACAGAGATGTAAGGTGTATACATACTTGACACGCATTTTCCACAGAGATACCATCATTCGAACAACAACCACTACAATAATCTCTATAGTGCCAGAGCTTGGAGACGCATGGCTGATCGGTGAAACTCTTTAGAGCATGAAGCCACGAGCCATACCGACGACACGATGACGACGCTAACAACAATACCTATATACCAATTAAATAAGAATAATAACAGTAGCAAAAAAGCTACCACAACAACAGCGAAAAGTTTCGAACTATGTATGTAAAAACATCTCGAATAATAAACACAACAAATTTCATATTAGAAATAAAGCGGTGAAAAATAATGTCCAACTGTTTATTTCCAGCGAACAATGGGCACATCAGACAGAAAGTATAAATAATAATAATAGAAGTGTTTCAATGGATGTTATTGATAAATTAATTGAGTTCCTGCCACGTAGATACAAGGTAGTTTCAAAAAACATGGAAACAGGAAAACAGGATACGCCACAAAATATCCACATAAAACAATCGGCATTCGATACATTTTTGGATTTCTAATTTATACAATTTTGTAAATGATCCATGATACCAAGTTTAAGTTAAGTTAAATAAACAAATGTATAATAAAGCTAATAAAATATACAAATTGGAATATGAAGTAAAATAAATTTTTATTGCAATAAGTGGTGATGAAAATAGTCCCGTATTTTAGTTTTGTCCGACAATGTTCGTGCGATTAAAGTAAAAAGAGATTCTCGCTTTTCCTTGTTGATAAATTCGGATCTCTCTAGACGTTCTAACAGATCGAGAATGCAGATTATCGATAATCCCTTCCGAAAAGTGCCCATCGACAGCTGTCAATCTATCGCTTGACCGCGGCTAAGGCTTTTAATCGCTCAACTTTCCCGACTCTAGCTTGAAGTTTCCTCCTTCCGCAGTTGGAGTTTTTCGGCGCAACTGTTGCTTCGGACAACCGAGTGGCCTGCTTCGGTGCTCGACCCGCCGATTTTAAGGTTGCTGGAATGGACGCTGGTACTTGTCGCTTGCCCTGCAACCAATAAGTCCAGAACGCCGTCCGTCATCGTGAAGTTATTTCCGGTAGGACGTATGTGTGTACATATTTAAATACTTCATTTTCGTTATCATGTTGTAAAATGACTTTTCCCATGAGTTCAACAATGCATAGGGGGTAGTTTCACAAAACACGTTATATGTTTCTTCGGTCGAGATGTATGCTTGTTGGTCGAGTTTCTGTTTACGCTGGCGAGTTTATTGACCGCGTTCGACAAGGAACCGCCGACCAGTTGAGCAGTCGCCAGCATAGGCCATAATATTGTCATCATATAGCCCTTCATTGAGCAGATATCATTAAGATTGGACAGCGTTTCGAAAAGTGGTCTTGAGTTCCAAAGTTGTCGAAATTTAGTTAGTATGTGAAAACATTTGGGCTCACACCAACGCGCCCCCTCCTAATCCTTCATGAGAAATTAACCTGTTTCGCCATACAGACCTATGCACTTAAACACAATTATATAATGAGCACACACACCCCGACATGTGACCGACGGCTGTTGATCCTGTGAGAAAGCTGCTCGGCTTCCTCTCGCCGACGCACCCTGGGTTGTAGTCCGAAAACGTGCGATTAATCGATAAAGTTGGAGTTTTAGTTTGATGTTCGCTTTGGTACTAAATTGAAGTTAAAAAAATTATACTTCGTCAGCCAAAGGTCCGATTGTTGTTGGGCCTTATCTTTCGTTCTCTGGCCTGTTTTTTTTTTAGTTTTGGCTTTTGTGCTCTCTATCAGTAGGTGATTTTTGTAAATTAGATAATATATTGGCAATTATTGAGAGATCACTGGAAATCTGTTATTTTAATTGTTTTATACATGCCATATTTCATGTATTTGAAAAATCATAAATAATGAGATAACAAAACTGATAACAAAATAGTTTCTTCTATTTTATATTATATACTTAAAAACCACAAATAATGAATTTTTAGTGAAATTACAGTAAAATAATTCTTCATATTTCGCGTAGCAAGTCTTAATAAATCGAGCGTCCTTAGCTCTCGTAAGTTGATCGCATGTTTTCGGACTTTTCCCCACAGTGCGCCTTGTCCTGCCCTGACTCTCATAAATCATGCTCGAAACGTAATAACATAAATGGGAAATTACTATTTATAATAAAAAATAGTACAGTAGCGAACACATCTCCAACCCTTGCTTGTCACCAGAAAACGGCCGTCGCGTCAACCACCCCCGCCCAATGCACCGATGCCGAATGCAACAGCGTGCACCACTTGGCGGTAGGAGGACATCGAATAATAAACAACAACAATGAGCACTCTCGGAGACGCGGGTTGTCTTCGTGACTCGTCTACGGAAGGGGAGATTTTCGCCTTTAGCCTTTGTGGCATGAGAACTACGCCTGTGTAGACATAGTGCTGGTAATATGAGTACTATGTTTTAATACTCAGTAAAAACAAGCCCCGGACTTGACCACGAAAAGAAGAATCCTTCTTGCAGGCCAAGCATCATTATTAAAATACGGTATATAATTGTTGCATCAACGATCATTTGTGCCTTACGATTTTCTAAAATCTCCGAAATCCCAGCAGCACCCTTCTTAACTCTGCAGATCTCGGAGGAAATACTCAGGCCTAGTCGGCTGAGTCGACGGTGGGCACATGATTCAAGGCACATAAACTTACCGGCCAGCTGACACCAAACAGAGTAGCGACGGGCGAGTTTCTGTTTTTCGTTTCGATTATATGAGAGTGTGTATGCCGCACGTGCGATTCGAAGAGTGACGCGGCACGAGCGACGTCGGACAGAAATGAGCGGGAAATGTGGAGCGAGAAACTGACGAAAAGTAGAGTCGATCGGATCACAATTTCGATTTGAACGAGGTTCGATTTCGCAAATTCGCGGTGGGTCGCTTTTCGAATTCGTCACCAAAAATTCACTTTGCGATTCGCGTGCATTCGGCTTAGGTCGTTCTCAGGGCATGCATCCCGTGAAGGGGATCTCGATGATCTCAGCTCTGCACGACTTTTTTTAGGTCCATGAGAAGATTGGAAGTTGTTGCTAAAGGTCCGAAACACTTTTTAAAGTAAGTACTGTAAAACGGGTGTTGTGATATCGTCTATTTCGTCAGATGCAAATTTTATTAAAATCAAAAACTAAAAGTTCACGATGACAAAAAGAATATGCAATTAATTATGTAAAAGATGTGTTCAAAAGTAAGTAAATACCGTACAGTTCTATTACCGTTTTTAACACACATTTTATTCAAATTGCAAATTGAAAAAATGTTATGATGAAATCGTAGGAATTTTATTAAAACATGGTCAATCATTGGAAAGCAGATGCAAAAAAAGAATTTAAACTGACAAAGGATTTACCCAAATGGACTAATTTTACCAATTCCTGTTAGTCAAGTTAAAAAAAATGTTTGATACTTTTTAGTGTGAGTCTTTTAGACCACTGTTTATTTTGGAATCACAATGAGATTTCCGAAATATGCACATCATTCTAAGCACTAAACCACCCATCTGAAGGTGTTGAAAGCGTTGCGAAATAGTTGAAGTTAAAAAAAGGGGTGACATGATTTTTATAATTATCCATATCTTTAAATATCGCTGGTGTTAAGGACTACACTTAAGAACTACAAAGTCTACTAGACGTTAGGTGATCTTTATTACTGTTGGCATAGAAAATGCTATCGGTTGAAATCCATCACCCATAATTTCAATACGGAACACAGAGGGCGGTTTTGTTGACCGATTTCTCTATTTCCTGTCATAAGTAGCTTATTAATACGAAAGTGATTTCAACACACATACAGACAAAATAGAGAGACAGATAGACAAATATATATAGACTCAGTACCTTAGATTGATGGACTCGTACCCACAGGGCGCACGATATATAGCAGAATGTCTAAGAACTTAACTACAATAACTGAAATTTTCGAAACCATACCATAAAAGAGGGATATATTGAAAATACCCACCGTTGAACATATTTACATGTGTATAACTGAAAATCATTCGTCATCAAAAACATGTTATTACCGCATATGTGTGATATATGTGTTTATTCTTTGTCGTAAGATGCATTCCCTCCATTGGTCTCATTGTATTCTATATTTTCAAAGTTTTGGCTACACCTCTCGGAGCGTTTGGTTCTGAGCGAGCTCAATGGTTGCTTCCCGGCGTATGCGGGACGTTCTACTTGGTATAGCTGTAGGGTTCGTAGTGATCCATATGGTTTTTTATGTTATGTTTTTCATGGTTTGAATGAATGTAAAAAGCCAACTCAACGAACCGTGATTCCTTTCGTTCGCTGGGGCTTTGGTTTTGGATTTTGTATATAGACTTGTTGCAAGTGTTGCTGTGTATTCTAGTGGGATTCTTGTTGTTGTTGTTTCTGCAGTTGTGATTGTGTGGCAATGGTGATGGCTGATGTTGTTTCAAAAGCAAAACTCTGAGCATCGAATGTCAAATATATAAACTATAACTATATAAATTATATATGATATAGATCCGTACTTCAATTGGTATTGAACCATCGAAGTGGCCTCGCGTGGTTCTGTTTCCTCTGTACTGCTGGGCGAGAGTGGGCAGCGACTCGGCTGAGATCTGAGTCATGGTGAATTTGTCAAAATTTCTATTTGCCAAGTACACGGCGAGATCGCATCGGTGCTGTGGAAGAAAGTCCCCAATAGTGGAGTGATATGGGTACGAGTTTGGGAAGGGTATGGTTACGGGTACGGGTGTTTGGGATAAATCAAATCTATGCGATGGCTGTATACATGGTACATAGGTGTATCTATATGTACTGGAACATAGGGAGAAACATAATGACTTCGCGCACTGTTGCGTATCGCACTAGAAGCAACAACATCAACATCCACAACAAAAATAATGAACTAAATGAAGCAGTTATGTAAAAATCAAGAAGTTCAAGTCTTCTATTTCCATGTGCTAATGGACTTTTCAATCTAAATTTAAAAATAATTAGTCGAGCGCGAGGAAGAAGAAACGGCCCAACTGTACCTATGTATCTACGAATCTATGTATCTATCAAATAACTGCTAGCATGATTGCAGTTAAATGCAATGTGCATCAATAATTTACCGAGTTCAACCATCAAGTTCAATCTGGATGGTATTCTAAAATCCATGCTCGAAGTTTCTTGCGTATCCGCACTGCGCTCACTTTATGGAACAAACTGTGTCTTATTTTAGTCCTTAGAGGAAGGGGAGTGGTGAGCGGGGGGGTTTATGTGTTCCTTGAGCAGAAGGAAGAGTTGGAGCAGCGGCAGCATTATAAAACTAATAATAATTCCACATAAATATACGTCGATGCATGCCATCATATGAGGGTACATTTAAATGTAAGCTGAAATCGTGGCTCGTGGCTTCACGCTCTGCAGCATTTTTCGTTTAGCCAACCGAAACTTTACAGCTTTACTTTAACATTTTATATAGAAATTGAGAAAAAACAGAAACAGAAACAAAACAGAAACCACTACTACGAACAAGGAAAAGCGAAAAGCCAAAGAAAATAATACAAAGCGAGCCGAACGACTCCACGAACAATATCGTAAAGTAATCACTAGACAGCCTTTCGAACAACAGTTTTCGAAATTTTCTGTTTTCTGCTAAGAGTAATAGCTCCGAGAAAGCTTTTGTCCATCTCCACCATGAGATCTGCATACGGGACACTTCCATGGGCCCAATCTTGAAAGCCCCAGAACATTCCGGAATATATCCATCCCAGCCCAAATGAACCAGGACAACTCCTTAAGCCGCAGTGCAAAGTGTGAAGTGGCATTAGCCTTAGGCGAGCTGTTCGGATGGTCGGGCGGCCGTGGTGGTATAGTGTGAGACTCGGCCAAGAACCCTCGCCGTGCGGAGCTGGGTTTGCTTCTATCCGACGGCGGCATCGGATCCCTTCGGTCGCTGCAGTTCGCCCGACTGTCCGGCGGTCATGCTCGACGCAACACTGCGCATCCGTTGGCACAATTAATACAGTAACAGACTGAAGCACACATTCATCCGAGGAGGCAGAGAATGAGGAGTGCTTCACATTCACACTGCGGGGAAGCACTTGGGAGAGAAAGGAAAGGAAGTTAACGTTGGTGAAATTATCGCTTCGTGTTCCGCGACCAGGAGCGGAATACAACTCAAAACCCATCCCTTCCCCGGTTCTTTTCCTTTTCTTCAATTCGGACTGGGACGAATATTACCGCACATTCGAAGTGAGTGTGGCTCGTTTGAGGTGATAAGTTTTCCCCAAACGAGCAGCGATGTGGGGAAATTGGGGAGCAACAGCGGTACTGCGCGAGCTCGCCGGGAGAGACGCCTTCAACGTGGCACGCGCCGCTTCTTGGTTCGCTTATCGCGCATGCCGCGGCTACTCTAGGTTCTGATCGAACTGCAGTGGAGCGACGCGATGCACCGCGATGCGTGGCGCTGGCGCGGCAAACGGCGAACGGCATGCTAGACGGACCCAGACTACAGCAGAATGGCAACAACAACTCGAGCATCGCCTCGCATCGCATTTGGCCCAAACCAACAATGGCTTCTGTCGTGTGTTTGGACCCATTATTCGGCACGCGCTCTCCTGGAGCATCGCGGTCGGAGCCACCTGCTCGTGTTCGTGTTCATGATCGGCGTCCGGGCTCGGGCTTGGGTTTGGGTTCGGGTTATGTTCTTCAGTCTGTCTGAGTCTAGGAGAAAATTAGGAGCTCTTCCCCTGCCACCGCACCACCACACCACCTGTTTTCGAAGATAGTGACCCGGGCGCGGGAAAACTCGAGGAGCCGAGGAAACAGCGAAAACGTACGATCGTATGTATCGATGTGTTCCTTGGGCTGTAAATTGACTGAAGTGATAATGTACATAGTACTCTACTGCCTCGATAGGTTCCTCCGACCCCGTGCGATTTCGGGTGCCGCCGGAGTCGTATCCCAGCACCAAGAGCAGTTCATATCCATTGTCATACGGCGGTCATTCGGCCCATCGCTTTCGAACGCTATTCGCCACCGCCAAATGTATCTTAGCCACGTTTAAAGGAATTACTTATTAGAGGATTGGGCCGTGGGGCAATGCAGAACGACGGCCGGTGGCGCTCCCCGCTTCTGAGTCATAGCCCTGCGTCTCGATTTGACTTGTCGCCGTCGCCGCCGCCGCTGCCGTCGCTTCGGCTCGGCTGTTGCTTCATCAAAGAGCGGTCGATCGGGCTCACCCAACCACAACACGAGCGGTTGCCAGAATTGAGTATTTCTTCCATCCCCGAGCAACAGTTGCTCAGAGGGATCAGAGATAGGCGTGCGTTGCCGTTGGTAGGTGTGAGTGCGACTAGTGAGCACATGCTGAGTCGAACAACAGGTAGACACGGCGCGGCTCTCGGTGAGTCGCCTGACGACTCGTGCAGTGCTCAGAATTCACCCACTTGGAATGGCTGGAATCGGTGCCATTGGTGGTTAGATCGGGCAGTAGAGTGCTCCTATGTGCTGCATGAATTTTACTTTAATTCCAAGGAAAATTACGTCAGACTATGCATACATTTTGAAAATACATCCCTTTGGTTGGTTTCCATAAGTTATAATAATATCAGTTATACAAAGAAAGAATTCGGTATAGTCGAATAGAAAACCACGCCAGAATCCTGGTAAGTGTCGGCCATAGCCGCTCTCTGTCCAGAACCGACTGACGATTCGAGCCCCTAGTAGTTTGAGTCGAATTTGAGCGGAACTCAGAGGCCGCTTCAACGTCGAGCTCAACCGGTCATTCGTAGCGCGATCACGACTCCGACTCACGTCGCCAACGAAACGGAACGACTCCGCTTCAGGTACGATAAGGTTTTCACAAAAAAATAGTTTAGGTCGAGAGCTCCTCATCTGCAGACAACCTGTCGGAAAATTAAGAAGACCGAAACGCAATCAAGAGCGCGATCTGTCCAGCGCGCACAATCGACAAATACAGAAGATCTACTAGTTACGTTCCAACGATTTTGTGTGTTGGGCACTCGCAGTTGGTTTCCGAACGACAAATTTTGGGCCCATGATCGATAATCGGTTGGTAACGATTTTCCCCAAATCGTACGCACGACACCTTCTAAATCGTCTCACTTGGTGTGTTTTAACAATAGTGTGTTGCAGCAGAAAGTGTGTTTCTTTCAAAAGTGTAAAAAACCATTGATATAGTAATACTTATACAAATACAGAATTGGACAGTTCTCGTCGGTTAAAAACAAAATACAAATGTAGAGAAAACCGCATGAAACAAGTTCATAAATACCCAACGAAATTGGAACAATTGTTCAGATATTGTGATCGAAAGTGCTTTATATAGTTACCTATAGTTGGACCTGTCGAATATAGTCAGAATCGGAGAAGCATTCTTGCTGTCAAGAGTGCTAAGTTTGGACTTCACACAAACCTACTCGGTAAGTCGTCTATTTCCGTTTATTATCCTCTAAATGTCGTCCACTATTTGGCCTGAATTTATCACATGAGTACTTTCATCTCCAAGTCGTCAGTGAATCAAAACTATCGAATGGACACGACGACGTCTTGACTATGCTCATATAGCATTGCTTTTTATTATATTCTATATAGTATATACTATATATATATATATATATATACATATATATATATACATATACATATATATATATACATATGTATATATATATATGTATATATATATATATATATATATATATATGTGTGTGTGTGTGTATTTAGTAGTATTTTATTAAAATATATGTTGAGGTTAAGAGCTTAGAATTATAAATTTAAGTCCCATTCATTCTCGAGGCTGAAAATATTCTAAACAGACGAGATCCAACTCACTTCCACAGGCAATAGAGGAGACCAAGACAAAGAAGTACGTAATTCCACGGCCATGAATGTGAATTTTTCCCCACGCTACTGACCTTGAACTTTTTCCCATTTTCATTTTCATTTGTCTCTTTGCGTTCCTCGGTTTGTATGTATATTTTTCCCAAGCCCGGGTTCCTGCTGTATCGGATCTGTGTACATTCGGCATACACTAGTTTTGTTTATTTGTTCATTAGATGACGTTCAAATGACGTGAGTGATTACAGCGAAATTGCGATGTAGGTTCACAAAAGACCTACTTAAATTGCGGTTAAGGCTCGGATGCGGAGCTACATTAGGTAATACAATGCCCGAAGGCTGCGCAGAAGAACCTTCAGGGAGATTGCAATTTCCCGCAAAAAGTCAACTATCACAGTTTACTGTCTTAGTTCACGTATCGGCGATCTATAAGCGGTATTGATTTATTTTTGCTGGTCTCTCGATACGCCCGATCCTTCCTTCCAGTTTGGCCACAGTGAGTTTCGTCCTACTCTAGTTTCCGCCTATTTGCACGAATTCCATTCTCCTCTACCCTGAAATGCTACCGGTCTATAGTGAAGATCACTTGCATATTTGCGTCACTGTCCATGAATATGCTGCAATTAAATGCGCCTGCGCACCTGCAAAGAAGCGATCGGTTTTGTCTGCCCATTAGATCGGCCCGCTAGTGGCAGGAGGAGCGTGGAGTGGCACGAGGAAACGGACGAGACGGGAAGATGCATGTGTGTAGCGAAAAGACAGCGACAACAACATATGTCGATAGGGGAGGAAGTCGTGTAGGGTCGGCATACGTAGGGCTCGAAGCCGCGCAATGCACGACTTTTATGAATAGACTCTGCATTTTTGTTGTCATCGTTCACTTGAACTGGTCTCCTCATCACGTAAACGGTTATATTGTCGTAGTTGCTGCTGTTGTTGTTATTGTTGGTTCTGGTCATTCGACCGTCATGTGCCGACCATCAAGTGTTTCCCGCCGTTTCGTTTACAATTGGGGTACTTTTTCGAGACTCTTATCGCCTTGTCTGGGCTCATTTAAATTTAGCGCGCTTTTCACCCCAGCCTTTGGAACACACTGTAGCTGCAAGAACGACAAAAATGCCGGAAATGATCCTCGAACTATTTAATTTATGTTAATTAATCAAGCATATACGAAATAGCGACTGCCAATTCCACGGAGTGTCAACTGTTGAGGCCAAGACATCGTCGACCAGTTTCCCAATTTCGCTCAAGCCAAGTGGACTTTGCAGAGTTTGGAGAAATTCCGAATGGGAAAATTCGGCTGTAGACCGCGTTGTCCACAAACATTCATGCGTTTCTCAGGCCTCCCCACCTGTTTTACTATTACCACAACGCGCTCTCTCTCTGTCGCTCTGTCTGTCTGTGCGTCCAGACGGAAGCCTAGAATTAAGCAAGGGATGTCTACTCTAAGCCGATAGAGCGCGCGGCAAGGGAACAGGTGCCGTAGATCCTTTGGCGGTTCCTGCTGTCGTGCTCGATTCTCTCGGAAGTTATTGTAATTACGATATTATAATGATGAAACATTTGGCTTTCGAACGCAACACCATTTACAGCACACGGTTATTTTACAACAGGTGAACGACACTAACGAACGAGGGTAGTTTTTCCACAGCGCCCCTCGAACGCCGCACCCAAAGACTTTCCTCATAACCATGCAATAAGGTAATGAAAATGTGAAACACCGATTTCCCTCTTGGGGACCATCATTTGAGACACACATCGACAACAACTGACTGATCACCGATCAGTAATACGGACTGAGTTGTTTACGAATGACTAAATTCATTTTTATTGTGGTCTTTAGGTAGGAACTGTGTATTTTTTATTTTTACGTTAATAGCACAGTTTGCTCAATATTCATAGTTGTGTTTGCGGTAACATATTAACATATTAATCCTGTGCATATTGGAAGAGCTATGCGCTATTGTGGGATATTGTATCATTATTGGCTAAACACTTAAATCTCATTTGGGTTCACACACTGTCACTAACTCTTTCTCGTACTATCGTAAAACTCCTGAGGTTTCCAGTTTCCCAGATCATGCCAAGCTCACCAACACTATCGCACCCATTTCCATTCGACTAGGTTTAAAAATTTCACAGACTATCTACCATTGGACCGCTACCTTTGTACAGACGATGCTGATAATAACGAACCCAAAAATACTCGCGAAGTCCAAATCGACACATTCGTGCTCCAGAAACACCCCAGCGTCGCTCTTGTGGCCCTGAATAACCCTTTTCGTTGACTTTTGCAGAACTGGATATGCTCAGCATGGAAATGCAGTCATCTGTGCATTTGCCGCACTTGAACCCACATGGATTGGCCACGCTGCAAGCGGCCCAGCATCACACCAGCGGGGTGCACTCACACACGCACGCACACTCACACCACCCACATCTGCATCAGCATCACGTGAACCAGAGTAGCGGGGCGGAAAACAACAACGAAGCAAGTAGTAATAGTACACACCATATTCAGACCCTCGGCCACGTCCACACGAACCACCACGCCCACCACCACCAGCAACAGCAGTCGCAACATCATCACCAATACACTCAGAGCGAAGAGAAGTCCAAAGGTAACCGTCCTAATCCATCCAGAAAGCTGACATTTCGTGTAGGAATGTACGAAATCTCCTCGAAATTGTTCTATCGTTCAAATTTACCCCGTTCAGTTCTCTTTAATTCAATAATATTAGGTTAATTTAGTTTTTTGTAATTCGAATGAAGAATGAATTTACTTCGATTTCAATTTTATATATTTTAATTACTTTATTATTTAGTATAAATGTATCAATTCAGTTGAGCGAAATTCAATATAAACTGAGCCATACAAAACTTAAAGAACAGTTGGCGCAATCGCACCAACTTGAGTTAATTGGTAAAAATAGTTTGGAACTGCGAAATTATTGCTATTGCGAAATTCACGACCGCAAAACAATCGATTTTCCAGTTTTTTCGGAAAGACTCCAATACCTAAGACGTTTTTGTCTCCTTTGGAGATTGTCAGTCGCTAGTAGAAGAAACGGAAGCTGCACCACTGCACACACGTACATATTGAAATTTCAATTTGCTTGCTCTTTACAGTTCAACAGAAGCTCGAGGACTTCTGCAGTGGCAACGGTAGTACCCGGCAGTCCGGAGTCGCCACGACCACGACGGCGCCCAGCTTTATGCCCCAAACTGCCGCCGAATGGATTTCGGTGATGAACGAAACTACTCAGGCCAATGCAGGTGAGCGATTCCTCGACTATGACGAGCATTCATATTTCGTTTTGTTTGTTCGCCCGTGCTTCCATTCCCTTACACTTCCCCTGTCCCCATCCCATTGTGATTGCAACTGCTTATACTGCGAACAAATCCTTTTCATTTCAGAAGACTCACACAGCTCGCAGGGCAGCATCTCCGGCGATGGTAAGTCTGTCCCACTCCTCTCGTCCCACTCGTCCACACTCCTCTATATACGAGTCCCACTGTGGGTGACGATCCGTTGTAGGCTGTGTCTTTGAGATGTAGCTTCGGTTTTCGTGCGGTTTTCAGCTTCCTTTCGAGCGGGTGCAAAACTATAAGACTAGGATCGGAATAAAGACAACGTATCGATCGAATTGCCAGAGCTAGAAATTTGCAATGGGCGTTCGAACCACTTACTGAAGCCGGATCGGAATCACGAACGCGCAGCGACAACAATGGAGTAACAAAACCCATTGAATATCAAGAATTTCCCTGCCGTATACTGTATTTTTTTACATTTATTTCGGAGGCATTTCTGTTAAACAACAATGACAACTACAGCTACAACAGTGTCACTTCTATTGAACGCTTTAGTTCGCCCATGCATTAACTCTTGACTCGCTGGACAGTCAGACGGACACACAGTTGGATGGACACACAGTCGGGCGGACAGACATGAGTAGTTTCGGATGTGACTTTCTGCGCCCGTCCCGTTGTCCAATCTTAGCTAGAAGTTCTATTATTCACTTATCTTTCGAAAATATATGCGAGGCGAAGCGGCAATCCACGGAAGTCTACGGTTCCAACCACCCTGTCCGTCTCGGCAATACACGGAGTGCCGAATTGATTTTTGACAGTAGCCTTTGACGGTAGCAATTGTTGGCGCAGCCGGCTCCGTGCCCTGTATCCAGCTTGTTGCTGGCTCACAGTGGAGACATATTGCAGAATATATATATTACAGCGCCGTTGAAAAATAAAGAAAACCGATTGATTGTTTCTACACTTGCCTAAAACATTGACTCATATGGGGAAAAGAAACACGTTAAGAATGACTGCAAATAAACGAGAACATGAAAAACAATAACAACAAGTCCGAACCAAGAGCACAACAAGACACAAGCATTCAGAGAGCCACAGATCGAACATGTACGGCGTGGCATATGGCGGAGTCGGTCACAGGTCCCAGCCGTTCGTGAACATGCACCCCGGACTCCGGAAGCATATATCCCCACTGTACTGTCGGGCTTACTGGGTGGCCATCGAAAAATGTTCGCCTTTGCTCATGAACCCATTCTCGACTCGACTCCATTGGTTCCTGTTGAATTCCACTGATAACCCGACGCGGGATCCGACTCAGAAAGATCGCCAGAGCCAGGCTTTTGAGTTTTCCACTTTGAGTACTCCACTTGACACGACCTAGACTTAGAGCTTATTTTGGAATCCCACTAACAATCAAAAAGACTCCTCAAAATGAACACTAACCCTAGTGTCTGCCACGAAATAATAGGGATATTTCAGAAAAAATCGATTAATCTCAAGCAAGCGTGGATTCTTATTGAGATTTTGTATAATAGTTTAAGGAAAGCACAAGAAATTTATAAACCTAGCTGTGGGAATGTCCATCATAAAAATTAAGTAGAGGTTCCATTATAATGATGTGAAATATTATGGTTAGGAAACCTTCAATGTTTAACACAATCGTACCCTATATCTATAGCCCAGTTTATAACCCTAACCTCGATTCGGCGTTTAGTCATATTTCAACTTAGAGCTTTAATATTATATTATTTCTTATTTCATTAAATATTAGTACGAAATACAAATTCGAATATTAGAGTAATAGGGTTGGATATATACAAATTATGTATTACAAGACTAAAAAAATGAATATCAGGAGTTTTATGAATTAAATTTTCTATACCGAAAACCTGCAGTCTCTTTGAAGACAAGTTCCATTGTCTTCACGTCCATCTCGAAAAAAATTGTAACTAAGTCGATAAAGAGAATGAGCTGAGCTTAAGTTAAGAGGCGAGAAATTGCAGTTATCCGCAGGCAACTGATTAAGGTCGTTCTTTGTGTTGAATGCTTGTGTTGGTGCTTGCTTCTTGCATTTGTGTGATCGCTGTTGCCGTTTTCCTACTGCAAGTTGGTACCCTACACCCTATGGGTAAGGATATACTCGTTTGGATCTTCCCTTCATAGCCTACTGAAGGATATATATTCTCGATCAGCCTGAGTCATTCTGAGCCAATTTAGTGATCAGTTCTGTGAGAAACCTACAACATGACTTGGACTTTTTGATTTGTTACTTCCAGATTAATAAGCCACTTTTTTTGGCTGATTTTCACAGCCAAATCGGCCGATTTCACACATAATGCAAAGGTCCAAAACCGGACATGGCCACTTTCCATTCGCACTAGAAATACTTCACCACTGCCCCACTTCCATAGCCTGAAAGTTTATTATCGAATCCACAAGTAAGTCTCGACAAGGTGTGCGCAATTGTGTCTGTTGAGCAACGCGTGCATGTGGGGTGTAGGGTGTACGAGCTGCGGCCAGGCCAAGGTAACACTCTTACTAGTTTATAATATTCGACAACAATACACAATCATCGCAATCAGCGTAACTGACGCGCGCCTCGTGCTCTCCAGCCGATATCTGGAGCTGCCGGTCGACTTTGGCGATATCCGAATCGATTCTCCCGTGGCAAACGAGAGCGACCGACTGCCCGTCCTTTCTAATCACTTTGTATAGAGACTTCTACACATGTATCCCCTAGCGGTTGGGTCGCTACAATGCGGCTAAGTAGATTGTTAATCTCGCATTTATTTAGAGATTTTACTGTATATTATTATGCTATGTTTCAAATTGCTATGTTATGTGCCAGGGAGATTTGCACTGGCCTAACGTAGCCGAGTAGCCGGCGATTTGTCCGCTCTTCATTTGCCCATTGTCGGACCTGGTTCTCCTACTAGTCACAGTCACAGTACCTGGTTCGGCCCAACTTTCAAAAGTTTCGGAAGACAAATACGGGAATAGAAGACTGTTCCAGATCTAGCCCAGAACTACAAGGAAGACGGGCGACTGGTTTGTTACACCGCCAGGTAAAATCTCGCATCATCATTGCATTGCAGTGGCACATGAAGTGGCGAGGAGAAATCGCTTAATATGGCACGCGGTGCTCCACTGTACGGTTAGTAGAATTCGACTTTGGGAGCTATTTCATTAGCAGCTTCTGCCAGCGCCTACATCATTATTTCTGAGCAGCAGCGGCGCAGGCGGATTAAATGCAGCGATTCATTCATGGCTCTAGGAGACGAAGTGAGCAAGATGTGGACCTATAGTATAGGGATCAGAACGGGAGTGATGACGAATGGCCTAATATCGGTCTAATCGAGCTACAAGGATCACGCCTTGCGGTGGCCACTGGTCCATAGCCAATGTTACTGTCGAGGTGTGGTGTGGAAATTGGGTCAACTGGATGAGGAAGTCGAAGGCAAGGCGAAGGAACTCCAACATGCCCGATTGGCACTGAACTCTCGACGACGGACGACCACAAGCAAGTGAAGCAATAAAATCAATTGGACGTTCGTACCGACTTGGGGTAGTTGGGTAACTGCACAAAAACCCAAACACTCCACCGAACTGATGGTCGCACATCCACTATCTTGGTTCCGATATGTTGTGTGTCAATCGCAGGCTCCCCATTGGATCAGCGGCCTTTTTCGTTCATTGGGGATGAATCGCACCACATACAATATTAAAGTCTTGCTCTCAATAACTCCGGCAACATACACCGAGGAGAAACAACATATTTTCCATCGCACCCCAGTCCAGCCGCCACCATCAACGACACCACCCAACCCACAGCCCCCAGCCCGGATCTACCACCCAAATACCGTTCCATCCTCCCCGCAACAAGCTGCGAACGCTGCGCTTAACAGCTTACTTTATTATTATTGCCTGGCTTGTCTCGGCACAACAAAGGGAATTAGCAAAAGAGCAACAAATGCAATGGATGTCGGAGTCCCATCAAGGACCGAGCGTAATATTATTTAAATCGGAGTCGTCGGGGTTGCAGTTGGCAGTTGGTGACGGAGGCGATGTGAGAGAACAAAAATTATACCATTAAAAACGAGCTGGAGCTTCATTATTACAAGGGACCGCATTATGCGTGCGAAATGATTAGCATGACTTGCGCTCGTTAGGTTTGACGGCGGGTGTCGGTGGTGGTTTCTGGGGTTTTGCAACAAAACAAGGAATTTAAAACTTTAGCCCACTTTAAGTGGCGCTGCCACAGATTCTGATTTCTGCGTACAATTTCGCCCGAATAGAAGTCGCAGTAGTACGGGTGGCTCGGCTTGGCTGTGTGGGTGTGTTTTTTTGGGAATAGCGAGTGATGAGTGAGGACGAAGCCCTACATTTTGGAGAAAAGCTTTAATTTCTGTGGTATGTGGTGTTTGTTGAATTATTACCAAATACATACGAACACACGGTCCCCGTTGTGTGTGTAATATATACGGGTGTGTGTGTGTACGCAAGTATGTACATGTGGAAATGTGTGCAAAGTTTCCCTTGTCGCTACTGCCAAACAAGAAAAGTTCCGCTACGGAGTCACGGTAGCGTGAAATATGGTTGCGTCCCAAGATTCGTGGTTATGTCATTATTCGAATTTCTCCCTCTGCCCGAAAATAATGGAAAAACGGAAACAAATGAATGGGGGACAGATAATCTGTGGACCCTATTGACTGAAATAGACTGGCTAGAGAGAGCTCGCCTCAGTTTCGGCGTCAATGGAAACAACAGTTGTTAACCTAGTTGAATCTCTCCTCAGCCGAGTTTTCAAATTGGAAATTTCACTCCAATCGGAGATTGCTTCCATCCACACTCCGTGGCGCGAATCCTCAGTCAATTCAGTGCCAATTCCGATCCGGCTGCCACGTAGTCGGACCTCTGCCGATTTCCACCCCGAACAGCTGCGTTGGAACTTCTGAACGTCGGAGCCCCGGACCCGAGAGCAATCGAATCGCAATCGTCTCTGGCGAATACCAAACTCAAATATTCCCCGCGGACAATTCGTGTTTGACAAATCACTGGAAGCGTATGTTTTGACTTTTCGTCGGATGTACCAGGGGAATTATTTTAATTATATGTTTCCAAATGTCAGTGGGGTTTGTTGGTCGCTGTCGCGGAGTTGTTGTTACTTCATTTAAATGCCCCTCACAGCTCACTGAACCCGGGTCGCGTAAATGCCATGCGTTCATATGTTCAGATCTCTCGAATTGGGCGGAGCCCTGAAGAACGACATGGGCCGCTGGAAGCGTTGCCAACTGTGATCACAGACTGCTAGCGTTAGAAGCATTCCTTCACTGGAGGCTAGAGCCACGTGTTCTCGGACTTCTGGTACATGAAATGCTCGCATCGACGGACTCTGTTCGGTTGAAGCCCAGTCCGTCCCGGTCTTGTCTACACACCAACGATCAACGAAAGCGAGAACCTCTTTGAACAATAAACGACTCCGATATCTTGAATCCCATTTCCCACCGCGTCGACGTCCTTTAACAATCGGATACTCTGATTCTGCTCTTCCATTGACGAGAAGTCGCACTTCTCATGGTCTCGGTTGTGAAACCTTATCTGTTCATCAATACCTCTCGGCTCCTCGCTCGCGCTGTTGCTGCTGCTGCAGGGAAAACTGGCCAGGAAACAAACCTCGTTTTTTGCGTTTCAAGTTTCGTCAATAATTGAAAAAGACGCAAGCTCAACCGCAAATCGTTTTCCCAGGTCGGCAGACAAGGCTTTGACACTGTCTGCCTTCTGATTGCATTCCAATCGGAATCAGGCGACGACCACTCTATGGCTTGGGTTTCCGGTGAGACTGTCCGGCAGGCAAATTGGAATAGCCTCAGCTCAGCTGGAAGTTCTCTTCTTCGCGCGGTCCCAATTGGAGCAGATCGTAGTAGAAACGGTGGCCGAAGTTTTATTAACTTATTTTCGTCCCGTCGCTCGTCTTTGGTCGTTCTTAAATGGCCCATCCGTCCGACGACAATTACGACTGCCTCCGGAGCGAACGCCCACGCCCCAATGTCCTGGAGCATAAATAACTCAGTGGGCGCCTCGTAAACTCTACTACAACCGGTCGGCTTTCGGCGACCGTCGGAAGTACGAATTTAATTCAATTAAACCACGGTGAGGCCCGTTATCGGTGGATCTCGTGAGGGGATGAGAAGATGATGGGATGGATTGCCGTGGCCGTGTTCGCGGAACTGAGCGAGAAATCTCCCGGCGACTATTTTCACTCCCACATTGCCCAGAGTGTCCCATTCTTGTATGATTTGACGGTTGAATGCTTGTTTGACGGTTTCTGAAATGAAACCTTTTTGCAATGACTACCTGGTAGCAATTTCTGCATTGCCTCTTTCTTTAATGCCTTTTTTGTTTTTATTCAAAACAATTAAAAAAAAAAAAATATATAGAAAACTATAGATACCAGATGTGATCGAAATATTAAGAAGCGTATTCAAAAATGATATCAATACAAATTTGAAGCGAGCAATGTGTATAAAGATTATTAGTTCGATTATGATTTCATCAAGAGTCGAGCAAATAAAAAACTCCTCGTTATCAGGTGGCTTTTCCACTTCTCGATCTTCCACTCCATTATAATTTATTTGTTCGGTTGACTCCCTCCAATTCGTGTTTCTAGCCGCAATTACTCGCAGTGCGTGGCTAATGTGTGTATCCGTTTTACTAGCGTGGCAACCCTGCACTGAGTCCCTCACTCTCCGAGTCACACACACTCTCGCGCATTCGCCTCCTCAAGAGAACGGCGAAGCAAGCAAATACACTCATTTTCCGCGCCTCATCGAAACCGCTTCGGTGCAGGGCGTTGATTGGTCGACCTTCCGAGTGGTTCGGCCCCTGCACGAACCGGGTTGGCTGGCGATCGGAGTAGTGTCTTAAGTGCGTGGACTTGGCGCGACTGACTTCGCTCGCTCGTCTTCTGTGTTGCTTCTCGGGGATGGATTTATTAGGCTTCGTACGTCGTACTATTGCTAAATAAGCCCAGATAGCCCATGTAGCCGCAGGAGATTTATTTCCAATCTATGCGTGTTAATCTACACCCTGTGGCTAGAGGATGGGAGCGACTGACAGCGACAGTGCTTGCTACGTGAACCAAAGCACCTTCGACGCGTCGGGGAAGCGCTTTGGAAAATCAGCCACGCCACAGCGTCTTCGCAGCCAACAAGAGCGCCAAGACGAGCCGCGCAGCCAACCAAAGCGGGGCAGCCATGCAAAACATAGAAGGTGTCAACTCGACTCCGGGCGCCCAGAACTGTGCCACCGACTGGCGAATGTGCTCCACAGAACAGGTAGCATCCGTTCTGGCCCCCTCCACAGCCCACCGTGCACTTCAGTGCATTTCTTCGGTTTCGAGAAGAAAGCCAATACATGCTTCTTCCCGCGATGCAATGTAACGCGATCGTGTTCAATGTGCACGCGGCTGTGTGTGGGGGCTGCATGAATCGCACTCGATTTCGCCCGCCGCATCGACCCCCTTTTAATCCCACAAGCCCCCGAGTCTGCATCTTGCCGCGACACGGCCAGACCTTGTCATCAGCGACATGATTTGGCGTCTTCGGCCGCCTTGCTGCGGAAGACAATGTGTCTTTCCCGAATGTGGCGTGCCGGCTAGTGGACTCGGAGCTGCGGCGTCGCGCTCCACGGTTCTGTGCAGCGTCCTGCTGATCGGCTTGTTCGGGGAGCGGCGAGACAGTAGCGCCATCGACGACAACAACAGCAGAGTGACAATAATAACAAAGCAACACTCACCCCGAGGCAGCCCCTTGTGCACTGCGATTGGTCCGCGCAGCGGTCTTGGCCATAGCCATAGCAACGGCCCGACCGCAGCCTCGTCGTCTGCCAGTGGCGGCGCCGGCTAAGGGCGCCTGTCTTAAGGGTGCGATGCGTCCGTCGCACGCAAGATATTATGCGTTACGTTGCGTTTGGCAAGGGTATAACAAAAGTCAAAAGTAACAAAGCAGAGCAACGAGGCAACGAGCAGCGAAGCAGCCGAGAGCCGAGAGAAGAGAGAAGAGAAGGTAACGCAGAAGCTCGACTATCTGTCTGGAGGGATGATTCCGGGCCTGGGCCTGGGCACGCAGCCATTCAACGAGCTGCTCGGCTGGACGATTAGCTGCCTGGGTATTCGATTTGACACAAATAAGTCGAGCCCTTGGCCTGCTCGGGCGCCGTCAGTGCTGAATCGACGACTCCGACGCAAACACTCGACGAGCACGGCCCAGAATTGGGAATGCTCTTATTCTTGGTCTCGTACTCGTTTTCGTTCTGGCTCTGTTTCTCGTTCGGGAAGCCATGCTCGGGATGCGTCGAGGAGCCCATTGAGTCCCTGTGGCCACAACATCGAGTGTCGGACGCCGTGTCTTGTCGATCGTGCTGTGATCGCGGTCTGTGAGAAAACGCAATAGAAATCTATTTCGAGTCTACGAAACGCGCGCGTGAATGCAAAATACCGAAAAGTCGCAATAAATAAATAATAAATAAATAATAATGGAAATCCATGCGGAATGAAAAGTCTCTGAGTCCCAACAATCGCCATCCCCTCGCCACAATCACGACAGGGCGACGATTTCGATACCCTTCGAATTGTGGTTTGCTCCTCGCGTCCGAATATCAAAGGTTGTGCAATATTCATCGAGAACAAACGGTGGCCTCCGAAAAGTGTTCCAAAGAAATACGATGAGATAGTAGAGAAGGAAGTTCGGGATAAAATGATATGTTATGTAATGTTTCGAAATAACGTCAACGGCACGAGCAACAATCGTTATAGAAACTCAAGGACAAACCTACAACTATAAAATAATCACAATAAGCACACACAAATATAAAGACAGCAACAATAGCAGCCGCAGCACTAGCAATGGATCTATCGACAGCATATCGTTACAACCAGAACATGATGGAGTACTACACATGTAAAGGCATCCGCCGACCCAGTGCGGGTTTCGGCTGCGGATTCCGGGGAAGAGAGGAAAATCTGATTATCGATTCGTGGGCAAACCTCCAATGCGAAGTAGATGCTCATTATCACAAGTTAATCAGGTCTTCTTCTTTTCGTCGATTATTTCTAATTTGAAATTTCAAATCGCGTAATTTCTGGACATTTCTGAACAAATGCTTGGACCAGAATTATGCTAGTCTTTGAAATGTTATCTTTTTAATTAATGTTACATATACCAATTAGTAGTCATGCATAGATGAATTTCGGCTACAGAGTAATTTTATTTAACTAATACTAGTCGCTTCAGTAGTCCCTCGCCCTTCTCCGTCACCCTCCCCTCCTTTGACACGGACAGCTTGTGCGGCACTTCAAATCTCAGCGGGGGTCGAGTCAACGGCCAATGTTCGGAGTTGCCATATCTGTTTTAAAATCGGATTTTGCTACCCTGTACAGAGGCTTTGGTTTCGCTGAGCGGTGTCCTTTGTTGCCACTGGGCCCTCGTTTTGTCGCAGACAAGAACACGGAAAACAAGGTCATTAGGTCTGCTCTCGGACCCCGAATTCGTCCTTTCTGAATCCCGATTCTGTCGCATTATAAGCCACCTCGTGACGCACACGGAGAGCGCTCCCGATGGTCGATTGCCGGCGGTTCTCTCGCCTCATCTGTCTTCCCATATTCCCGCAGGCGATCACCACTAAGTCTGATGCTCTCCAGCGGCGTTGATTGATCGCTCGAGAGCACCATCCAATGAAAATTCGCTGAACAATCAAGGTATGTTCCTGTGGCGTGGAGTCTTTGGAAAATTTAAATTCTCTCGGTCATATTTGATGTCTGTAGCGAAACCCGGAAACCGATACAAACTTTCCGCCATCCACCCGTCCATCTGTCGTGGACTACTGTCATCCGACCTCTGAGGAAGCCCTCCATCCACTCGTCCCTCGAGTCAAGGCGACTGCGAAAAAATGCGCGCTCGCCATGTTCGGTTGGATTAATTAAAACTTTTAGCAACTAATTAAATCGCTCGCTGCGGTGCACTTACTGACACGCCTGATTTCGCCGTGGTGTCAACTAAAAATCCTGTACACACATGCACGCGCACACGCACACGCATACATCGTGTTATGAACCCTGCGCGAAGCACGGGTTTTTAATTTGATTGGTGATTTCTGCGGTTTGTTGTTTCGACTTATAACGACTCTGTATCTTCGCTGATGTTGCAATGCACAATATATTTTCACCGGCAGCAAAGCGTGACGTAAGCCAACGGAACGCTGAATTTGCATACGCCAAATGGGTCTGTCTCAGCTCTGTTGCCTTCCCGAGAACAGCCTCAGAGTCTCCGAGGCCTCGGCATTGGGCGGCTGGGTCCATCATGGATGCCACCAGGCGACCGGGACCAAATCTTCTCAATTCATATGCGATATTCTGTGAGTTCAATATTCCGTTCGTCTTCTTCCCGAGCAGGTCACGGCGGAGTAAACCAGCTGGGCGGTGTATTCGTGAACGGGCGGCCGCTGCCGGACGTGGTGCGGCAGAGGATCGTTGAGCTGGCCCACAACGGCGTACGGCCATGTGACATCTCGCGGCAGTTGCGCGTGAGCCACGGCTGTGTTTCCAAAATACTATCGAGGTAAGTTCTTCTATTGCTATTTAAACCAAAAACACCAACATCACAAATCTGCTCTTTTAAGTCCTTTTCAATTTATCTGGTTGTAAATGCAACTAAACTTATCGCTGCTTCAAACTATTCAACGCCCCAATAAAATGTGAATCAATTGCCAAAACACAAAAATTATAGCTCTCAAAGATATGTTTGCAACGCTATTTCATGATCTAGCATCATCACTGACAAATAGAAGATGCACGACTTTTGTGCAAAGTTTTTTTCTTCAAGAGTTTAATTATATTTATAGTTTTTTCTTCTAAAGTAATAGTTAGATCGTTTTATTACTTTGTTCGAGTATCGTTTGTTCAACTGCCACCGATCGTAGGCAACAATTGCGTACTGTTGTTGATATCAGCCCTTTTGTTTTGCAGATATTATGAGACTGGTAGTTTTAAAGCCGGTGTTATTGGGGGCTCGAAGCCGAAGGTTGCCACCCCGCCAGTCGTCGACGCCATCGCCAACTACAAGCGCGAGAATCCCACCATGTTCGCCTGGGAAATCAGGGACCGACTATTGGCAGAGGGGATCTGCTCGCAGGACAACGTGCCGAGCGTTTCATCGATTAATAGGTGAGCCCGAACCCGACTTTCCTTCCCCATCCCTTGCAGCTCGGGACGTCGCCCGCTCCACGGCGGCGGAAGCATCAGCGTGCGGAAGTTCAAGTCGTAGTTTTGTTGCCGTCGCCGGCCGGGAAGTCATCGCTGCCATGTATAATTGCGACACGAGCTTTGTCACGCGACCACCACAAAAACTTCCCTAACCGCACCTCGTCGCGCCCGCCGCATAGCTCGAACCGCAATCATAAATCTCTCGAGCAGTGGTTGCATTGTCAAAAACTAGAAATATTTTTATTGCCGGCTTAGCGATCAGCTCAGCGAGCGGATGCAGGAGTTGGCCAGCGGATGGATGACGGATAGACGGAAACGATGAGAAATGGCGAAACTTGGCGAGTCAAAGTGCCACGTGCGGCCAATACGAATTGATTTGTTACGCATGGAGATGCCGCCGAGAGGTGGTTCGCCGGATGATTGTTGACTGCCGAGACCGACCCCGACCGCTGGCGCCGTGCAGCATTAAGTTGTCAACGCAGTAGTTCAATTAGCTACATTAACATAAACAAGAACGCACGAGCCAGTTTCAGAGGGCCTCAAGTTATGGGAATCAAGAAGAGTCAATTGGTCGGCTCCCGTCGGTGGAGATTGTGTAGTGGCATGTGTGGAAAACATTGCTGGAGGAGCTACACCACTTAGCCGATTTACACAGCCAACTTTGAATAATGCCATCAAATAAAACGTCAATAAGTCTAGATCGACAGATGCCACACAAAGGCACGGACCCGGAGCGAAGAGCACAAATGCCGAGATAAGGACAGAATAAAACAAACACAGCGAGCTCTGTAGAGCCGTCGGAGTTGCGACAGATGACAAAATAATTGAATTAAAGTCAATCAAGGAAATGTTTGCAAGCATATGTGCATGTGTACAACGCATTCGATTTATTGTGAAAAAATATAAGAAAACAAAACATAATTCGCCAGAGAAAGAAAGGACAAATAGAGCAACATCAACAGAAATACAGGAACAATTGTCACCTTAGGCCTTAAGGTGGCATTCGCCGAGAATCTATGAATATAATAACATCAATGAATTTAATAATTTAATAGATTCTCGCCCAATGTCCTATATCTACCGTAATCATAGTGAATTTTGGAACAAGTAAATGAGATACGAATATGCCACATATTTCAGAACGGCCTAGTCTATGGAGCACACTCCGAAGTTCCCTGCTCCAAAGGGACAGAATATCATGTATATGAGAATATTGCATTGAATTTTATGACAGCAGCCCGTTACGTTTCTTTGAAAAATGGAACGCGGACAGACGGACTTCGCTCATTCGATTCAAGGAGACGACATTGATCGAGGACACATACATACCTTTGCTCATTGGGGACCCGGGCAAATGCTGCAGACTCACGCAGGACGAAGCGAAGACACCCTTGCCCATGGGGTATAGCGTGTGGAGCCACTGGAATCCACAGCGAGCAAGTAAAAGTGCAATCACATTACAAACTTTTCAATAGGCGTCCCCAGAGACTCCTTAGCGTTTTCTGACATTTCGTGGCGTACAGCAATTGCAGATTAAACGCGATATTAACTAAACAAATAGTTACTGTTAAGTAAACTATAAAAAGTTCTTGGCAAATCAGGAATAATGTGCTACGTGTGTCTTTCAGAACGTGAATTTAAGCTCCTGCTATGAAATGCTTTCTAGCTGTGCGACACCCACAGGCACACAAGTGTCTAAGCGGAAGTGGTCGGTGTGTGTATACATGTATGCTACGAACTTAGGTTGAGTAATTCAAATTCAATCGCTCGTAATGCTGGGATCCACCGCATTGGTTTATTGGACTGTTAAACGTGGTTGCGGCGCCATCGCAGGAGACTCCGCACCTTGGAGCAGACACAATCGAACATCTCACGTGGCCACGTTTAGATGGTCGTGTGCATTGGTGTCATCGTCCTAAGGGTTTTCGTACATTCGTACATCATACATTTCGACTTCATAAGGCTCAGTCACCAGATTCTGAGTATTTGAGTCGTACCCGAAGTCGTCCTTTATGCAATCACATCTGTTTGCCGCAGAGCCAGGGCAACGACGGGAAGACAAAGCCGAAATTAAAAGAATAATGAAACATCACAGCGCTGCGTTTATTGGGTTCTTGTGCGAGTGGCAAATGCTATTGAGTGTTGCACAAAGCATGTTATCTGACGAAAATCGTTGAATAGGATTTACGCTGTTATGCGATCCAAACGAGCCGAGCACGGTGCGAAGGAGGCACAACACACAGTACGAACGGGAAAATTCCAAACAAAACAAAACAAAAATTGGCAACAACGAACAATACACGAATAACGAATGACGATGGCTGCGAGAGGGATGGCGACAATAAAATACTTGAAAACGTCGCTGCTCAACGGACATTTGAGCAGCGATAATGGGCAGCACGGCCGAAGGACAATGGACGGAGGAGCCGAGCCAACTAACAAACGCTTTCAGTGTCCGAGTGTCCCGAACGTCCCAACATTATGAATGGACGCGCCGCCCTGCGGGGGGTGAAGTGCGCGCAGCGTACTCTGTGTGATTTATTCGATCAATTTGACTGTCATTCCATGATATTGATTTCAAATTCAATTTTAATCTCAATTCGGATTCCTCCGTGGAGAGTCGCAGTGGCGCAGATATAGGTCGAGAGTTCAGGAGTTTGAGAGGCGGTACGTGATACCGTCACCGGGAGCCTCGGACAGATCCTTCTTTGCCGATACAGTAAGAGATGAGACTGTGAAGGAACTGGTTCCCTCACTCCCCTTAACTTCTTAACCCCAGCCCCAGCTCGACGAGGGTCACAGCGAGACCGAAATCTGCTCTACTGATGTTGACATTTACCTGTGCCTGGATTTGCTTTACCGAAATAAAGAGTGGCGTCAAAACACGGTTTGAAGTATTTTGCATTTAAAAATATTGACGCATTGGCGCAGAAAATTCATCAACGTCTTGAATACTTGGGATAGAGAAAAGAAGCCGTTAGACCTTGTTGTGACTTGATATTTCTCGTCAATAATTGTGCTTTAAGCGTAATTTTGTCGGGCTTTGCAAAGCTTACGACGTCACCACACATATGTATATGCATACAAGTTATGCACATTGTCAGCATACGATTATTATATTACGAGCAGATTGGTTTACGTATGAATTGATGTGGGGAGTGGTTTAAGTTAGTTGTGTGGGATGGGGCGTGTCCGTCGGGCGAGTTTCTCGGCTTCAGAAGTGTGTTGCATGTTTTATGTCGGTGAAACTTGATAAACCGAGATTCCATCTCTAGGTAGCTTTCCATACTTGGGACCTCGCCTTCAATGCGATGCCAATGGATGGAAAATCCACATGCTCTTTATAAAATATATCCTCGAAATAGTGAAGAAATTGCCGATCGTCAATCGTGAATTGCTGACTTTCTGATTTTCTTTCTTCTAGTTTTTGTTAATAACTTTTAAGTGAAAAGGAAACAAATGACTTTTTTGTTTATTATCTAATGCTAATGTTGAATAAACCAGCACCAATATTACAATAACTAGTCCAATTGCTTATTTGCAGAATCGTAAGGAACAAGGCCGCGGAGAAGGCGAAGCATGTGCACCATCAGCAGACGAATGGCAACCCAGTGAGTAGTAGTGGCGGTGGTGTCGGTAGCAACACTGCTAGTCAGCAGAACAATAGCAACAATAATAACAACAACAACAACAATAACAATAATAATAATAATAGCAACGGCAACACATCGGGCAACAACACCACTTCAGTTATTGCTCATGCACCAACACCCGTTAATTCACATCCCCAACAGAACATACTCAATTCATCAACTACGACCGGCGCCGGAAACAACAGCAGCAGCAGCAACAACAACAACAGCAGCAACATTGAACACCGCTCGGCCGGCTACAGCATAAACGGCATTCTGGGCATCCACCACGCCACGGACTGCAACAACATCAAGCGGAAGCGCCTTGACGATCATGGTAAGCATGACGTCCCCTACTCGTAGTACCTACAGAGATCCTCAGGGTCTGTCGGTCGCAAGTAAATTCGGCATCGAGCTCGTGCATGTCTTCTCCGACTCGTGGTACAGGCCTATGTCTGTGCCGAATGTATTTTGCAGCGGGATTTGCTCGTATCTACATGCCGATCGAGCAATCTGCGGTTTCCTTGCGCCCACAGTTAATCCTATTCTAATAAGTACCATGCAAGTGCACGTAATTAATGTTCCTAGGAGCACCGCATCTCCCTTTCGACTGAGCCACTTGTCTCTTTCAATAAAATCATAATAATAATTGTATTTAACTAGATTAAGATCGTGTCAACACTCCTCGCACCCACCACCTCCCGGCATGTCCCGTCCGTTCGTCCCACC
This sequence comes from Coelopa pilipes, assembly GCA_947389925.1. Lineage (NCBI taxonomy): Eukaryota > Metazoa > Arthropoda > Insecta > Diptera > Coelopidae > Coelopa > Coelopa pilipes. Next base: position 3,302,204 of record OX376701.1, read on the forward strand.
CCTGCGTTGACACATGGACCTGCACGGGTTTCGCATACGAATTTCTCGGGTTTGCCTTCGGCTTCATAGCCACCACCGAGGGTGGATTCGAACATATCTGTTGCGCTTGCCTTCCCCCATAATCGGGAAATAACGAGCATCTGTTATTCTGATGCTATCAATGAACTACAAGTGGCAACACGGCTTAGTCAGCGGAATAAAGTCGCCAACAGGAGACTGCCATCCTCAGTCCTCAATCCTCGGTCCTCAGTCCTCAATTCTAGGTCCCATTGCTATTACCTTTCCCATAGCGATTCCCATTCGGATTTTATTCCGACTCCGATCCGGGTTGTCTCCGGGGACGAATCACTTTAGACTGGAAATGGCTCCGGCTGCTCCGCGGGTGGATTGCGAAGGGCTTGCATTAGGAAGGACTTCATTGTTGTTGTCCCATCGTCCGCCACCCTCCGCCCCTCACCAGTAAGCCACGGCAATCTGTTCGAATGAGTTGATGCCAAAGTGGGCGTGTGCGGTGCTATTTCAATTACTTTATTAGCACAGATGTCTGTGTGGCACACTCTCGCAGAGATGCTCGCCGGAGATAACGGGCTCGAAACATGCACTCTGCTCTCCGTCAGGCAGGGTCCACAGACCCAACGAATTTGATTCGATCGAGCGATGAAATGAGCGTCGACCGTCACCCCAGCGTCGTGTCACAACCCTTCCCTGCCGCCCATCCTCGTCCCTCTTACGGTGCAATCTGGCATGATGGCGAAATTCTAAAGCCTCGTGTCCCTTCCACGTCCGCTCCTTCATTTTCCACGACGCCTTAAATATTCGAACGCATTCAAGTGAACAACGTATCAATCCATACGCACTAAAATAGTTTCAAATTCCCTCATCGCCAAATTGAAAACGATGCCTTTCTATATTGATGACCATAATGCGACACTGATTTCCTAATTTTGACATAAAACAGTCATTATTTCGGCCTTCCCGCTGTCGCTACGAGCGGTTGTTGCAATCTTGGCTAGACAAACCGACAGTCCGACGGGATTCCACTGTGTCCGGCCACCCTCGCACTGTGCCACGTGCATATCCAGCTTCCGCGGGACGTGAGTCGTCCACATCCACCCCATTATGTTGCCGGAGTTTGTTGGCGGCTTATATCTGGCCCTTAGTAAACGGATGATTTATAAACTTCCGGCTGGTATGGATAATGCACTAAACTCGCAGTTCGCACACTTTTACCTCCCTCTCGATCCTCTTGGCAGAATTGTCGTTAGAAAGAAATGCGCAATGACACCAAATGATAATAATAATCCCATTATGCAAAGCAGATAAACACTGTGAGCCAGCCACTAAATTAAAAAATGCTTTACTTCAAATGACTCGGGCCCCCTCCGCCGCCAGTACGACGTCCATACACAACACCCGATGTTGAAAGGCACTTAAGGGACACGTGTGCTGTGTGCAAACACTGTACTCCCGTCTTCCACATTGCTATAGAGCCACTGGTGGGCCGCACTTTACGCAGCTGGCTGTCGACATGGGATAGACTGAGGTTTTGTTTTGGTAAATTGTCTAACCAAATTTCGACTCGAGTTTAGACAATAGTTATTTTTGCTTTTAAAGAATAATAAATAAATTGGGAAGGGAGAAATCGCTCTTTTATAGTTCAGCCTTGATGAATTTTTACCAAATCGTATTTCGATGTTGAAACCAAGCTTTCGACTCAGACTAATTAGCATAGCCATAATGCGTGTTTCCATTAATTCCAGAAGTTCTCATTGCAGACGAAAACCGCGATATCAACGTGCACCCCGATGAGGACATCAAACGCCAGCGCCTAACGTACAACGGCGAACAAATCTACTCGAACGTGAGTCCCCGCGTCCACCACGATAACCCAATTTGGTCTAATTAACTCTTCCTTCGCAGATCTGGTCCGGCAAGTGGTGCATCAAGGACGAGCACAAGCTGCTGTCAGAGCTGGGCAATGTCGCGACCAATGGCGGCGGCGTCGGCGCCAGCGTCGCAGGTGGCGGTTCGACGAGCTACTACGATACGCAGAACGCCTTCGCCACTGCGGCGACCAATGGGAGCGGCGAAGCCCTCCTCTACGACGGCATCACGACGATATCCCCGTCGCAGAGCTCGCTCTACACCCCGCCCATTGGAGCCTCTATTGGTGAGTGTTGGCGGCCGCAGAGCCTTCCATTGCGCAGATTCCAACAGTTGCATTTCATTATGTACTTGCTATACCGTTTCTTATGTTCATTTCTTTTATTTTCTTTTCTGTTGTGTTCTGTTCTGTTTGGCTTTGTTTGACTGTGTGTACCGATTACTTTCGCCGTAACCGTTGCCATTTTGAATCGATTAAGCAGGCGCCGGCTCGTTGACGCCTCTAGCGCCCATAAGTATGCAGGATATGAAACTGAGTAGCAGTATCCTCGAGCAGAACTTGTCGCCGTACCAAACAGGTAAGTCCCACGTCCACGTCCAAGTCCACGTCCAAGTGTCAGAGCGGCGATCCGAAGTAGGAATAGGAAACGAGTCTCTAAACACTTCCTAGCCGAGTGCTTTAGCCATTCCGTTTCCCTATCAGCGTTTTCTGTTGACGCCCCTGTCTGAATTTCGAAATTAACATCGTTCCCTTTGCGTCGGCCCCTCACACTCTACTCCGATCGGACAGTGAGCGAGACAAACCACTACGCGACGATCACGAATCTGAGCAACGTGGTCGGGACGCACGCAGACACTTCGACGACGGTGGCCGCAGTGGCCCTGCCACTGACGATCATTGAGACCGGCGGCTGCAACAGCAACGGCAGCAACGAGAACAGCATCGAGGAGCCGAGCGGCGCCGCGCCCGAGCAGCCCGATGACGGCGTGGCGACCACGTCGGCGGTGGGGACAGGGTCCAGGAGCGGGATTGCCAACGTCAGCAACAATAATCCCCATAACAATGAAGTCGTACGAGTCAACGAGCAGCAGCAACACGAACAAGCGCACCAGGACAACGCGCTCATTCTGTTGCAGCCGGGCGCGAACAGCGGCAGCACTGCATACACCACTATGCTCCCCAGTTTCAGCCACTACTCCACAGGCAAGTCCCACCACCACAGACGCAACTCACCGCACACATAGTAACGATACGATCCCGATCACTCGAACCAACGATGATCTTCGGATAGAGTAGGATGTATTTTTGGCAATAGATTTTGGCTCGTGGCTTTCTGTGTGTATATATAAGTGTATAATAATAGGAATTGGGTTAGTCCAATTCAGCAATGTAAATAACATGGTGGCGGTTGATATGCACTCCAAACAAATTTCTATACAAATTGCTATCCTCAACTACAAAAATGGTGACGGTCACACGATTCTGCATAGGCATTTTCCTTTATTTGTTTTAAGTTATTAACTTAGTCATCCGTGCAAGTGCATCCATATACATATATTAACAATAACCGTAATTTGTAGGTTGCGGCCCCGTGGTACCGACGTCTGACTACACCTACAGCCCCGCATACTCGCAGTACGGAGGCGCATACGGCTCGTATGGCTATGGAACCAGCGGGGGACTTCTCAGTAAGTAAGCAGTGAGTATTGCAATTAATACTTGCTGTTTTATTGTTTCGCTTCTCTTGAATCGCAACACTTGCCCGCCTTGCTCACCTCGCCGTGTGGTTCTCTTTTCCACGCACTCGCCACAGATTCCTCCTACTACTATGAAGGCAGCCAGAACCAGGCCACGCTCAACCAGGACATTCGCTCACCTCTGGCCGCCACGCGCGCCAATTCGCTGGCATCGGCCGCCTCGCCAACAGGCAGCGCCTGCACCAAGTCTGAGACGTCAGACATATTTCTGGTCTAGTGAAGCGTTGCCGGTCGTTTGCGCAGCGAAAAACTCACTCTATCTATAGTCTGAAAGGAACAGAAGCAGAAACATAATATATAGTATATTAATTATTGTAAAGTTGAATGCAGCTTGGAACGACGAATGTATTTATTTAACATAATATAAACTCAAACTAGCCCTTAGTATTTATGTAATTAAATATTATTTATTTAAATCAAATCTGGAAGATGACAAATTGTTGAAAGTTTCTCAAAAACCCAATAATTTTGCTGCCAAAACAATTTACATTTACAAACACTTTGTACATGATGAACCAATTCTTAGAATACTTTTGAGTTCTACTGTGTGTTTTCATGAGCAATCGAGATTATTTTGGAATATAGTTCTTAGAATACTTTACCAAATATTTTTTGCTGTTCACAAATGTAATAATGCAAAATTAATTACTAAAATAGCATATAAGAGCCTTTTTTATGAAAAATTAAACAATCCATTCAGAAGTCGATGTAAGCCAAAATAATGAGAAAAAATATAGCAATTTCGCGCACATAATATAATTTATTAAAGTTTCATTTTAGTTGATAACGAAACAACTTTAGTCGACTTAGGGAAAAAAACTGTTCTTTCTTATGTTTGATAAAAACGCTCAGTCGTAATCTTTCACCTTTTTATAAATGGCGCCTGTTGATTTTTAATCAAATCAATTTTTCGTTTGCTAACATAAATTTATACTGATTTCAACCGAACAATGGATTTTATCAACAATTATCTTATTTTTCTATGTTGTTTACTATGTTTTTCGATTTAAGCTACTATTGAATGATGACACAGATATAATTCTCGATCATGTAAACTTTTCTTATTTGATAACTGGAAAAAATTTATATGGCTATATAGTTTTAAAAGAGCAGAATAAATTTAAAAACGAAACCAGTTTTAAATTAAAATGCTAAATGCTGTATAATTACATTTAAGAAATCTATTGAATTTTAATTTATATATTAAATCGTAACTTAATTATATAGAATATGTATGAATTAAGTATATCTCATAATTAAATATTATAAAAACCAAAAATAATTTAAGATAAGAAATATTACCAAAAATAATTCCCTTATTATCACGAGATTTATTCAAAAATTTAAAAAATTACGCACTTTCTTCTATTATGTCATGCTTATTTATTACTCAAACGACATGAATAATTTTTATTAATTTCAGTTGCTTTATTAAGCTTATTTTCAAAATATCTCAATATATTTCAATGTATCGATATACATATTCAATATACGGTTTAATTAATCTTCTCTTAAAATAATTAATTGTGATTATTTACTGTATTTTATTTCGTATATAAAAAATATTATTACCAATATTGATATTTCTATATATACATATTTATTTATATTAATATTTATTTTACATAAAAAACTTTTTCATTATAAACCGCACATATCACAAAATCATATTTGAAAATATATAATTTTAATAATTTCAAAGCAACTGGAAAAAATAAATTAAAAGTACTTAAATCTTGTTTGTGGATTTTTATTGATACCTATGCCTTGCTTATGTTAATGCGATTTTTCTATATGATATTCGGTGATATAATTGTACCATACAATTGTTATGGAGTCGGAACAATTTTAATGGTGAACTGATATGTATCGTGTTTATATATATAATATATATTATAAGTGTTATTGCATTGTCAAATTTAAAAAAAATACAGAAACCAAATTAACGACTTCAATTTACGCGATTTTTGTTTAGCTAACTTCTATATATCAACGAATTAAATACATGTATCCAATTTTTAAGGATGTTGCCATACACTTTTGCCTAATCTATACAAATTTCTTTTCATTATAGGTGTATTGTAACATATGATTAATTTTCTTTCTTTTTTATATTTAAAACCAAACCTGTGTTCCCAACATTAGAACTTCTCTTGCACATTTAATACTAGAAATCTACCTTTAAAATACTTGGGTTAATTTAAAGAGCACATTCTAATCTTTAGAATAGGTTCTGTAAATTCAACAATAGTCTCATTCTTATAATGATTGTGTATCGGATTAAATCTGTCTTTAAATCTGTTGAATATTTTTCAAAAATAAGTGAACAAACAGAGAGGAGAACAAAATTTTTGAATATATTTTCGAGTAGAACCGTTTTTTAGTTAGTACAAACATTTCATCAATATTAAGGTAACGTGGGAAATCGTAAAGTGGAACATGCAGAGTCTTCCTGCAATTTTGGATGGACTGGACTTTGGATGACAACTTACGTTATGTCCACAAAATATAACGTAAGTTGAGTTAATATCTCTAAATTAGAAAATATGTCTATTCAGACGAGAGAACTGCATGCGGTCATGTGGAAGGTTGCAACGCAACCGCAAATTTTGAAGTGTATATTTTAATTACTAAATTCACAAGGATGAATCGTTTAACGATTCTCACATACCCGAGTGTCAAATATGTGAGTCATTGGTTTGCACACCACCGCATGTTCATCTTGTTCTTCAGTTGTAGTAGTGCGAATGTCTGTTCTAATAATAGTAAGAGGATATTCGAAAAAATGTACATTCACAACATTAAGAAATTATTGAAGTAAAACTTCTATACGTCTGAATAAAACTTCTACTCAAGATTAGGAGACCATTTGAGAACATAGCTTATGAGAGAGAGAGTAAAATACTTATTAAAAATATTTAAAAAAACAACTAAGAATATCTATTTTCAATAAATACTGAAATTATTCCCACGGAAGACAATAAGTCAGACGAATTTCACTAAAAAAATCTCGATAAAGTTTGTAGTTTTGCCTCTAAACATTTATAAACAGTGAACGTTTTGATATACAGTTAGAGAACGACTGACGACTTAACTAGTATTTCAAGGACACGCTAAACTTTCAGTGAAAAGTTCTTATTAAATGAAAATTGATGTATCGAATGAATGAATGAATGGTTATACACAAAAGATATAAATAAAAATAACAACAACAATGTATATTCTTGAATTGTAACTTATAATTATAAACAAATAACAAAGTACATTTTTGGTCTTGTTAGTTATAGTTTTCAGTGTTGACAGGAACCTGTCAGCAAATTCCTTGACTTTTACGAAAGTTTATGTGAACACAGCCTGATTCTGATTGGGTACGGAGTACAGTACGCATGAAAGTTATGTTTTATTCGTGACACCTACCGACGGTAATGTAAAAGCAGGGCCTCTGAGCCAGTATGATTCTTAATATCCGTGAACGAGCAAATTTCAGTTGGAACTAATAGTTCATAATTGCAAACCACAAAATGTCAACCATATATTTTCCGTTCGACTGCCGAAAACGGAACAGGGAACGAAAACGTATGTTCAATCCGCCAAAAGTCCATAAATTTGCTTTGATATAGGCTCAAGAAGTACTTAATTTAGCAGAGATTGATACCGAGTCCACCAATTTGTGCGGCATACCAGTTGATGTATTGCGGACAACAGCAGCCACTTTATATATACTCTATTGAACCCTGCCAACAAAGATCAACTGGAATGGAATAGGTTCCCAACAATCCGTATTCATATCTATATATATATATATATATATCTATATATATATATCTATATATATATATATATATATATATATATATATATCTATATATATATATATATATATATATATATATATATATATATATATATATATATATATATATTCATATATATTCATATATATATATATATATATATCAAAGTGGAATCTTGTATGTAATGTAAAGCCTACCACACAAGGAATATCGCAACATTAATACTTTTTAAATTTCTGAATCATACCGATATTGCTATTTAACGCTCGTCTGTCAGTGGTCTGACAGAAACGCAGTATTGATTGATGTGATAGACGCTTATTCCGGAGAAATTTTCTCCACAAATTACTGAATAATTTTGGGTCGTCGATGTGATCGCTGAAAATTTAGAATACCACCATAAGTGGATTGGTCTGGAGCCATTGGAATGCAAGTCCAGCAGACAAACTCCTTGTCGCCGCTAAACATCTCGAAGTCCTGCATAAGACTGGTTTACTCTCTTAATATTTCTGTAATAACTTATTTTATGCTTATGCTTAGAACAGAATAAAATTAATTCAGTTTTTCTATATTAACAGCAATGTTTAATAATATGTTTTGAAGTACAGCAAGAAACGAGAAGCGCTGTTTCCCGGCTCCGGAGTTTCTGCACAAAGGCTTTTGTCTTGTAATGTCTCTTGTACATTTTAACTTAATTTAAATTTAATTTGAATTAAATTTAATTTAAACTATTTCACCATGAAACAGTAACTACAATTGAACCATTTTCTTCATACTCTTCATTGTTTTTCTTAACCTTAGCCAAAGTTCTTGCAGTTCCAATGCTGTACACAACTTTACAATTCACTTTGGTGCTATTACACTATCATTTGACTATTATTGAGAAGCGTGCGATATGATAAAATTCTACGAACGTGTCGCCCGCACTCATAAGCCTGCGGTTTGCGTTTGATTCGGAAAATTCTTGATTTTTAAATACAATTTTAAGGTAGTTTAAAGAACTTTGTTTCAGACGCTTAATTTATTAATTTAAAATATTTAACTGGGAGTATTGGATGATCTTTCTCTGGAACGATGAATGACAGGATGATGACAGGATCACCACATCTGCCCCCATTTTTGGTTGAAATTGGCATTGCTATAGCTTTATAGTAGTATTTAATGTGGTATTCGATTCGATTCCAAATGAGATTTACGCGATCAACAGTCTTACAAAGTTTATCATATGGTTGACTATGGCGTTCCAATTAGGACAAGGTGTTTATTACGATCCTTACATGTTTCGCATTGAGGAAATGTGTTAGACATCACGCACCCTCTCGACGTTTAAACAGAATGTCAAGTTTTAAATTTCACTTGGTGTCAAATATTAGTAATTAAAGCAGGAAATGGCGAAATTGGTGTTTATGTAATGTCGTAGAGGTAAAAAGATGAAGGCGACAAGCTATTTATATATATGATTTCTACATTTTCAGAAATGATACATGGGTTCTGTGATCCTACTCGCCAACCTAATAGAACCAGTTGTTCTGGACATGAATATACGTTAAATGTAATTGTATAATTAAATTCCTCATTGAGTAGTTTTATGAAAGCGCATAATGTTTTTAATATTCGTCTTTTCAGTCCTCTAGTTGTCCAAGTTAGAAGAAGCAAAGATCATTGTTTCTTGTTGAAAAATTGCCGTTCTTTGATAGACCCTCATTTTCTATCCAAAGTAGCAACTCTAAATGTACAAGGTGAACATTGGGGCCTTTGATGGATAAGATTTGTTTTATAACTTTGTATGTACCTCGCGTTTGTTAACAGTGATTGCAATTTGTAGAACGACTTATTGATGAGGCTAAGAGGACATTTACAAAGATCGGCTATTTACGTACCATTTCATGCACCAACGTTTTTCAAATGTTGTGGACAAAAGTATTTGTTTATTGACATAGTTGCCACTATTGGTGCCGCTATAAAAGATAGAAAAAAATATTTGCGAACAGAAAAATGTAACTATTTAAACCACTCTTATTTTATGAAATGTGGAAATATAATAGATCAAATATGTTGTTCATTCGGTACAGAAAAGAAAATCCTTTTAATAATATTTATATATACCTTTTTGATTATTTTATTTGAATATTTATATCTGAGATTACATTAAGTGCATGCTGAAAATTTTTGTTTTAGTATAATTGCTTATGCTTATGATATATTGTTGATTTAAAAATTTGGTTGATATAATTGGCTCATAAACATGAACGTATTATTGACAATTATATCTGAAGCTATGAGTAGTGTTGTTTCTATTCGTGGTTTATATGTCTATGGAATAAAAGCCAACATTACTCTTACAGTGAGAATACGAAATATTCAGATTCAAATGACGTTTATATTTATAATTAGGTGTTTCGTTTAAAATCAAAAAATAACCTAAAAGTACTCGGGAAGCCCTATTTTACTGGTTTTCGTTTTTGTTTTTCTACATCTCATAAACGGTCAAAATATAATATTGCACGTGCCTGTCATATACATTGACATGTATGTACATTCGCAGTTCGCAGTGAATTCAATGATTTTCATAAGTGTGTATTTCAAATCAAGAAGATAAACTATTCGGAAAGTAGTCTTATAAGCACTTATATATACATGTGAGTCAATATGATTGTGGGAATAAAGATATAGTGTATTTTTATTGTAAGATCTCTAAACTGTGTTTTGTATGTGTTTTAGTTGATCATATCATTGTATTGGAGAAAATGGTTGGTCATATCTTTATTTGATAATCTAAACATAAATTTTTTATTCCATGTTTGTTTACTTTTAATAACTTAAATATGTCTATAACTTAATGTTTAGTTACTAACTTAGTTCCACACCTTATGATTTTTGTTTTGTTTAAATATAGCTAATTTTCTGAAAGATGATAAAATTACAATTAATTTATTGTTTTGTATAAGTACTTTCATAAACACAAATATTTTACAATACATGTTTTATTTATATACAAAAATTTAAAAATGTTTCTCTTGTATTATGAAGCGACGTCTGCTGAATTTGACTTGTAGACGTTTCATCAGTGTTGTGTAAGAATTTTAGACGTGATGGTGAAAAACGCACTGAGCCATTAATTGGACGCATACATATTTGCAAAAACATACGAAATGGTGGAAAAATTCATAAACTTTCATTTCTTTCAATAGCAGTATATCGCAGTGTTTTCCATCAAACTGGAAAACATAGGATATTGAATTGTATATATATATATATATATATATATATTTATATATTAATGAGTTCCCAAAATTATGCAAATGAAAGTGAACGATCTTTATCGATTTCGTTATGTACAAGCATCTTTAAGCTCCAATTTCTCAAGGAGTGTATGAGTGAAGGGACGTGTCAGCTGTTAAAATCTGTCTGCTATTAGCTTTTTGAGCCTATCATACGGGCCGCAGTGTTATTATTATTATTATTAGAAGTGTAAGAAGATGACAGGTGTCATAGGAACGTATACAATTATGGTTTCTATGCCTGCATTCTCAAATGAAAGAAAATTAAAAATATCTGACCGTTTTGGAAATTCTGGCTCTCACAATCAATGCTCAGAATTCTTGATATTTGAAAAATTGGCAGTTGCTACGATTTTTTTAAAATGGTTTTATAGTGATTTTGTTCCGTTTTTGGTAAAATATTTCTTCTTGTATTTTTGAAAAGAAGTCATTGCCTTTTCCAATTTATCAATATTTATAGGTTTTTACAAAATCATATTCACACTATAGTGTTCCACCAAAAATTTTCGAGTAAACATTAAAGTTTCAAATGTTATTTTATTATTGTTGTGCTTATTTCAAATATAAATTTGACCTTTTCCGCTTATAACGTTGTTGTTTTCTATGAAGAAATAGGCTCTTTTACATGAGTTTTTGATTTCCACCCTGGGTCAAATTTGTTTAATTACGTATTTAGCGCCCGAATACGTTTCGATTAAAAAAACATTACCATGTGGTGAATACTTATGTATTCATACTTAGGTCTGAACACGTAGGTCTGAATATGGTATTAATCCACGTTACCGGGCGAATTATACTCCAGACATCGTGATTTTAGGTTATGCGGAAAGAAGCAGTTTAATATACCGGCTTACATAACTCAGAACGTGTGCGTGGCTATTGTGATGGATGCTGAAACGTTAAAATCATTATGTATATTTAACCTAAATCTAAAGTATACATATAAATATATATATACCCAAATATATTATTCTATTGAAATATATGTATATATATATATATATATATATATATATATATATATATATATATATATATCATGGCACAAAACTACGCTGTAGGTCTCGCAGGACCCCGGCATTGTATTTAAGATATATGAATCTGTATGGACCTTCAGATGTGTAGACGGTAGAGTGGGCTCAAATGATACGCGGTAAGACCTCTATATGCATGCGACCCATCAACTGTAGCCCCAAATATCTCTACTTATATATATTTTTGAGTATTTTATACCCTCCGTCCTGTGGGAATTAATTTTTTCCTTTTGTCTTTCTGTTCGTAACGCCTCGAAGGAAAGATCGTAATTTGGGAAATGTATTCTTGATTGGTATTGTTTCTGTATTTTAATCGGGAGATTTTTTATGAATATGTAGATTGCAAACCAAACCGATTAAAGTCGCTCTTTTAATTTTATACATACAGTTTGCTCATACACGTATGAATCATGTGTGTGATAATTACAAACGCATAAATTTCCAGAAATATTTCGCTGGAGTAGTGAACAAATATATCTTTAAAAGGACCTACTGTCAATTGCCTTGGAACCCGGAGGAGTTAGTTTTTGGCTTTTTACCACCAGTCTTATTCACGCTTTATCTGATATTTTAGCAATTTAATAAGTTTAATGAACGAATTATTTCAGTGATTTTCTCCATTATTTGGTGGTTTCCATGAATTTTGCAACGAACTTGATCATTGTTCATAAAACTATTAAAACTATTTTGTGCCATTTAAGACGACACACAATCTAAAAACTACAAAACCAAACTTTTTAATATTAAGAACGTTAGCAAACTGTCATTAGAGATAGTTGGTTAACTACGTATAGAATAACGGTGAAAACAGTCCAAACTCGAAACCCGTACCAAAATCACCCACTCTACCTTTCTGTGTTGACGGAATTAAACACGATCGTTCTACAAACGCAAAAGAGGTCAGATCAAAAAACAGAAACCCCTGAAGTAAGTGTATATTATCTGTGTATGTGTATGTTGGGGTTTGTTGTTCCATAGAAATAATAATTGTTTTAAAGAAATAATGGCACTTTATCTGAATTACGTGTAATCCTATAAACGAATATTAATATGTGTATTTCTATGCATGTATAGAAATGTATATGCTTGTTAATGTATATGCACTATATATATATACAATTACAAACTGATACGTTATTTGCAATATTATTTCTTTTTGAAATTATGTACATTTGCTTAAAGTATCCTAACTGAAATCGAATATATAAATGATATATAATATGTATGCAGCCTAATCATACGGTTCTGCTCTCTCACTCTATCTCTATGCATAGATGTACATATATATATGCTTAATTCTGTATTATCTACGAATCGAATCTAAAATATGGCAACTATGATTTTCCTTCAATTATTTACACATATAAGGGTGAATAATATATAGACTTTGTTTGGTTTGTGGAGATCAGCTCCATCTCTACCTCCGATCTGGTACAGATTATCTAAAACACTTCGCTAACCCTAGCCTCAAAAACGGTCGCAGTGGCGGTTACTGCTCGTATCGGATCTTCATTCGAAATGGCGTGTGTGAGAGTATGGGTGTGAGTTGTTGGTGTATCTTCTAAGGGTGCTGGGGCGCTCGCAGGCGCCTGGCAGCGGGGCCCACGCACATACCGGTGTCGTGCAGGGATGCCACAGCTACAGGCTACAGTAGTCTCTTCAAACGGTCATTGGGGGTCTCTGCTGGTCGACTCTGCGGTTCGGCTCGCCTGTCTAGTGCGGCTAGGCTCGAGGAATCGCATCAGGTCGGCTTTGGTGGCGGGCGTGGCCGGACGTCTCCGGAGTGACCGACTGCATTCATTCACGCGTCCGCAGCCTTCAGTCGTCGTCTCGGGAGTCGAAGCTCGTCCCGTTGCCCTCCGAGGAGAAGCCCGATGGCGACAGGCTGTCCGGCGGATAGTAGTAGCCGCCGCCGCCGGTTGCCGGGGTCGTCGGGGTGCCCAGGTTGACGCAGCTCGACGGAGACCCCCGGTCCAGGGTCTGCATGCTCAGCTCGAGCTGCGGCTGGTGCGGCTGCAGGTTGACGCCGTTACCGCACTCGTCCAGCGCTGCAACGGCCGCCACTGCCTGGCCCATGTCCTGCAGGTGGTAGGCGGCAGCCGCGGCGACCGCCACCTGGACGTTGTCGCCCTCGGGGGTACCCATTAGCGAGACGCCGCCGCGGCACCACAGCTGGCGCATCTCGGCGCGACGGTTGCGCATCAGCATCTTGTACTCGGAGATGCGCATCTTCTTGCCGTCCACGATACAGGTGCGCTTTGGCCGCGGCCGGTAGCGGTAGTCCGGGTGCTGTTCCATGTGCAGCTTTGAGAGGCGCGACTGCTCCTCGTAGTAGGGCTGCTTGTCTGCGTTCGACATGGCCTTCCAGCGGGCCCCCAGGATCTTCGAGATGTTGGAGTTGTGCATGTCCGGGCAGGCCTTCAGGATCTTGCGCCGTTCGTCCTTGGCCCAAACCATGAAGGCGTTCATGGGCCGCTTGATGTGCTGCTTGCTGCTGTGCCCGTGGCCCCCGCCTCCGCCGTTCCCCACTTCGCGCGCAGAGGCGGGTGGGTCATGCGCGTGGTGCTGCTTGCCCAACTGCTTCTGGGTCGGCACATGCAGCGACGTGAGTCCACCCCCCGGCACGTGCTCCATGGACGCGGAGCGCTCGGAGTTGGTTCCGGTGCTGTTCGCCGAGTCCCGGCTGATGCGGCCGGACCGCGCAAGCCGGCTCTTCTCAGCGCCCTCCGGCGGCTTGCCCTGCTGGTGGTACAGCTGTTGATGGTGCTGGTGCTGGCTTGCCGCAGAGGGTCCCGAGGCGTGGCGAGAACCCAAGGCCTCGGCGCCGCCCACCGAGCCCCACATGCGGCACGCCAAGTACTTGGCATCGGCCTCCTGGAAGAGGTCCTGCTCCGCATGCTGCTGCTGGTGCTGGTGTTGCTGCCCATTCAGCTGCGGCACCTCTTGCGCAGGCGGCCCCTGATGCTGCGCCGGCTGGGCCGCGTAGGGGAGGAACTGCCGCGGAATGCCGGCGGCTGCGGCCACTGCAGCGCGCATCGAGGTGCATTTCAGGTGCAGCCCACTGCTGTTCGGGGAGCCTGTCGTGGTCGTCGGCGGGCCTTCGGCGCCCGTGGCCGGCGCCTGCCAGTGCAGTGGGGACCCGATGGAGCTCAGGGCGGAATCACGCCGCTGGAAACTGCTGGGCGACGAGCGCGGCGACGACTTCGGCTTGGTCAGGTTGAGAGGCGTGTCTGGGTCCTGAGGCGACTCGGCCTTCTTCTGCGGGTAAAGGGCCGCGCCGGTGGCATTCGTAGAGGGCGGGGATTCGGCGGACGGGGAGGCGGGCGAGGACGACAGCGGCGAGGAACTGAAGTTGCTGGCGGTGGCAGAGGCCGGGGCGTGCTGGAAACCCAGCAGCGCCGCGTCCATTTCCGGCGACGCGGAGTGACGCAGCACCACCGGTGAGGCCAGCAGCAGCGGGGACTGACGCAAACTGGCGGCGGCTTGGGCGCCGTCGTTGTCGGCGCTGCTGTCGCTGCCGTTCGGGACGCCGACGGCGGCGGCTCTAACTAGGTTACTGTTGTTGTTACTATTGTCACTGTTATTGTTGTTATTATTGTTGTTGTTGCTGTTATTGTGGTTGTTGTTCCCGGCAGCGGCGGCTGCGGCAGCCAACGCGGCCTGGATGTGCGCAGCAGCGACGGCCGCCGTTGACCAGATCGGCTGCACGGGCAGTTTGTGGTGCTGCTGGTAGTGGGGGTGGTGCTGCTGCGGGTGGTTGTGGTGATGGTGCCCGGGGTGCAGCATCGTGTGCAGCGCCAGCCCGGAGGAGCCCGTGGCTTGGAGCTGGGGCGGCGGTGGGCGCAGGAACGCCGGGAGAAACGGCACGAGTGCTGGTGGTGGGGTGGTCGCCGGTAGCGGGGGGTGCTGGGCGACTGCAGAGACTGAGGCGGCGGCATTGAACTGCTTGTTCAAGTGGTGCTGAAACTCTTGCAGACAGGTGTCGTCCTGCAGGCGCTGGAGGTGCTCGTGGTTCTGCTGGAGGCTGTTCTCGAAGTCCGTCATGGTTTCCATTTGCGTCTGAAACGAGAGAGACGAGGACAGTGAATGATAGGACGGCGAAGGTAAAGTTCAAATGGCTCAAAGTTATTTTCAATTTCAATTTTCAGTTATTTCCCAAGCTCAACCTGTAAGGTCGGAGGAATCTATCGATTCACTGCCGTCGCGAATTTCGCTTGTTCGACATTTGTCCATTGGACGTGGACCCAACCCATCCTTCCTTCCTCCCTCTAACTCATTGTTGTTATTTTCAAAAGCAAACTATTTCTGCAACTATTTAAAATATTCATAATATTTCAAATCCATAACAATCACAAAGAGAATCCCATTTCCCCTATGAATTCTAACTCTATTATACGCGGATGTATTTATTCCTGATCTATATTATTCATATCGATTTGTATATGTATATGAAGGCAAAGGTCCACTTCCTTGTTCCGGAACCGGATACGGATTAAAGTGCTTTGACCTATCTTTGCGTTTTCGAAACGTAAAGATTAGGAATTGTTTGTTAATTAATTTAGTTTTATGAATTTATATATTTTGTATTTGATAGTTTTAAGAATTTAGACATTTTTATTTTAATGTATGTGGCTTATTATTGTAAATATTACTTTATCGTTAGTTAATTTTTTGTTTTATTTTGTGTTTTTCTTTTTGTTTGTCTTTCACTTTAATTTTTTGTTTCATTAATTATTTTACTTGGATAGTAGCCCATGAAGCCCGGCCTAATTGAAGCCACGAACTTAGAGCTCTTACCTCCAGCATCATTAGCAGCCGCGTCATCATGACATTCAAGTGATTCGGCACGGAAGCCTCAGTGGCGGAAGGAATGCGACGACATGCGGCGTCCGAAGTCAAGACATAGCGATAGAGATGACATCGTCGTCGACAGGAACAGCCGCGAGCGAGCAGAAGATATCACACGACGACGCGAACGTCTGCCACGAGCGGAACTTTATGTGTTACTGAATGATGAACGAGCAAGCGAGCGCACAACCGGGCGACCGAGCGACCGAACGAGCTTTTCGCAACGGCCGGAGTCGCCCAGCATCGGAATCGCTTACACTTGTCGCCGCACCAACCACCCCCGGGACACGAACATGAAGGGAAACACGAACGTCAAGGTAGGCGACCGCGAATACTGCAATCGTGGCATTGCAGAAGCCGAAGCTGGAACAGAGCAGAAGCAGCATCAGAATCAGTGGTGCGCACAATGAATGTGGGCGTGCGTTGGCAACGTGAGACAATGTTGTTATTGTTTCATTGTGAGCGTCTTGCCAACAGATGGATCTTCGTCGCACGGGTGGCGGGGGTGGAAGTATTGTTTACTGGCGGCGGGGAGAATGTGGTGGTGTCACTGCATTGTCATCGCGCGCAGCGCAGCGAACGAGTGAGTGAATACGAGTCTGGCATCGCGCGTGCTCTCTCGTCTAGCCTCGTGCTCCAGCAGGGGATTTATTGGAGCGTTTTCTCTGTGCCTAAGTGTGAGTGCGAGTGTGTGTGTGTGTGTGTGTGTGTGTACACATGTTACCCTCTAATTGGAGCGAACCAACAACAATCGTCTTTTCCGCCGCCACCACAACACGACAATAACAACAAGAGATGTCCGTATTGCGCAAAACTCCTCCTAGCTGCGGGTTCTGTCGCATGCGTATGCGTCGTTGCTTCAACCAATTGTTTTCTTGCCAATTCCTTAGTCGTTCTCCTTTGACCCCCTCGGACAGTGCGCCCCAGCCATTGGCTTCTGCCTTTGTTCGGCGTGAGCTTTTGTTGCTATCGCAGTTGTTGTAGGAATTTGAGTGGTGGAAAACAATGGGAGAGAAGAACGCTGCCAGACAACAGCCGAACCAGGCGCCAAACGTGTAGAGCGACTGTGACGTCGGTCCTACTTCCATGCGCGCGCCAACCCTCGCCAACCGAACACATTCGATCCTCCATCGCCAACAGGCGCCCCGCGTTGTGGTCACCCGGTATTAGAACTTATAACACGCCCTCCGTACACGCCCCATGCTCAGGTTCATCGGAGGGATAATTTCTTGGTTCCCGGAAGCGGAGATGAGAGGTTACTCGAAGTCACGAGCCCTTCGACTCCACTTTGGTTCTCCCGGTCCCTGACAACCGCGAGCGTAGCACAAAAGCTGTTGTAAACCGTAGGCAACTATTGAAACCGCTCGGTCGAGGATCCGTCGGAAGGACGGACAGAGCAATAAACCGAGTATATTCGAACCATTCAAAATTTGTTATTGAACGTCAAACAGCTAGTGTGCAACATAGAGAATGATTCTCTGCTCTCTGTGACTGTGTAAAGGGCGAACTACAATCAAAACTTTCTTGCTTGCTTCGCTTTGACGTTTAAGTTGAATACACGTAGTCTTATGGCGGCGAATACAATGAAAGATTGCCTCGCTTGCTCGCTTCGCTTCATGCTTCGAGTTCGCGAAATTTCAACTTTTCTGAGGCTTTGACAGATAGAGACAGCTGTTTTGTTTTTTTTCTTGTTGAGTTTTCTTAATTATTATCCGCGAAATAAAACAATGTCGTTAGAGGAAATTCTTTTAAACGAAATAATAAAACATCCATGCATTTTTAATAAACGGGATTATGCATATAAAAATAAATTAAAAAGAGAGAAGTCATGGGCCTCCATTTAAAATCGTCAATCGCTCTTTTGCTTCATGGAGCAATATCAGAACCACCATCAACCATAATAAATTTTCTAAATCCATTTCTCAGTTTAATTTATTTAATTTATTTTTCTTGTTCACAAACAAAATTCACTTCGACAAGACAATTTGACACATAACATATGTTTTGACTTTTGAAGCAAAGCTTTCATTGTAACTCAAAAAGCGAAGCGAGGCAAGCGAAGCAAGCGAGGCTTTGATTGTATTCAGCCCTTAAGAGCAGTTGCAGGTTGCGTGTGTATCAGCGTTGCATCTCACTCAAAAAATGTTCTACCAAAATTCTTTAAAAACATTTCCAAAAAGGTACCCAAAGTAGGAACGAACATAAGTAGCACCATTTGCATAAGAATTCCTTTGAGAAAAGCAAAAAAAAAAAAAAAAAAAAAAAACAGGACGTCGGTTCCAAACTCTGGAAATTTTCTCTATGAAAGCTATTACGTATATCATTTTCATACAGAAATCATTCCATTCTCTATATATGCTATATTTTCTTATATTTCACTGATTTTATATAATACCAGAAATCACAAAGTTAGCAAAACCAAAAACAAAAAACAAAAAGAAAATACCATTTACCAAAAAAATGTTGAAGAAATTGTGTAGATTTTATAGTAAATCTATTTTAAATCTATCGATATTACACTACTGTGACTTTACACTTTGGTTAAATAATTGTACCTATTATGGTACAATTCTACCAAAGTGTAAAGTCACAGTCGTGTAATAGTGTAGTGTACGAAGGCAACCGTGGTTGAGAACTGACGCCAGCGAGAGAGCATAAGAGACTCAGAAACGACTTTGCGCTCTTAAATGCTGCATTGCGAGAAATACGGTTGGCTTTCTCTATCTGCTGTTTATGTTCTCTTGTGGCATGCTGCACAGTGGGTGCTGTTCATGAAATGCGCGGAACTTCACACGCTGGTGCACTGATGGAGTCTCAGAAAATTGCCATCAAACAAAATTAAAAGCGTTTGTTAACGTGCCTTTAAAAATTCGGTGCCTTATTATACAGGGTATACGAGAGCACTAGAATAGATGCGGAACAGGATTTCGATGTTCTAGGTTAACAAATCGTATCCTTGACGACATAAAAACGTAATTTGTCAAACAATATTAATTTTACAGATTTCAATCATTACGTGTCTAAACTGTTTTTATTTGCGAAAAAAACGTTTAAGCAAAGAACTTTTTTTTTACATTTTGTTACACTTATTGCAATTTTTGTAAATCTGATGATGCTGACAGTATAAATAACTATGTTTAGATGGGAATAAAAATAAAATCGTAGAAAATATATGTAATGGTTTTCCCTCATCGTCTCTGTGACGCACACGTACTCATTTTCTCTCAATTTTACGAACACCATGAATACCACCATGATTGATGATCAAGATTGAAGTTGGAAAATGCCAATGAGAAATGTATATTCCTGAGTTTTTTTGATATATATATATATAGTACTTAAAGTAATTTTCTAAAATCAGCCAATCTAAGTTACAGAAATGATACTAGGAATATAGGAAACACAATAAAAAGTGCAAGAAAGGGTTTAGCTGTATGAAATGATTTTCGAATTTCCGCCAAATTAAATAAAGAAAATAAAAGAATTAAATTTGGAAGTAGTCGATTGAAACCGACTTCCATTCATTGAACTCTGGGCGCATGAGTTGTTTTTATTTGTTTTTGAAATTCATTATGCACGTTAGATTCTATAATATACTAGAGTAGTATATTTTTGTGTATTTAGTTATATGAAAGTTGATCCCTAACCAATTCCAGTCAATTCCTGTCTTACGTTATTTAGTTTTAGTCTTTGAGCACACAAACATAAATATGGTTGTGGTTCCTCCTTTATGGTCTCCAACAGTATTTCACACCTTTTAATATATTTCATGAATTGTTTCGTCATACATATTCTTCCTTGGCTTCAGAAGCTCAAGAAAATTCTTTATTTATTGCATTGAAAAACAAACTCTCTCATGCACTGCTTACCCGGACGCCAGGCCCCAAATATGAGTCTCTCAGATGAATATCATCTGGCGGCAAATGGTATTAGTAATGCAAACACACCGACTGAACTGTGCGTCTCTATTAGTCTTAAAGGATCCTCTGATTCGTATATTGCTACCACGCCGGTGCGGAGCGGTAGATGATTTGGTGCTAGGGCTGGGTTGAGGTCTGGGTGGTTGGCTGGAATAACAATGACATTTGCTGGCGGAGACTCTCGGTGGAGGTGGAACTCGATGTGACAAACAATTATGGCACATTGCGAAGTTCCGGTGCTCTCGATATATAAACATGTATATATCGATATATTTATGCACGAACAAACATGAAAGCACAGGCACACACACACAAGCAGTTCGTTTTACAATTCCTATACAAAGACTCTCGCACACTTTGAAGTTTCGGTAGATTCTACTGTTTTCGTAGTCGATGTTAAATTTGGTTATGGAATCGGCAAAAACAAAAACAAAGATTATGAAACAACGACAGGAACAACACAGACAGCGGCCAATGAAATACACAGCAAAGGAAACTGAAACATGCACAACAACAACGGCAAAAAGATCAAAGGACAATTTTCTGATTATTTTGTTGTGTTTGTTTTTATTTATTTATTTGTATTTATTCCTTGACGGCACTCAATGAGTCTCTGTCCTTTCTTCCCGTCCCACCACTGCCCTGTGCCCTGCGCCAACGGCCGCAGAATCCGCCACCGCCACCCTCCTCCCACTCCCTGTTTTGGCTTCATTACCTTGGGTCGTTTCGTTCCATTCATCGTTTGTTTTCATTGTGTGTGTTTTTTGTCCGTCCGTCCATCTGTCTGTCTGCCTGCCTATGTGTTTTTGAGTGTGTGCCTGTGAATTAATGTCTTTGTTATTGGTGCTTATTTGATTTTATTTAAATTCATCTTATTTGGTTTTCGTTTTTTCAATTTGTTTTATTTTATTTCGAAACCTTTATTTGATTTATGTATTTGCGCAAGGACGACGTCCTCTGCCTCCCACTCACCCTCTTACTGCTATATCTTGAAGCCCTTCGTCCTTCGCCCTTCATCCTGCCACGCCGCCGACGAATCTTCCACTGTCATTCATCCGCTCATCCGACCAACGGCGGGTATTTTATAGTTTCTCATATGATCGCCCACCGCTCAACTTCGCCCCTCCTGCCTTCCGATTTCGAGTCGTTCCGGACACCACTGACATTTGGGCACATTTCTAGCATCATTGTCATCGCCGATAAAAACATTGAAAGCAAGCTAAGTTTGAAAAGTGTCAGAAAAGCTCAAAAATCAAACGAAGTATTTTGTTTTAATACTCCACTTACTATCGTAATGGAATATGGTTAAATAAGTACTGCTTTTAAAATACGAAACAGTCATTTAACCCTTCCTGTACACTATATATTTCTGCTCCACGTGCTTCCACGGCCGAGAATCGGAGCAGATGGAAACCAGACGATTTATAACAATGTTTGTGAAGAGTGTGAAATGGTGGAAGGCAGCAAACGGAGCGCTGATTAAGACTGGCCTCATCTTTGCTTTCCTCCACTTTGGGTCCTATTTCCTCGCGAACGGAATTAAAGGAAATTAAAGGAATATACACGTCGTAAGAGAAGGGAAAAGAGAGGATCACGAGAGAATTAGAGCTTGAGAAAAAGGGATCATTTGATAATGAAGCCTTCGCTCGAATGCATACGCCGCTGTCCATTTGAAGTTTTTTCGCATCCGACTCGTACGCGTTTATTTTCATTCTTGTGTTATTCCTCTTCATCATTCTCCTCGCTTCTTCCCGTATGTTCACATTCCCTCATTGTGCCATTTTGCCTAATGCTCGCTCTAAACGATTCCAACGTGCTTTGATACGATTCAATTAAATTAAATTAACGTACACATGCACAGGAAGTGAGACAGTAGAGAGGGGGTGGTGGACTGGCGATGCCTCTACTTCCACCGCAATCGAAAAATGCAATTACGAAGTTTGGCGATTTGGCGAGTTGCGATTTTTGGCGGGTCCGCCCAAGCAGGGACCATGACGGTAGTTAATACGACTTCGGCAGCACCGAGACTTGAAAATGAAAATTAGAAACATAGAGCGAGTGAGTGAACTAGCGAAGGAGAAGGATAGCGATTTCCGTGCATCCTTTTCTCTGTGCGCGATTCGCGTGTGAGTTTCTTCGGCCGATTCGTCGTAAAATAGCGCGTTCAATGAATGTGGTATTTGGAAGATGGAGGTGAGCAGGGATTCGGTCCAAAGAGAATGAGACTCAGACAGAAGACAGAGAACAGAAAAAATTTCCAGGACAAAAACACTCCACAGCGCACCCCTCTACGAAGTAGGAGTACTCCTGTGTGCTGATTAGTCTGCGAACATCCGAAATTTTTGTACTTTGAGCCTCATCCCCTTCATCATCATCCCCTTTCCCGTCAGTTCGGCTTCGAGTCCTCAATGGAAGTCCTTTCATCGCGGCGTTTTTCTCTTCCCCTTCACCTTCCCCTACTTCCCTCCTTTCCGATCCAAACTAGTAATTTTAGAAACCTGATAACAGCGAAATTCCCCTTCGATTCGCTTTCGAGGCTCGATGTGCGCGCTGATATAGTCGCCGCTGTTTTTACGGAACACAATATAAGTATTTGCTGATAAATTAAGAAATAAATTAAGAACATTAAAAAATCTCTTTCATTTCCGATTCCGGTTTCTTGTGCTTATGGACTTTGGGCCTTTCAAACAACGACCGTCGCCGTCAGGGTGCACGGAGGAAGGTGACGGTCGATCGCCCACCGAAGGCCCAATCGTGACAGAAGGTCAAACTGAGCTCACTTGTTACCGATCCCTGGGCTCAGACTGGGCCTGCTAGGGGTGGGTCTACCGTCTGCCCCCTGGTCTGGTGTGGGAAACGGGCGTCCGGAGTATTTACTTCGAGCCATAGTCTCTGCTTAATAAATTCTGTGATACGCTTCTTCGGATTCAGCTCCGACTCCGGTTCGGTCCTCCAACACAATCAGTGCATCATCTGAGCCCTTGTGCTGGAGGCTGTCGTCTTGCGGCTAAGCTCGGATTGTCGCCGTGTCTGTCACTGAATCGCTGGTTCGGTAACAATGGGCTTCGACTGTCAACTGTCGACTCACACAAATTTGCGGTTCTATTGGTTGATTGGCGTCGGTAGGCGGCTGCCACGGCAAGAGTGGTCGTGTGTGTGCAGTGGGTGTGACGGGGTGGACTCGGGAGGACGCCACTGATCTGACCACATGCAAGCCTCTTTGACCACTTGCGGCTCTGGCCTTGCCCTCGGGTGCAGATGCCGAGTGCAGTTGAAACTAATTGCTCCAAACAAGCGAAAGTGTTGCACGGACAACAACAGGTAAATGAACAAAACTATCAAGAAGGCATCAATGGGAACAATACAAAACCAACAGCCACCACCACTATCACTGCATACATTGCATTCAGAGGAACTCGGGGAGGCTTGGTGCAGCCCAGGCTAATGGACGACCGGTGTCGGAGGCAGTTGATGACAGTTCCCATTCGGTCAACTTCCCTCCACAACTTCTGTTGATACAACAGAGCGATTCGCTAAGTGACGTCAACAACTACGTCAGGACAGCTCAATCCGCTTGTGGCTGGTTCTTTGCCCATTTCTCCCGATAGTCCTTCACAGACCGACAGTCCGTCTGTGTGTGCGTATGTGACTGCGTACGGGTGCCGGTGTGGATGTTTGTTTGTGTACGACGTCGAAGTTTGAGGTACAAAAAATACATGTCGTGCTATGATCCAGTGGGAGATACAACATGATGAAACCCAACAAGTAAGTACGAGCCCAACACTGACACACATATTAACACCCACACCTCACTCTTACCCTCGCACGCAACATGTGTAAACAAGCAACAGGCAACATCCGTCGATGGCGACAGGTCTGGGACCAGTTCCGCTGACCGCCCGGTTCGCCACGACTCGACTCCTTTCATTTCGTTCCAC
Organism: Coelopa pilipes; assembly: GCA_947389925.1. NCBI lineage: Eukaryota > Metazoa > Arthropoda > Insecta > Diptera > Coelopidae > Coelopa > Coelopa pilipes. The sequence goes on from OX376701.1 coordinate 3,326,661, forward strand.
CACCAATTGTCGTCTTGCGGAGCGCTCGCTTTGTCATGTCTAGTTAACTATTTTATTGTGCGAAACGAAAATTATCAAAACTTTTTATTTCATTTCCGGCGAGGGCGGGTGGTCTGTTGTGGAAGAGCGGAAATTTCCTCATATAATTAAGCGTTCGGCAGATCATAGAATAAAGAAATAAACGTCATGGAGACGCTGAGAGTGGAGTCGAATTATGGCGGCAACGACTTCACGCCTGAGTTCCGCTCCCATGGCGCGCCATGGGCCGGGACTTGTGGGCGAGCGAGGTTCGGCTGCGATTTCCGAATCAGGCCACGTCTGGGCCGCCCTCTGGCCACGGCACCCTGCTTCCGGGCGCAGGGCTTTGTGCGAGCGCATAATTACGAGGCCATTGTTTATGGCTAAATGTTTCATTTTCGATGGCCGATGGGAAAGATAACAACAATAGCAACAATAAGAATAATAGGAACAGGAACCCAAGGTCGTCACAACACCAACTCCAACAACTAACAATAAACATAATAAGAAGCTGGCACTAAACCAGGAGCAATTATTAACTCGTAGCCCACGTTCCTGAAGATTCATCGTTGTCGACATCATCGCAGGGTGCTGCAGTTCGTCAAGCTCAAAGCCTGAGCCCGAATGTGGGTGGTAACGAGGGAGGGCGGCTTGATTAATTTGCTATTGTGCTGCTGTCGCGCAGGTGGGGGTGTGGCAAGGGCTCAACAATGGAGCGCATGATTAGGTCAACAATATTCGCATGACATCTCTGACAACGAGTCTCTCGACTACTTTCCGCGGCCCATCGGTGGCAGGCAGTCAGGGTGTCAAGGAGTAGGAGCGAATTTCAGGCGAGCAGCCAGGGAGCAACTGGAACACAATGTTGCTTCAAATGCCATGGAAGGAGACGTCGGCGATCATGCTGACGGGAACACATACGGAGGCCGGAGCTGGCTGTTGTGGTGGCCCAAGTTGGACACCGTTTTCGGAGAACGGAGTCGCGGCGAATCGGTTGTCGCCACGTGTGAGAAACGCGGCTTTAAGGTCTCGAGTCGTCTCGTCGCCAACATTGACCCCGTGTCGCTAGTTCCCGTCGACCGCGGCAGAGGATTTGACACTCGCCCTCTCAGGACTCACACACACACACAGACTTGAGCGCACGCCCATTAAGGGCTCTCGAACATGGGCATTACGACAGCTTTGTGGGTCTCACAAATAAGCCGCAGCAATGTTGTTATTGCAATTATTGTTGGTATTGTTGGTCGTGTTGTCGTTGTTGTTGTTGCTCCCTTCCACTTCCCTCCCCGAAAAATAGGCTTACGAAACGGTATTAAGAAAAAGGTCCCCATCTCTCTCTCCTCCATCCTTTCTTCTGCCTACATTCCTCACTCTCTGTTTCCGCCACTCCGCATTCTTCGCCCTTTCCCTAAACTGGAGATTTTCCTCAATGAGCTCGTACTTCTTTCTCTTCTGTTTAGTGTTATATTTGTTGCTGTTATTCTTGTTCTCGCTGCTGTTTTTGTTTATTCGGGAAAAAAATAAAATAAAAAACGAAAAGAGTGCGACTGGATTTTTGCACATAACATGAATATGGAATCTAAATAATAACTCAATAATTTGCGTTATTTATGAAATTAATTCATTATTCTATTTATTTTTAGCTGTCGATATACTGAAAGATGGAACGAACTATGTCCGTTTAGACGTTCGAAAGTCTGTATAGATTTTGTTCACGATGTTTCCTATTTCACTCTCGGCATTTATAATTAAAAAATATCAATTGAATAAATCAGGAGATCTTAACAAAGCTAGGAACAAATCTCAACAATTATAACAAACAACAGGGAGCCGGAAAACCAACAATGCACAACAAAAATAGTACGAAAATAACAGGAACAGAATCTGCAACAACAAACAACAAATAAAATCGACATTCACACCAACGGAAGCGAAAAATTCGCAAAAAAGAGCTCAAATCGACACAGCTCGCGCCACACGCAGCTGGCCTCTAACAACCACTTTGATCGCCCATTCCTCGCTTCCTCGGCGCACCCTACCGGCAAAGTGGCGTGTGGCAGGGCGACTTCTGGTTGAAGACGACATCGACAGCGAAGACGTCACTGTCGACGCTGCTGTGCATAGGGTGCGGGATTGAATGCAATTAAAGAACAATTAACTTTCAACATCGACACACCCATAGCGGCAAGAGAGAGATGTGGCACCGTGTAAGTGAGTCTGGCGGGTCTGGCGTCAGGGTTGTTGCTTTGGTATTCCACAGCCGAATTTGGCAACTCTTTTGTTGTAATCCTTGTGGGTAGATTGGACATTATTTTTTATGGAAAATTGTGTTCGGTAAGGCACTTGATCGTGGAATTTGTTTGTGGGACATGTTTAGAAAATTACAAAATTTTGAAACTGAAATGGGCACCTAGCGTCATAGAAATCCGTTGGAATAGTACCTGGGTACCGGATTATTTTTGCTTATTAAAGGTGAGAGGACTGCGAATGGGAGTGCTCTTAGATCGATTCCTCATACACATTCCGGATTTCAATTCTGGTCCCAGGCCCCAACCATGGCGGGAACAGAAAGCAGTAGACGCAGGCCGGAGCTGTTCGCTCGTCGCTCTACCCGCGACTATGGCGTTCCAAGGGGCCGTGTCGGGGCGCGCGTCCTGCTCAACAACCCGGAACAATAATAATTACATCGCTCCGAACAATGGCGTCTTCGCGGCGGCCGCACCGGGCCGTGGATAATGGAAATGCAATTCAACAATTTGAAACAATCGGCACGCCCCGCGGGCGCTGCCTCTGTCGCTCACGCGCCGAGTGGCCCTGACGACGGAGACGTCTGCCTGTCTACTTGAGCGCTCCCCACTTTTCCTGGCACTGCATACGTGACGCATCGAGGGGTGGCGGTCGGCGCAGATTGTCCTGGCTGACAGGAAATTTAAACAAAAATTCAGGAAATTGAAAACGAATTGAAAAATACAATCGGCAAGGCGGGAATCAGCGATGGGGAGCTACACCGAGAGAGAGGGAGAGATGTAGGAAGAGAGGGAGGGAGGATGGAGGCGAGATGAGAGGAAATCATGTAATTGGAGGATACCCTGCGGAGCCATTCATAATTTATTCTCCCAATCAAACTCATTCAATCACTAATTCATTCACTCATTCAATAACACACATACTCGCCACACATTCGCATATTCACTTCAGCATTCCTCATCCGTTCCTTCCTTCATTCATCGATGGCTAAGTCGGTCCGTTTATTGATTTCGTTTCATTTTATTTATTCCCCAATTATTTATGCATTGGCATTCTGCAACACGTACCGCCGCATCTTCGCCCGACACTATTGCATCACTCCCCACCCGGCAAGGCCGGTAGGTTGTGGTTGCCAAGGGCTCTGTGTGTGCCTCTTGTCCCCATTGTGAGCTGCGGCCCGAATCAATGGACCACGTCTGTCAAGGCGGCCCACCCGACTCCGATGTCCCGGTCCACGGTCCAGGCCCGTGCGAACCGACGACGATCAACCACCCACGAAATTCGATGTGCTCCTCGCCGCGTCATTGTGTAAAAATGCGATTCCCAAACGGCCGCCATTTCGCCACGGCGACTCGTATTGTTCCCAGAGGTAAAAACGGATACGTGAATCCACCAGGGGCGCCAACAGGGTGGGTTCGTGGGACCGTCAGAGGGCCGCAGGCTGCTGTGTAATGCTACACAAAACACAGAATAATGTAAAATAATGCACGAGAAGGAGGCGAAAAAAGAAAAGAAAATCCGCAAAATTGAAGGAAAATGGAAAAGAGATTAGAATCTCGAATCTCGTTCGCATTGTCATCGTCTTTACTGGCGATGCCGGCGACAACGATAGCGACAACGACATCGACAGCGATGATGGCGATGGTGATGATGACGGAGGATGGTGGGGCGGCGTCCGCGATGAAATCGGAATCCAAATGAGTATCAAAGAGAGGCCTTTCATCTGAGATTTGTTCCTGGGTGGCTTTGTTGGGAGCCATGACGCCAACACCCTCGCCCACGTCCTCGCCCTAGTCCTCCAAAGTGCGCCCTGCCTTCACTGCGACCTATTATTGTTGTTCTTTTCAGCAGTTAAGCAGATTTCGTGAATGGGACAAGTAAAATAATGTGAATCGGAATGAGGGAGCAGAGGGTAAGGAGGGAGCTGAAAGCCATACATTTTGCTACTTTGAACCCCTCGCCTTCGTCTCTTCAACTCTCGCACCTCTTCATCTTTCCTTCCCATCTTCTGGATTTCTTTTGTTGACATGTTGTTATTAAATTTAAATTAATTTTTTCCTCTCCTCCCCAGCGAGCACACCTCTGCCTTTGGTTGGTCGTCGGGCGGTCGGTCGGTGGCAGACTATTTTGAGCAGCGGCAAAAATTGAGAAAATAGCAACAAAATTAAATTGTTTTTAATAGTATTTATACTGAAATGAGATTTATAAATGTCTCGCTGCCGCTGCTCTCACTTCCTCTGCTCTACCGCTCACCACGACACCCGCTGCGCGCCCGTGCCGAGAGTGAATGCCATAATTTCTATTAATTTTTTGTATCAATCTGAACGGAATGTTTTCGCTTTTCTCTCCTGCGACTGGATCCTGCGTGTTCCCGGTCGTCGTAGTCGTCTATCTAGGCAAGGATCCCACAGATACTTGGCCCCCTCGACTGGGTCATACATTTTCTACCCCCTGAAGCCCTTTTCGAGTTTTGCTGTCGGAAATTTACTGCTCAAATTAAATCAAATTAATTCCTTTAATTTTAGCGAAAGAGTTCTTGCCGAACTGCTTCCAATATTCCCATAGTTCACTTTAAAGCAGTTCACTTGGAAATTTTCAGGAGTTGTTTTTATTATTCTCGAAGAAAGACAGTTTACTATATTTTATACGAATACAATGAATCACGAATCAGTTCTTATAGCGATGATGGCCGATGGTCATGTCCAAACTATCTTTCCTAGATACGTCACTGAAACTCTCCATACCTCACAAGCTAATGTACAAAACGTAAAAACGTATGGCTTGTTTATCGCGAATGTTCTTGGAGAGCTCTAGCAACGACGAAAGGAACCGTTACGTTGATGAGTTACAGATGCTGATTCCTAGAGCCTTCCGCAATACTGTTGGGATCGCTTTGAGGACGACGGTGTGTGGGTGATTGAGCGACAGATGACGAAATAACAGCGACACAACAACACGAAAACAAGAATAAAAATAACAATATCTCGCTGAACAATAAAACAAAATACTCAAGGCCCTTAACTCTCGGATGGCGATGATCCGAAAACAATTACACTTACACGCCCATCCACCCGTTCATCCATCCATCCATCCATCCCGTCGTCTGCTGAACACTCGACATTCTGTGTTGGATGCTCCACCCTCGCCGGCCATCGCCGCCGTTGTCGACGTCGCCTCTTCTCGGTTCAAGGCTTCATCAAGTATTAGACATTTATTGTTTCGTCCTGTAATAGATGAAGATTGATGATGAACATCAACCGCAGCTTCAACGGTGAGAGCCACATCAATGTCGCTCTAATCAACGGCCATTCCGCACCGCCCCGCCTCGCTACGCCGCGCCCTCGAGGACACGAGGACCTCGAAGGGCTTTGTGTGCATAAGTGGGAGTCGGACCGGGCCATGTGTTGACACTGGTTTCGTCATATTCGATAGCGGTCTTTAAGCATATTCCGCTCTGCCCTTCTTCCGCTCTCTCACACCCACATCGCTCATAATCTGAGTACTGTTTCATTTGTTTCTTTTTGTTCTGAGTACAATACAAAAGTTTCCAAATAATGTCTCCTCAAGAGTCTGTCTACACTCGTTGTGCCGAAGAAGAGGGGTCAAGTGGGTGGAGTGGAGTGAAAAGTAGAGCGAAGATGGAGAGGTGGATAATGGAAACTTAGGAGGCTCCGGCTGCGATATTTATTACACTGATAATTGTTCCCAGACCCCTCTTCCGTGGCGCGAGCTTCACCAGAACTGAGGATTCCACATTTCGCCAACTTGGCCAAACAGCATCTGTTGTTGTCGTTTCGTTGACAAAACCTCATTAACTCCATTCTTTTATCGCCATTCCAGCATCTATTCATTCACTCATTCATTAATTTTTAGATTAGTTCATTCATCACTGGATCATTGTTCCATAGATGGATTCATAGATACATAAGTTAGATCCAAGCTTAATTTGGTCATAGATTAAGTAAATGGTAAATTAAATTAGTAAAATAATTGCAGATAGAAGTTCTTGATTCGTAGATTCTTCGCTTCATTCTCAGGTTCATCGATCTACCCAGATTCGTCGACTTTCCTTCCGACCATTGTACATTGATCGCAAACATCGTCACTCTGTGTTTTTGTCCATACGCATGTACGAAGTCTCTAAGACGAAGTTTCAGTTTCAAAGGACCAAACTTCTTCTTCCTGCGTTCTCTCTCAATGGTTTGGTATTGGTCTTAGTGTTCGTTAAGCAGTCAGGGGAACTCGTGCTTTAGTTTGGTCGGAAAGTTCCCTTTGGAGCTGCATCGGCCCACGAGAGTCAGGAATGGGGAAGAGTGGAAGGCAAGTTTTCCATAATAATATGAACTTTCAATGTGCGTCCGGTTGAGTCGTCGGTGTCGAATTCTGAGCCGGAGTCTTCTTCATTAGGATATTGAATGTAGTCACCACTGTTACTGGGTGAGAAAGGCCGATAACTCAGAGGAACGCGGACCTCAAGAGCGGCGCCTTCTCAGTTAGGCGGCCGAGTGCCCAATCGATTTCCACTCGAGACGCTGGAGTCGAACTCGAGGCGGTTACATTACTTGTGGACGTCAACAACACCGCCCGTCGGTAACGGGGTCTGGTGGTGGCGGCAAACAATATCATCGACTGTCACGCCGCAGATAACATCCATGTCTTATTCATCGAGATCGACGCTTAGATGACGGCGCCGGAGATGGCGGTCAGGATAACGGCCCGGCTGGAAGGATAGCGCGGAGTCATCGGAGGCGCCTCCACCACAGTCCCATGACGGGGAACGCAAGCTGACATCTGGCGACGGATTACCGAGGTCCATTGAGGTGCGACGACATGTGTCGGGCCGCAGTCCGCAGGACTCAAGTATCTCATCGCCCCAACACTCACAGACCGGCCACAGTGAAGTGTGCTGACGATAACGGCCCGAGTGAGCGACGACCACGACAAAGGCGATGTTGATGACGCCGGTGACGAGTTCAGGACTTGCGTCGACAAGGGGCGACGACGACGATATTGTCGTTGTCTCTCCTTGAAGACAACCTTCCTATTGACACTTGCGGGAGTGTGTTTTTTATGAGCTCCTGCTAAAAAGGGTGTAAATATTAAAATTTTACAACATCCGTCCGTGTCGTACCGTGCCGTGTTTTATTCTTTTGACTGCATCCGTCTTGTCCTAATCCCCACAACCCCTCGCCACCCCTCGTCGACTCGTCCTTGTATCCCCTGTGAGGACGAATGTATTTGCGGTTTCTCATTGTTGCCGCGTCTGTTGTTCGACTGCGGTTGTCGGTTACGCACACACACTAGCGCACACAAATACAGATATGTGTATGTTTGTTTGCAAGAGGATATTTGTAACATTCGACGCCGAGGTCTGTAACAAATTTCATTTGATGGCCTGACACCACTTCCAAGATTTAAATTATTTTTATATTGACAGCGCTCGCTGTTGTTGTTTACATTCCGCCATTAATGTTGAATCATCCGTTCGCTGCACGTCACACACACACACCCACACTCACACAGATGCGCGCCCATCTTATTGTTCTCCAAGGACCCGGGAATAAAATCGCTGAACCGTCGACCGGGACGCAAGGTGCGAACGAAACCATGGGAATGCTCGGATCCTGGCGACAACTGAGACTAGGCGCAAAAGTTCGGTCGCTGGAGGAAGAAGAGCCAGCCGAGGAGGACGAGAGTAGTACGCGGGTCGGGGAGGGCGGCATCTGCGAGGCTGCCTCCGCCGGACTGTTCGACAAAGCGGCGGGCGAGCAATATCGCGAGAGGAAAGCCCGGCGGCTGTGCGATAGAGATTGGGCATAACTATAAAAACGCCTAATGGTGATGGTGGAAATGTGTGTTTCTGACATGTCGTGTTCGATCGGCTGAAAACCAGCAGTAGTAACGACCACAGAAACAATGCCGCCTGCCTAAATAAAATGACAATATTATTATGCGTTGGGACAAGCGGACCATATATCATCGAGAACAACAACAACAAAAACAACGCGATCGACTACAAAATCGAAGCTACAGAAACAATACATTATCTTTTGGAAAAAATTGATGTTTCGTGGCAGACACGAAGTATAAAATTTAAAAATAAAGTTTTTAGAAATAAAATAAAATAGAAATAAAAATACCAATAGCAATAACAGAATAAGTCCTACAATAGAAACCAATAAAAGTGAGGCGACCGACGAATTTCTTTTCGAAAAGCACATCAACGCAAATAGAAGCCTTGCCGCAGAGGCTGGCGGATGAGAGACGTCGAGGGCGAGACGTAATTTATTACAACATCCACGGCATACTCCGCCGTTTCAAACTCATCAATATTGGGGCGCCCGGACCCGAAGATCGGAGGGACGGACAGTACAAACTCTTTCGCTCCATCTGCTGGGAACGAGCAACCGCAGAGGGGGCAGCCGGGGCGAAGCAGTTGCCACCGGGTCGAGAAGGCCCTGCGTGGGATCCCCAGGATTAGGGGCGCCCGGAGTTGGCCCGGCAGATCTCAGCGGGACGGCCCTTTCCACCACGCACTGGTCCACCGGACGGGGAGAATTTGCTAATTAACCGGCCAGTTGAGTCCATTTGGCGGAGTCCTACAAGCCACGAAAGAAGTCTGTGGTGCGACACTTTCTGCCTAATCGACATATGGAAGTGGGCTAGGGGGAGAAGGAGAGATTATTCTTGAAAATTCTTTGGAGTGAACGTGCTGAACTTCCACAGAGGCCGAGTCCGGGCCTGGGTCTGGGCGACCTTTCAGTTTCAGTCATGGCGACGACTTGTCGTTGATATTGTTGCTATTGTGATTGTTGTTGCTGCTCTGTTTCGCCACGTCGCGTTGCACCATGTCATAATAATGGAATGTAATTTTGTGACAATAAAGCTAAACACAATATTAATCATAACTTTTCCGATAAAACGAAGCGTAGGAAGCGGTGGACGCGGGCGACGCGCCACCCATCGCACACAATCGCACGCACATGGCATATACAGCACTAAGGTATAAACGAAACAAATAAGCCGGAATCTCGGGGGATGCCTTCGATGAATAGAAGCCGGCGCCGTGCTGATCGGCGGGGGTTCTCGTATGGCTACAACGGTGACAAGGACAACAGCACCAGGAGCAATACCAACAACAACCATCGCCGTCATTATCTTCCTAGTGTGAGTACATTTTGAAAGAAGCAGAAGGAAAGGACAGAAAAGAATCGCACGCAACATGACGACGACGTCGAGGCAACAAAAACACATGTATCGAGATGCCTTAGAACAACAACACGAGGTGGGGAGAGAGCGAGCGAGAAAAAGTCATAATCATAGCGTATTATAACGGTAAGCAGCCGTAATAAGCATTTGCTACTTACTTCAGTCTAAGCTGGAATTGACAGGCGTGTTGATGGCTAATAATTCGTTTCCTACCCCCACAATCCCCACCCGACCGGAGCACGTCAGGACAAATCTAAGCCCTGCGGACCTGTCACCTTCTTCACCCTGCGGAACTGCTGTCTTCCGCTCTATGCGGCTGCCAACCCTCGATACCCTCTCGGCTGACGACCTTTCCAATCCACCTGAGGTCGGACATAGGCAGGATAAACAACATACTGGATGAACATTCAAGGCATATTCGGCGTGATGGGAAGAAAGTCAGCCGCATAATGGCTATGTAAAAAATCCAGATGATCGAGAACTGTACTGCAGTTACATCAGCTACTTTTTCATAAAGTTTCTGCTAATGTATCGAACCCAAACACCGATTACAGAAACGTGCACTTAAGTCATCTCGATATTTCAGCAGCATACTACCATTTCTACCATTCGAATTTGAACTACTTGCTCACAAATTAAAAAGATATATATCCGTTCGGCAGATGTAGCGTTTTCCCCATTGAATTCTTATGGCTGAGATTTGCAGTTCTTACGCTAATATCTTTCCGATAAGAGCGAAGAGAGAGAGAACAATTGCAACCGGAAGCACTACGTCAACCTTTGGCATTGTTAAAAATAATATGCCAAAATGCGAAAGAGCGAAAGAGTTTATCAGAAACGCACCGCAGCGTAGAAATAAAAATAGAATTTTGTCATTTGGCAACCTCCGAAGATCATTTCGCTCACATTTTTCCATTCTCCCTCCCTCAGGGTCTCTCTCTCTTTCAGCTAGTTCTTCCTCTCTCCGTGACTCTGCGCATCTTTTGGGTTCGGAATTTTCATCTCGTGGTGAAAACCCCAAAACTGCGACGAAACGCTTGACCCACTCGACTCACTGGCACATCCGAAGCTATAATCTCAAGCCGAAAGCCAGATGACACGAAACACTACATCCTCCTGGAGTTGCATGGAGACCGCGCCACGAGACTTATTTCGGCTCATGCTCCGGTAGCCTATACGAGAAGACACATTCTCAAATGCTGTTCCCCGATTTCCACGAGCGACGGCCGGGAGGCAGGGGCCGCCGGAGTACGGAGGAGCAGATGAGATGCGATGTGTATCTATATTTGGACAGATTCATAAACACTCCGTGCACCCGCCGTCCCGCCATCTATCGGTCCATTCTGACTTTCCTCCGAGCTGCAGCGACTTTATTTTTGGAGTTCATGAACTTCATTCACGTTTCAGATCCGCTCCGTCCTTCATATCTCGCAGTTCGTTTCCTCCGCAATGCCGAGTGCAGCAACAACGTTTCAGGTTGGGCCCGGGGCGAGAGTCGCTCCAGGCCAGGTCCGAAGACCGCTGGGATGAGCGAAGACGCAGGATGAGCGGAAACGCGGGACGAGCGGAGACGTGGGATGAGCCCGGCGAATGGAACGAGGACGCGTGACAGCATTTGTCACTTCGGATGCGTGTGCGGGGACATTTCGTGCCGCGGGCGACGGAGGCGGCGGCTCGTTTTGGAAAAAAAAATACAAACGGCAGAAGTAGAAGCGGGGCAGAAGCAGATCACGAAGTTATCTTTATAAATATCAGCTGCTGCCGCTGTATCCAACGGCGGCGGGGTGAGGCGCAGGGCAGCGCGAGGTGTTGGAGACGGCGGATGGAGTCCGCTAGATGCTTATAAACGAATCTATAATCCAACTATTATGATTGCAATGACATTATTGGCCGTGTGCCCAACATCTCTAGCTGCTGCACTCTCGGGACCATCGACGGAGGCGCGTGCCAACAATTTTAATTTAGAGGAAACGAACGCAACGCAACGACGCGGGTCCGGCCCGGCCCAACAGCAACCATCTAAGCAGCAGCAAAAACAACAAGAACAACAACGGAAAGTATCCATAGTAATTTCGTGCACGCATTTTCATTCATAAATCGCAATCGCGAAGTGCACAATGCACGATGCCAGTGGGTGCGGGAGTGCAGGGCGTGTGTGTGTGTGTGGTCGAGAGTATTTTTGGGAATCTTGCCATAGGTGCGGATTGAGAAGTTGGCGAGAAAGCCGTGAATCCTCACATGAGTCCAAAAGACTCATCGAGCGTAGCTTTGTAGCTTTGTATCCGTATATATGTAAGCAATATATTTTTGAATCACTGTGTTTGCGCAACGCAAGATGCTCGAGCGAAAAACACAAAACGCAACACAAACACCCGATAATGAGATACCTATGCCGCAGCAGGATGAATCGATTTCCTCCCACCCGATCGCACCGTCATCGGCCTGGTGCTGCGGCTCTATGACTCTGTTCCATCCACAACAACAACAACAGCACCTGCTCGAAAGCCTCACGTTGGCCCTAATGACCTCGTCTCGGTTTCGGTTTCGGTTCGACTTCGGCTCTGGAACCGTTTCGTATTTTAATCCCTCTCCCGTTGGACCAATTGAAGCGATTTCCTGCCTGTGGATTCGATTCATCCGGGCCGGGGCTCCGGATCTGGCATGGTGTGGCTGGCGCTGCTTCCGGCCATGCATTTGGGCAATGAGTCGGCACAAGAACCGACTTCTGGTTATCCCTCTCTGACAAAGGCTGCGTCATCGGCGTTGTCAACGGCCTCGTTATCATCGTCCGCCGCATTTTCACCCCCAGCCGAACCTCATCAGCATACCCAGTCCACGGCCAGTATCTTCGGTCCATCCTTCCTCTCTTCCACTCCCCCACTCCCTACTCCTTCCTCGTCCTAGGCAAACTTCTGTTGTTAATATTTAGTGTTTTGCTAATGATTAACGAGGGTTAAAAGAAACTTATCCCGTCGACGTCACCGTTGCGTCGTCATCGCCGCGCCTTTGAACTGGCATCGCTTGACTGCCGGTGTCTCTCTCTCCCTCTGTCTGATTGTATGTTGTGTTAGGGTTTTTTTCGGTTTTAGGTGTATTATTTAATTTAGCTTTATTTAATTTTAGTCTTCTTTGTTTAGTCGATGTCCTGAAAATCCTCGGATCGGTGACATGGACGAATGGAGTAGTTGACTCGATGACTGGCTACTCAATTGCATCCCATCCCTTCTCTCTCTCTCACTCCTACTCCCTAATTTGGTGTTCCCGCAGTCTAATCTTTGCTGTACTTTGTTATGGGGTTTATGTCTATGTTATGGAGTCTTTGTTGTTATTGTTATTTATTAGGTTGTTGTTGTTTTTCTTGCTGCTGAAATTTTTGTTGTTAAAGCATTTAAACATTATTTTATCCTTTTCCCTTTGCATTTAATTATGCTAATCACTGTAAATGAAAGCATCCGTTGAATTTTACATGACGGATACTTTAGGGAACCATACCGTTGCTGCTGTTGTTATCATCATCATTCGTTATCCATTGGTAATAGAAGGATGGCGGGCTGGATGCTTCGACATTTCGCCTCATTCACACAGGGTATTTGAAGACAGCGAGTCCTGAGTATCCGGGTCTGTATCCGGTTTCGTCACATTAGACCCATCGCCAGGAAGTAGCTGGGGTGTCGGAGCCCTCGAGAAAGGGTGCGAACCACTAGACTCGAGTTATTAGTACAGATATGATTGTTTGGATCCTCGAGAGTGCTTCAAAGCGAGCGTGTGTGTGTTGAGCTGTTGCTTAGTTTGATTGCCTATGTCTGTCTATATGTGGCCCAATCACTTCGGCATAAAATTCCTACCTGTAGCAGTTCGCAGCGAGCTTTGGCTCAGAGAGCAACGGATGAGGGAGTGAGAGAGTGAAAAGCAGAAAACGGAATAGTGGGTGTGGGCAAGCACGAAAGTGTGTTACCATGTTTATGCGATGCTGTAAAGCTCCAAATCGAATCACACGCAATAAGTGGAATTGTTCCAAAAGTTAATAGGAATAGTTGAACAATAAAAAACATACAATGACATGAAAATCAAAAGATTTGCGCTGAATCAATCTACGCGGGCTAAGCTGACAGATGCCAAAAAAACAGCTGATTCAATGCCGTAGTCAGCTGATTACCCAGCTTGAAAAACATATATATTTTAAAGCTTTTCTTGAAAGGCATACTCGGTAGAGATCGTATTTGTGCAATCGAGTCGCTAGAACGCAGGCCAATCGGCACGATGCGCATCAAGGGTTCGCATATTCATTACATGTGGCTACTGTCTATTTCACAAATCCGCCCTCAAGATAACAGACTAATGTTTTCACCGTCCTCACAATCGGCATCGTCCTTATCGCCACCGTCATTGTCGTCCAGCCCCAGATTTATCCACAGTGCTGCCTCTTGTCGTGCGCTGCATCCACAGACAGACGGGTGGACGGACGGATAGACAGAAAGAGACAATGCCCGATATGCCCGTTTACTGGAAAATTCGGTCGCTCTGTTGGCTCCGGCTTATGTGCTTCCAGCTCCAGCGAGGTGTTTGCAGCCAATGAGAGGCAAACAACGAGTTCGCCGTCGCACTCGCACACAGGAGTTTCGCTTTGACTAGAGCAGCAGCAGCGTCAGTGCCGACATCGCCGTCATACATAAAAAACAAAGTGAACTTATTTGGATGGAAGTGGGGGCCGCTGTTGCTTGAGCTGCTCATGATGGAGCCGGGGCAGGAACCGGAGCCATATCAACCTGCAACCTGAATTGTTATACCTGCTGGAGATCCTCAAGTTAGATCCATATCCTTCCATACCACTTCGAAGAGACAGACGGAGAGTGAGAGCTCTCTCTCACTCTCCGACAGAGAACAACTACGTCTATGTGTATCTCTGGAGCAGCAGAGGAGCCTCGAAGATTACACGCCACAACGACAGCAAAGGACCCAGGACCCTGCTGCGTGTGAGTGAGGGAATTCCACACACACAGCCACACAGCCGCCCACTAACACACCAAGGAGCCTTAGACGAAGGCGCTCCGCACTCCCCCAGGACGTCGCAGGTAAAAATCGTCTATATTTGTAGTGGAGTGCTACATGGCTCATGTCTGTCGTACATAGCAGTTTCGTCGCCGAATGGGAACACACCAATTGTTGAGAACGCGAGTATCTCTGAATATGGAGATGGCCATCTCGTGCCACATTGGAGAGACCAGGTTATGCCGACATATACGAGATTAGGCTCCCTAGCATAGTTTCCCGACTTGCATTTCTTTTCCTAAGCTCACACATCTCCGTCTGCTGCTTCGGAGACAGGCGGACGGACGGATAAATTTTGACAAATTTTGATATAAAACTAACATGGCTTGAAAAAATGCAACTCGAAGCACTCCTCACACTCTTGGCCAAGGCTGGATGTCACATGGACAGTTATCGGTCGGATGGTCGCAGATCGTAGGCAGGCCGCATGACCTCGACCTCTGGGACGGGTCGAGTGTTCCCCGAAGCAATCGAGCGCGGTTTGAGAGCGAATAGCGAGGAAGCGGAGACATTCATGCCGTCGCCGCAACAGCAACAACTCCCGAGGGACCTTCTACTGCGAATCTCTCTCCGAAAAGAACATTCAGTGGCGGCGAGACAATGATGGTGGATGACGACGGTATTTATGCCCTGCACATCTGAGCCGTTCGCACGCAAGGGTTGAGACGCACTCGTCGCGGGCCGACCGGGTTAGAGGGGAAGGGAACGGCATTCGAAAGAAATTTTATTTGAATTCAATGAGTGCAGCCGTTGTCGGGCGACGGGCCAAGAAGACCAAGCCGAATCCTAACCCAAACCGATCGTCTAATGATATGTGAGGGACAGAAATTAAAAGCTGATGCTGGCGAGATAAGATCAAAAGGCTAAGCCTAAGCCTTTACTCCGAGGACGCGGGACGCGAGAGTGGTTTGCATGGAGACGAAGCGCGTTAATTGTCGTAGCTGGCGGTGCGAGGGAAGCGTGGAAAACAAATGGAAAAGCTGTTGTTGTCCCCGCTCATGCGGCATGTCACAGGACCACATTATTCGGCGACCGGCCCGGCAACACGCTACAAAGGCGCGATAACCATCACATTAGCAGGCCGAGTACGAGGACGAACAGGAATATATTGCCAAATGCGGCTCAACGAGATGTGGACCTGGATAAAAGATATCAGCGAGAAAAATATCTAAGCAACGGCAAATCATTAGAGATAATGTATTCGACTCATCATCTTAAGCTTTTATTACTCTCCATATCTGTCCCTCACTATCTCACTTTTCCTCTGCCCCATGTCCGTCCGCTCACCTTGTTATTAAAATTAACATAATCACTGCTAATAGCATCTTTGTTGCAGCCGCTCGTTGGGCAGAAGTGGAGCGAGAGCAACGGCCAGTGAATAAGGGCAAAGGAGAAATACAGGGATAGGGTAGAGAACCGGAAGTGCTGCCAATATGTCCTCAAAACCGGAAATCCATTAAAGATAGTAAATTTTTGTTCAAATTACTTTCGTTGCGAGCACAAATAATTGTCTTGAGACTGGGAAAAAATATGTTTGTCTATCTGCTAAAATTAAAGTTGTCCCCCTTTTTGTTGGTACTTTTTCAATCTAAATATGTAAATAATCGAGAGGCGATTTGAGAACAGTTTTCATTCAAGATTTGCCCCAAAGCATGCAGAGAGACTCTGCTTTTTTCACCAATGCATCGATACTTGCATAATTCTCTCCAAAGTTTTATATGTATCACACAAAAAAAAAATAAAAATTTGCATTAAATATTTATAGATCGACATTTGCTTATTTATAGGTCTAGACGCCAAATTTTTCAAATTATCTATCTATTATATTTGACATTTTCAAATTGGTCACTTTCGTTTCGTTTGTATTTCCAAATTCACCTCTCTTCACCTAGGAAGTATTTACGAAAATTTGGGAAACGCATTTGTCAAAAATATATTTTAAGCACGATTTAAAATTAGTGTTCGTTGAGATACTTTTAATGTCTATAGATGGGTCGAATCTATACTCATTTTCGATCCACGCACGTCTAACACATCTCGTGTCACCTCAGCCTCGTATGGATGTGAGTTCTTGTTGACGGCATAGTGGTTGCTTTATCATAGTAAAGGATACGAAGAAGCCAAGGCGAATCTCGATTGCCTTTTCGAGAGTTTTTATGTTTTGATAAGAAGGGCCTTTCAATTCATTCAATTTTCCATTGGATCCATTTGTATCCATCAATTCTTGTTTGCCGATTGTAATGTTGCTCTTGTTACATTGTTGCTTTCAGATTATTCATATGGACACCATTCAAACACTGCATGTGTCTCTATACGGAAATCAAATCGCAACAACACCGGACGCCAGTCGGTCCAACGGCCGGGGCACTGTAGACATCTGGACAAGGGTGGACTGCGACACCTCCGATCAATGGCATTTAATATGAGGATTATACCTTCAGCTTGTAAGCCCTGATATGCCAACAATGGAATAGATCACGCCCACTTCCTGTTCAGCCCATTATCATCGAAAAACAAAAATCGATTCAGTCTTTCTCTTAATTCTCTCGAATTAAATTTAGTTTCATTGGCAAATTATTCAAAAGTTATGAGTTTTTATTTGTAAAAACTGAGTTGTCTATTGAAGTGAAACAAGTGAATATCACAAAACAAATCGACTCGCACACATGACGTTTACGACTTAATTCGATTCGGTTTTATTAAATTTTTCTCCCCATCAAGAGTTCAGCGAAACCCAATAACAACCAGAAGCAGATTTAAGAAACACTCATCGATGCATTAATGAAACATGATCGGAAACGAAACGATTTCAATTTCAATTAAATTTAGCAGCCAGCTAATGTACTTAATTTCACATTTGAATGTTATTTAATAAATTCTCGATATGGACACACACATATACACACAGCGGCGAAAACGCAACGATGCATGTGTGAATAAACGCAAATCGGTTCCGGGAGCCGTCATCCGCCCGACACCAGAATAACCGGTGAGTGGACAGTCGCAAGCATGTTTAATGGCATGGAAAACGTCCCGCTAATGGGCCGCCCGTCCTGGTCGCTGGCATAGAATGTCATGTCGCCACGGTTCTCCACCTGGGTCACGGTATTTCATACATGCATGCCTGCATGCACCTCGGCATCGAATCCGCCTCAGCCAGCACCTCGGCTGGATTCGGAAAAAGCACGAACCCACGCTTCGTCCCACCCACCGAAGAAAGATAGGGGAAAGAATAGAGATTGGAAAGAATCCTATTTACTATGTTTGGTTAGGGGCAGGTGGCGGAGAACATTCAACCAACCAACGATTGAATGAACCAACGGATGAATAAATGATAACCCACTGTCCCAACCCCACCGCCATCCCCCACTTATTCCCAGTTCTTCAAAATGTCGAGGCGCTGCTTCTCTTACAGCGCTGCTGCTACTCCTCCTCATTTCCTTGCTGCAGCGGGCTTCTCTCTCCACGTAGACTTATTCAGTTTTCATTACGTTCCGTTTCTCCGTTCTAAAAATGCTCCTTTCAATATTTTAGATTTCTATTTTTCGCATTTTCTTTTTGTGTCTTTACGTTGTTTCTGCACAATACACTACACCCTATGGATAAAGGTATATAAATGTTGTCTATCTTTCTGATGTGACCCATCGCAGGGGAGGTCGTATGTATGGAAGTATAAATATATCCTTTGCTGCGTCTCCTCGTGGCTCGATCTGCATGTGGAATTACCCTTTTTGAAGAACGGCAGGGACAACTGACATGAAATTTCCAATTTATTATTAAACAATAGAGCACCCACTCCCCATATAATCCATGATGTAAAATACCGGGACAGTATGGAGTGTGGTCTGGTATATCGATATAGAAAGTTGTTGCAATCGGCTTTCGAACCAGTCTCTTTCCCTATGACTCTAATATATTTGCTTCACCAATATATTTAGGTGTAGGGTGCTAAATCTGCGCCCAGGTTGCACTTTTACTAGTTTTTCCTAGCTTTACTATGTTTGGTTTTTCCTCCACTGTGTTCCTGGCGATATTTTAGTCTGCTTTTCTTTTCATTATTCCTTTTGTTTTACTTCTTTTGTCTTGCTTTCGTTTTGTTTTTCAGTCTTTCCATTGCTTTCATTCTTTTGGATGGCTATGCAAGTCCTTTGTAGCTACACTGGTTGTGCCTCCCTCGGTCTCTTTGTCTAATTCACTGTAATCTACTATATACTCTATTTATCTATCGCCCTTCCTCGGTGTGTATTCAGACATACATCGTGACTGCTGAAACCACAAGGTGGCAGAATTATCCACCGTATGTCTTCGCAACTTACGACCTTCGGCCAAGGCGGGCTTTTGTGAATCGGTCTCGTCGAATAAGAAGGTGGAGGCGGCTCCACGGCAATCGCTGGACCAAAAGACCAATGCAGGCATAAATACGGTATGTAAAGTAAGTCAGCAAATGAAGAGCCAGGAAGTTGGAAAGGTGGAAAGTTATCCGAAAAGAACCACAAGTACAGAGCATCGATAGTACGTGGAACAGAATGGAACAGTTTTTCGTCAAAACTCACTGAGGTTACAGTGTCGTCAAAACGAGAGCTGCGAAATTTGTACTCAAAATATAGATTATCTTGAAAATATCAATGACGGCATAAACTACTATAGATTATTTATTGAAGACTATGTCGAATACTTTTTAAAATTGTTGAGAAAGGATTTGGAAACAATTTAGGATCTGGTACAATATAAGCAAACCAAATTATCATACTTAGCGCCGTCATCAGCACGAGCTCCATCTCTTTCCCTCTTCTCCTACCTTCCTCTTCCGCTACCATTTAGGCATTGCTTAAAAAGAGCAGAATGATGAAAAAAGCAAGCAAGAAGAAAAGCTTTGGAAAAAAGAGAACAAGATGTAGTAGAGGATAAAACAGTAAACTGCACAAAAACGAAAAGTATAGAGTCGGAAATAAAGAAAAGTAGTAGAAGAAAGAAATATTACTATTAATGGAATAATGGAGAAGAACTGCAGAGTGGAAAATGAATCAAAAAGCATAATGGAATAGAACAAAAAGAGATTACAAATAAAGGAAAAGACACGATAGGCGGACGGTTGGGAGGAACCTCAACTAGCACGGTGCAACTTTAAGCGGTCTCTTTCTATCTTTTGGCGATGTTCGGTTCTGCGATTGAAATCAACTGACTGCAAAGAGAACCATTCAACGGCACAATAAATGCAGCAGAGCTGGTATCGGAGCAAATGGGAGGCCAGATCGCATCCAACAGTTTTAAGTAGGGTTTCTTAAGTTATAAGTTAAGTTACATCATCTGTAAGAGGTTTCTTCAGGTTTTATACCGGTTGCTCTGGTATTATAAAGTCTAGAAGAAGGTCTTTGTTACAGATTAAATCGCACTCACCTGAGTCAGTAGCCGCTCGCGTATTATTTGCAAATGTCGTATCATTTCGGACAGCTTTCGCTCCTTGTTGAAAACACTGTCGGCCGGGTTCTCAGGTCCGGCGCTGCATACCGTAGTCGTAGGCGTCGCTGTCGGTGTGGACGTTGTCAAGGTCGCTAGGGCGGTGTGCGAAAGTGAAGCGCTGCAAGAGATCAACCGGGTCGCGGGTAAGAGAGAATAAAACCAGGTGTGAGCGATGCAATCATGGGAAAGGAAGGAAAGCATTTTTGGAGCTCTGCATTCAAATCGCGCTCTCAATCGACGGCTCTAAGCCACAGCCAATCCGTCCTAGGCAGCGGTTTAGTATTAGCGGGCGGTTGCTGCAAAACCCAAAGCCCCGAACCCAAGTCCGTATCGACGACATGTATCTCGGGACATTATATTAATAATGATCCTGCGCCACAATTACAATGGCATCAATTAACATCAGGCAGACAAACGGCAGAAACACCCTAATAAGCGCAGTTGAAGAACAAACACATTCGGATTATTATTGTGTGCTCGAGCTCGGAATTAGCGCTGGAAGTGTGACATCAATGCCGGACACGCGGTGGCCTAGGGGGGAGTCAAAAACAGTAGCAGCGACTTCGGGGTTTTCCCTTCGTCTATTGTAATACCTTTATCTTCCCCCTACCACAATCTAAGCCGAACCGTCAACATCGGGTATCATCATTGTGAACAACATACTCACAAAATGAGAAAATAATCTATCTCCAGCCTAATAATTTGTTGTTAATCATTTGACCCGCTGATTCAAAAACTTACCATTAAAGAAAATCGACGAAGCCATTCGTGATATATTGCAATTTTAACGTTAGTGATTTCTACGAATTTTAGAAAAAAGCTGGATGTTAAAAAATGTTTTAAAAACAGAGATTTCCGAAAACTTTCAGATAAACAGTATTCGGAAAATCAAAAACAGTCATATTGTGCTTTCAACCGACCAGGAGGTCGGTGATTAAATGAAAACGACTCGAGTATACCGAGTACCGTATCTCGATGCTGGTGGTGTCGCTATCGAAGGGTTGCCAACCAGTTGATGGTGATGGTTTTGAGGTCAAGTTAATTGTCGTGTTGACAACCGACGCACGGTAAATCTATCGCTTCCAGGTGCCGAAGTAGTCTATCCGTCGCTCGTGGTCGGCCGGTCCCTAAATAATCCATAAGAATGCGAGAGGGCAAAGAAGAGGTACTGGGAGGAGGGAGGAGGTCCCCCTGATAATGGGGGCGACTAATCTAATTTAGAGCAATCGAAATCTGATGTTATGGAGAAGGGCAATAAAAGAACAACTATTTCCAATAGGACGGCGCCAAAGGTGGACTTTGGTGAGGACTCGCCGCCGATCACTCAGGTATTAATTGAGGAATATAAATTCGGAAAGCGTTGTGCGACCGGCGGAAGACACTCCCGAATCGAACCAACCCCACCCACTTGATCGAATCAACCTACCTTATCGCTCCTGACGTCGGCGACTCCGACGATAACAAACTTCGCCCTCGCCGCAGAGCCATTAGCCCCGAGGACGACGGCGGCGAGACGGCCGCACCTGATTCCGGTACCGTCACCGTGGACGATGCCTGCGTCAACGCCAACGTCCGCGGCGGCTCGTGGTCGCCCTCGGCGGGCATCGAGTTGATGCGCATTCTCCTCGTCAGCCGCTTCACGACGTCGTCCATGGAGCACTTTGTCGTGGTCAGCGACTGCGACTGCTGTTTATGGCTATTGAAGTTGTTACTGTTGCTGTCGTAGAACATGACACCCTCGCCCAGGCAGAAAGCGTCCTCCGCTGCTCCAGCGGGACCGGAGGCCCCGTAGGCGTGGCCCTCGTATCTGAGCAGCTCCTGTTCCTGTTCCTGCTCCGCGCTCCAGCCGCAGGCAAACTCCGTGCTAGGTAGTGGCTTAACCGGGACCCACTGGTGGGAGCACGCTTGCTGGCGACTGTCGCAACGGTCGTAGCAGCGATTGACGGCGCCGTTGACGCCGTTCTCTGCTCCCGCGTTAGCCGTAACCGATGGGTTAAGGCCATTGATGCTGTCGTTCTTGTTGTTGCCGTTGTTGCTATTGTGATTGACAACATGCTTGCGAAGCAACAACACGTCGGTCGTCCCATCGTGGCCGGCGTTATCGTCGTTACTGTTGTTTTTGAAGATGTTGTCGCTGTTGTTGTTGTCACTGCTATTGTTGTCGACGCTCTTGATGTAAGCGCACCCATCGCTATCGTTGGCGTCGTCGTGGGCGCGCCGAGCGAGGGGCTGCGATCGGTGGCTCTTGGCGCGCTTCTTCGGCGGTGACGACGGCCGGTCGTGGTAAATGGGCTGAGGGTGACAGATATACAGAGGGAGAAAAAGACAACGTGGGTCATTGGAAGTCTGATCCCGATCGACATTATCAGCCAGGAGGGGATTCTTGACTTTACCTGGTATTCGTATTCACAACAATCGGCGTTGTGTTCCATCTCCGAATCGGCGGCGAGGCCGGCGTAGGCGCTGTCGTCGGAAGAGCCGCTACTGCTCACGGTGCCGTTGGTGACCGCGCTCCAGCTGATGCGTTCGCTCTTTGGTGTTGTAATGTAGTTGTTGTTGTTTTTCTTGAGCAGTTGCTGCGAGAGCTTGTTGCAGTTGACAAGCTGCTCCTGGGACACTCCAGTCTCCAGACGGTCGCTGCTGCCGCTGGTCGACGTCACCTCTTGCATCCTTGCGCAGGACGTGGACGTCACCGTCGTGGTCGTAGTTGCCATTGCTATTGCTCTTGTTGCTGGTGTCGCAGCCTCGCAGTTGTCGGCCCGCGAGGCTTCGTTGTTGTCCGTTGTTGATGCCGTGCTATCCGTGCCGTGCCGCGCTATCTCCGCCGCCGCCCAGGACACGTCCACATCGAACTTATTGGGAGGAGACTTCCTTTTCGCCGACATGCTGCAACGAGACGAGGCAAGTCAAATAGGGAATCAGTCGATATTTGTATAGGATTCATACTCGATCGTCTACGAATGGCCGGAAGGAGGACAACAGGAGGACACCAATTCACTCCCACCCAAACCCGAGCCAACCCAGGCGACTCCCCATAGAGACGGGTTCGACTCACTTCAATATTTCTTCTTGGTGTTCTCGAAGTTGTGTACTTGATTACAGTTCAACCAGCAGCTATTCGGAGTTTCGTGGGTCAGTGTATGCTTGTCCATACGCACGAAATTTCCTTCGGCGGAAGGACAAACTGAAGATAGCCTCGCCAACTGGGAGGTCGGCATAAGCGATGACAACATGGACAAGACCGTTAAAAACCGGCAGAATGAGCGAATAGAAATTAATAAAAGCAGAAGCAGCCCAACCAAGCTCGCAGCGGAAATACCGACATTTGCTGTTAGCTGTGAGAGCGCATGGCAATATTGCAAATATTCGGAGTTTCGTGGGTCAGTGTATGCTTGTCCATACGCACGAAATTTCCTTCGGCGGAAGGACAAACTGAAGATAGCCTCGCCAACTGGGAGGTCGGCATAAGCGATGACAACATGGACAAGACCGTTAAAAACCGGCAGAATGAGCGAATAGAAATTAATAAAAGCAGAAGCAGCCCAACCAAGCTCGCAGCGGAAATACCGACATTTGCTGTTAGCTGTGAGAGCGCATGGCAATATTGCCGATTTCAAGGTTGGCCACTTAAAAATTGTTCAAACTGTGCACAGGCTAGACCGAACAGACTCGGATCGGGGGAGATGGGACAGAGACGACGATAGCAGTGTTGTATTGTCAGTTGGAATTCGAACCTGCGGAAAACGACGGAATTTCCTCATTGTGTCTTTCTATTGGGACGCTAAGGACCAGCGCTGATCCGCCATCCGGCAGCAGGGAACAGAGCAGGAATTGGGGAGACTCGGAAGGCTACCGAATTGTTGTCTTCCCTCGCACACTCCATTGACTCTTCGCGCATTAGTCGCTAGTCGAGGGCTCGGTCCAAAGGTACTCGGCGCGGAGGAGGGCTGGAAAAGAATCCAACGAAGCAAAATCTGACATAATCCGACCGATGAGCGGTTGCTAGGAAATAGGAATCGCATCTTGAGGGGCGCCATGACAACCTACTCCGTCGAGGCGAGGACATCGAGCTATTTTAGCGGGTGGACGAGTAAATGCTGGTTGGATGGGGGTCGCCATCAAACCACCAACCATACCACACCACACCACCCCTCCCGACTCGTTCCCAACTCATCCGCCGATATATTCCAGTCAACAGCGTCTGTCACAATAAATCTATCGGAAGCCATTGGACAAATACGAAAACAAACAATGTAATTCCTGCCATCACAATCCGCCGATATCCCCGCGCCCGCTCCACGCTCTTGGCACTACGCCCATGCGGACCAAAAAGGAATGAAATTTATTTATAATGACTTCCGCTGTCACAAGTAGCTTCCTACGCTTCCTCTGCTTCCTTCACTTCCTTTAGCTCTTCCGTTTCGTACTCCTCCATCCGAGCATTTCCTAGACATTTCCAGGAAGGAGAACAAGCAGCAGAGTTTGGATGAGGAGCCGGGCAGGGTAGATGAAGAGGGAGAGGGAAGACAAATGTTTAATAAACAAGAGTGTGCGTATTTCGAGAACTGAGCAGAACCACCTATGGGCCGTCACTGATGCCATTGCCGTCGCCGACAAAACAGACACAGTGACATCGTGCTCTCGCTCGCTTCCTGGAATACATATGTACGCATTTATTTCAAAGGCGGCGAGGTCAATACATGCTACGCCCACCTAACGCAAGCCTTTCCTATCCCTTTCCCTTTCAGGTTGTGCTCGATATTATTTATTTGTTTTTCTTTCGCTTCGTTTGCCTTGGCTTTATTGCATCTTTTTTGTGGCCTTTGCGGTCGTTGTGTTTGTTCTTTTGTTTCTCACTCGCACTCGCTTCCCACCCGCATGCCTCATTTATCATCCCCGCGTCGATCGTTTGAAATTTGTCTTTCACTTAGTAAATGGACTACCGACGCGTGCCGGCAGACACAATTACTCTCTTGGACGCTACCCACGGCCTGCCACGCATCGCTCCTCTCCTTCCCCTCCGGCTCACAATCTGATACCACCCGACCTGACCCTCCATCCACTGCCGGCCGTCGAGGCCCTTAAAAAACCACAAATAACTGCTAACAGCGAATGAACAGACGCCGAATTCTCTGCCGCTGCCGAACAAGTGGACGGCACCACCGAGGCCAGAAGAGCCGTTGGCGACCGCCGATGCACGTGTAGAACATTCGCAACGCTTCCGCAACGCAACGCCCCGACCCACCGGTCAGGGAAAGGAAATTTATACAAATGGATTTTCAATTTCACTCCATAGGTACTTTAAAGGAAACATACGGCGATAACAACAAACAGGCAGTGACGACGGCGGCCCACGAAGGGCGCAAGAACAAGATATGGAAGGTTTTGCCAAGTTATTGGAGTGGCATAATTTTTTATTATGCCGACGTAAGTGCCCGACATTGTGGGATCGGAAGTTTTTAGGCATGTCCTGCAAACTTCCTTTTCGCTACCACCCAGTACAGCTGCGGAAAAGATATAGTTTCGAGACATTGTTTTTTATGAAGAGATCAACTTCTAATTAGCCAACACCATAAGTACGAATTGGTTTTCAAGATTAGTAAGAATATAAAATGTTGTTTTTTGTTTTATTTAAAGGCCCCATTGTAGTGCCATGGCTGAGAACAGGATTTGGAACCAGGAGCGGTGCAACAAGGGAGCTGCAGCCACCCTTCCCTTCCCCCCCACTTCCACTGCCCACCATCAAGTGGCCTCAATAACAGGCCAATCCTTCGTCTTTTTATGGGAAGGGAAGGGAAGGAAGGAAGGGAGAAAGAAAATTTTAAGGTACCTGGGTTTGACTCTTCGAAACAAGTTAGCGGTTGTGACTCACACAGGCCCCCACACCGCAACCCCTTGTGCCCGACCCAAGCCCCTCCAAGTCGACGTCCGGTGGACTCTCGTTCTTGTTCTTGTCGCGGGACATTCGGACGGACCGATGAAAGAGAGACACAGAGGTCGGCAGAACATTTAGAGGAATTTGTCGTGTAAATGTCGCTGCTTCCGTCGTCGCCAACTCATTATTTTTTGATGATGCTTTCAATTTTTCCAAATCATTTATTTAGGGCTACAAGGACATTTCCATTTCAACAAGAACACACACACATCCGTACCACATGGGGTCTTTTGTGTGTTGGACCGGACGATGCACTGTACACAAAGGACATTGAGTGGGAGACGATCCATTATTGCAGTCCCGTTTGTTGTTCTTCTTATTGCTTCTTATTGCTATTGTTGTACTTGCCTCGATCGCCATTCCATCCAATGGCTCAGCAGATGGTTGTGTGTGTGTGTGTGTGTGTGTGTGTGTGTGTGTGTGTGTGTGTGTGTGTGTGTGTGTGTGTGTGTGTGTGTGGCATGTGAATAATTCCTTCCTCGCCAAGACTCTACCAATTCCGCACACATGCACACTTCGCATCAAAGCGAAAGCGGTCAAACAAAGTCCACTGGAGCAAAACCCTCCGACCACGGCCACCGCTCACCCCTGCTACGGTGGAGATATCAATGGCAGCGGACGCCGGTTCGTTGAGCAATTGTTCAGTCAAAGGCGTGCAAACAAAAGTTCAGAGGGCGGCCACGCCGGCTGCTCTTTATTCAAGTTCGTTTCCTTCCCACGCCCCTCGACCGCCTCCTCGTGCTCCGCGCCACCTCGCCACCAAACGCTCCCACTGTTGTGTTCTGTCGATTTATTTCACGCAAACTCAAATCCCGGCTCTAACCACCTCTAACCTGACCCCAACTCACCTTTTGGGGTCCTTCGACACCACCCTACGAACGCCACCACCGCCCCATAGCTCGGAGTGCATGCCATTCATTTTAGATACGAGTCCCTTTGTAACTTTTAATTTTTCGAGTCCGTTTTGTAATTCCGTGCCCTTGGATATATTTATGAGCCCATTTCCAGGCCTCTGAACCTTCTCTGATCCTGCCCTGTCCTACCCAGCATCTCTTCTCATGTTTTCCATTTATATCGCTGTATGTGTGGATGTGTGTGTACTCTTTTAATCCCATGCATTAGTTATCCTTTTGATCTCGCTCTCCATTGTCGAACTCTATTTTGCATATGTCTTTCTCGCTCTCTCCACACCCCCTCTTGTTCTCATTTTCCTCGCATTTCCAGATGTTTATCGTGCTCGTAATGACAAGGCGCGCGCTCGCCCAGTGTCCAATGGGAACGGAGGACGGGTCGTGACGACCTGTAGTAAATGAATGGCGATCTGGATCCCTCCGTCTCTTTGGGATCCCACCGAACCTCACCTGGTCTCGTTCAGAGTGAGATCGCCGGCCGATCGATCGATACCCTTGTGACCGACCACCCGCTACGGGCAGCCCTAAGAAGACTACAATCTCCGATGTATTTAATTCAGGTGATAAATAGTTACTTCAGTGACCGGAAACTGCTGTAGGATACAGATAAGGGTCCCAAAACATACACCGTCAGTGCTGGAGTACCCGAACCCTGGCAAGACAAATGCCAAAGATCTCAGTCCTCAGAACATCTCACTCCAAAAACTGTGATTAAGTTTATGTTAGAAACAGGAGATAACTGAGATACTGCCAACAGCGTCACTACAAAAATGATGAAATGTCTAAGGAGATACAAACAACTAGCTAGAGAAAGCTCGCAGCGACGTGTCCATCGCACACAAATAGTGAGGAGTGATTAACTCTATCCTGCCCTGTGATGGAATGCCTTAATTGGTAGTACGTACCAAAGGAATAGACCCAGGACAGCGTGTGTTGGGGAGAGGGTTTAATACGTCAACCCCTATCGGAGTGGTGAATCGTGCGTTCCAGCAGAACGGTCTGCAGTATATCTCGAAGATTCTCTCCACCTTGATACGTATTATCACAAAAAAAGACATTCAAACATGGTATCCCCAAATGATGCACTCAATTTGTTTTACTGTGCCACCGCACTCACTCTCACACCCACACAAATAATAGCAATAAAGCGTCGCTGCTGATGCGGTTCAATTCGGATCCATTGCAATAACAAGGACACAATGAATAAATAATTGACTATGAATAAGGATTAGACCCGACCGGACACATTCGACATCTGGGACCGGGACACAGGGGCCTGGACAAGGACTGGACGCTGGACTTTTATTTGAATCTGGGGAATTAGCACCGGACTAAAGCGAATGTGTCCGGTGTCCGGAATTCGGGGTCTTGGGTCAATTGAGTCCATCATTGCGTGCGTGCGTGCGAGCGGGCGGCAATCCCTCGGCAAAAGCTCTGCCGAACCTCCAGTGTCTACCCTGCCTCCGACTAATCCACCCCGGCCACCGGCCATGACCTGGGCGCATGTGCTTTGATCCCGCCACAATCTCGGTATCCCGACGCCGTCGAGTCCTAAGGCGACAATGCAAATCGAATAAGTAGATAAATAAATAAACGGGGTACGCCTCGGGCGGCAACCGAATGCCAAAACTTATCAACGTAGATTCAATACTTGGCGTAAACAAGTGGAATCTGGCAAGTTAGAAGTGGAGTCTTCCCACCTTTACTACTCTATAAGTTTACCCAATTACTTCAATTTTTGAGTCTACCAAACGGTTTAATTTGTACTGTAGAAAGTCATTTGGAGAAATATAAACGAAATATAAAAGAAATTGTAGTCGTGTCTGACTAATATAGAATCATGCATGAAAACAAGCGTATTAACGTATAAATGCCAATGATCATTAAAAACACAAAATGTATCAATATTTTTTGATGCCACCAACAGCGTTTGTGACGTAATAATCTACTCCTTGATCAAGACCTCTCCTCCAGTTCGCTACAAAGGAAAGGACAAGTTGAATAGGCCTTTAGCCGTAAAGTGTAGGCTATAGATTCCCACGGGATGTAGAGTATAAAAGAACAAGCGGCGTGAACCGTCTCAAAACACAAACAAGCAAAGGGTCAAAATACACAAACAATATACAAAAGTGTCATAAAACGATAAGAGACGAACGAACAACGCTCAAAAACTATGCTCGAGAACTCGACATGTTCGAAAGTAGAGATTATAATTTGTGAAACTTAAAAACTTCTGATCAATGCAGTTGCGAAATATTTCGAAAGTCTGTGTAAAACGCACTATTCGTTTACTAGTTTAGAACCCACATTCATCGCGCTTACAAAACTGAAAGCTACCCATAAGTACCCAAAATTTTCATCTGAGAGATTGGTTCATGGTCAATGAAGCCCACACAAAAATCATTCGATCTGATCGAGCTATTTTCGGCCATTTGCGACAATCAATACGCTTTCATGCGTTGTTGAGTACAGAAATAGGAATAGGATTAGGAATTGATACAAAACATCAATAGCTCAATAGGTGTTTCTTTTATTATCGATGAAACCGCCGATGTTAGGTGTTTGTATCACATTACATGAAGAAAATGTAGCAACAGATTATTTCTTCAGGTTGATTTTTTGAAATATCTTCAGCAAATTCAATTGGAAATGAAATCAACTTGGAACTTGAATTACAAGTCCCAGGAAAGAATTTAATAAGAATAGGCACAGAAAATGGCGCGGTTATAAAAAGTGTAAAGGAGCAACTTGAATCACCAAATTTCACAATTCTGCCATTCAATTCTCCATTGTGCCAAACTACCAGCGCTAAGTCTATTCGAACGTTTCAAGAACTCCGTTGATAACATAACACCTCACATCGTAGAAGTGCCCGTATAAGTGATTAGAATTTTGATTTATTTAGTAGTTTGTGTGACAATTTGTTGTCAAATATTTCCTCCAAACATTTGGACATCGAATCCACCGATTAGCGATATTTTTGAGGGGCGATTTCATCGCAATCTTTGTGTTTTAGGTAAACTATGGTGTTTCCTCATGCTGTTTATCAAATGCTATTACAGGCTTCTCATTCCGTTAGGTGTAAGAAGTAATTTTGTATTATGAAGGACACACATTTCGGGCTATACCATATGTTTTGGTTTAGTGCCTGCTGATACATGCATTTCGTTAGGTAGAGGCTCTTTAGTGGCACTGATTCGAGCATCTATATATCTCAATACAGTTCAGCGTTCAGTGTGCGTTCTATAAGAACTTTGCCAATATCTGGTTGTCCTATAAGAGGGAAGTGGTGAGATGGAGAAAAGGCAATTTTGGCTCTAGTTCGGTAGCGAGGTGCACGCCTCATGGACCTTTCCGCAGTCTCCGATGCCGCAAATTTACCGATTTCATAAATATCTAGTTCAATTGTGAACTTCCTTGGGTGCAGCGGCGGACGTGCCTATCGATTGCACCGTTCGGCCGGGGCACCCGCCGATCGAACGGGAACGACTCCCCTGGGAGGGCGGCAAGTGTTCTTTCGAGTCGTGCCTACCGTCGTCGGTGGGGAAACAGCTATTCCTGCCGGTGACGGGAGGCCATCGCTCTTCTGCATCAAGGGTCGCGCGGCCGAACCCTTTCTGCTCCGCTCTGTGCCGAAAGTCGTATTATTCATTCCCGTCCTCCTCTGCCCTACAGCCGTCCCCTGGTCTACCACGTGTCTCGGACGCCCTGGAGTGTCCTCGGACGTGCGATGAATGTATGTCCGTTGCTGCGTCTGGGCTTGGATCGGCCAATTGCACACATCTGAAATTCTGGGTTCTGTCCTTGGCATGCATCAATCTTTGACTCTCTCATTGGCGCCCAATGATGTCCGGCGACCCAATGTAGGTGCATATGAGTGTATATGACTCTGGGACTGTCCGAGGCTGTGTCGGCGTGTTCTGTTTGTAAATGTCTGTACGGCTACGTGCGATCATTCAAACCTCGACGCACTTAATAATGTTTTCATATAGCCTTTCACACACAATTCCGCGATCAGAGGCTCCGAAGGTGGGGGCTGAACGGGAGGAGGAACCCGGAGACTGATTCTGGTCCTTCGGGGGCACGGCTCATCTTCCGTATTCAAGACAAAGCCTGTCGCTTGTCTGGCGCGAATAAAACAACCAAAACAGATCGGAATGAAACGAAATCGGATCGGGTCGGACCGCATCGGTCATGTAGTATAAGGGAAAACAAACTAACAAAGGAAGACACAGATATAATAAATGAATGCTTGTTTAAAAGACACAGTTATACACTTCCACTGCACATGTATGCACGGATGTGTGCATGAATGCAGCTCATATAGAGAATCGCATGTGTATTATCCGTTTACTCGACGTTTACATGACATGGTTTTGATGTTCGGTTGCGACAACATCAACAACTACAATGCCGATGGTAACATTAAACAACAATAAGAGCAACAGTAATAAGAACAATAAAAACTACAAGAACAACGAG
Organism: Coelopa pilipes; assembly: GCA_947389925.1. Lineage (NCBI taxonomy): Eukaryota > Metazoa > Arthropoda > Insecta > Diptera > Coelopidae > Coelopa > Coelopa pilipes. The sequence goes on from OX376701.1 coordinate 3,357,972, forward strand.
GCAGACACGTCATTTGGCGGATTCACAACTGTCGCCGAAGCCGCGTCCCAAACCCATATGCTTCCCATGTGTGTTCCACATGTGTCATCTATGTTCTCTTCTTCACCATCATTGTCGGCATTGTAGTCGTTGTTGTCGTTTTCGTCAACGGCCGTCGTTTTTATCAATCGGCATTGTTGTAGACTTCTAGTATTTAATTGTTTGCCGAGGATATGGAGTTCAGGTCAGTTTCGTGCTTCGGCTCACGTTCTCTGCTTCGCGCCCTCCGGCCCGGACTGTTCCACTCGACCGTCTTTTCATGCGCCCAGCGGATTGGATTGGCATCTATTACCGTTTTCTCTCTCGCTCTCTCTCATCCACCGTACGAACGTTGGGGAAGTGCAGTGAAACTCTTCGATCGAAAGCAGACTGAGACCGAGGCCCGATTTCGGGGTTTTCATTTAATTACCTCTCGATCGGGGGTGGAGTGCATGGGGGGGTCAGCGGCTTCGGCTTCCACATCCCCTGCCGTGGCGCCACCACATCATCTGGTACCAACACGTCAGGCGTGGCAGCGAGACGGTGGCAGCAGGGAGACGGAAAGGAAGTGTGTGAGAGAGGCGCAAATATTTAACTCGACTTCTTGCGGAATCAGTTTGACACCTGGTTGAGAAAAATAATTGCGCCCTGTTGTTGATGGTTGATGTATTTATACTTTAACACACTCCAAAGTGAGCGAGTAATTGAAACAAACAAATGGCAATAACAGCAACAAAAATAACAATGGCATCAACAACAATAGTAGCAACAACAGCAAATCAAATTTCGAAAACTAAGAAAAATTCGCATGCGCTCGGTGACGCAGTAGCCACGCCGCAACTTGTGCCGAAGAATCGGACCAGACGACGACACGGGAACCTGTTGAGGGCAGCGCAGAGCTGCATAACTGCTGCTCCACTGGACCGGAGAGAACCGATAGGTCGGAGGGTGGAGCTCCCCTGGGGACGGAGGGGCTCGGGAGTCGTCAGGGATACAGGTGCGTGGCATGGGCGGTGTCGGCCAATGCCGCGTGCAGCGTTCTGGTGTTCTCGCCACACTCGGGCCTGGAACAGGGAACGAGCCAACAGCACCGGCAACAACAACAAACCGAACCGAACAGAACCGAATCGAAGCAAAAAACAAACAACTCAAAACATTAAAATAAGGACTGAGAAGAAGACAAAATCACACGCACCGACTATGTTAATGTATTGTTGTTGTTGTAGTTCTTCTTCTTCATCTTCGATGGTTGTTGTTGGGATCTTGCCCCTTAATTCGTTTTCTCTTCTTCTTCCTCCTCTTCGCTCAGCTTTGTTGTTATTGCTGCCAATGCTGTTACTGTCCAACATAAAGCGTGTTTATTGCGATATGCCAGCAGTTGGAACGTCCTCTCGGGCCAACCGCCCCACCCCGCACCGGCCCGGGTCCACTCGGCCACCCGTCCCACCGTTTGTCTCATGGGTAAAGTGGTTTTCCGAACCGGCAGTGCAACATATTAGTTCATCTTAATGTCGTTGACTTAGAGCTCTGCAGGAACTCTTGCTGCCACTGGTACTGCCGATGTCGCTGCCGCTGCTGCGACGCATGCTGAGAGGCGGCGCTGGGTTGTCGTTGCAGGTTTTCGCTGCTTTCTGCTCGCTTCTCGCCGTAGCCGGTATGTTGCAGGTGGCAGTATTTTTTATCAAATAACCTCTGATCACTGATGGGAGTCTATGGTCGTGCGTCGGTTTGTCTCCATGTCTGTCTGTCCGTTCGTGCCTCTGCCTCTATGCTGTCCTTATGTGCGTCTGTCTCTCTGTTTGGCTTTGTCACCGCCTGTTCCGTGGTATCGAGGCACCTGCTCTCTGGACACGAGGCTGCAACTTGTTGCGCCGCCCGTCGTCGCCTCGTTTCTCTGTTGTTGATGAAACAATTGCGCATATTCGAATTACTCCAGTCCACAGCTATTTGGTACCAATCCGTTTCCAGAGATTTTTGGCGCGCTGATTCCGAAAATCACAAATATTTGGAACACAACGCCATCGTTTTCGAAATATCGCCACTTGGCGGCAGGAGCTCAAACAACGAATTATTCCTAATCTCGCAATACTTCCATGACTTCCATGCCAGTTTTAGGACTTTTTCTAAGCAATTCCTGTTGTATGTGTACTCAGTTCGCAAATACAACTCCTGAATTCAATAAGCTGGGCCGACTTTCACAAATCTACCTTTAGAAATCTCATCTTCTCCCCATACAGTGCGCTCATGATCGTAACTAAATAGTTGCTTTTTAATTCAGTTGAGTTGTTTCTCTTTCTTAGACCTCAAATTTCTCATACTGGGAGCAAACTGAAATTACATTTGCAACAGCCGTGGAGCCAACTGTCAAACAAAAGCGTGTTTTTGCGAAAAAACATGATCCAACAAGTGACAGAATGTTATTGTTCATTGAGGGAAACGAGTATGCGGAGAACATGTGTACATAGAAGAGCGGCACGAGGAGGACAGGAAGACTTGAGTCGAGTCAAAAACTCTTTAACCGTAGAGATCGGTATTAGGGCTCGCGTATAGCATCGCACTGAGTTGCACCCTGGTTCGTATGTTTACGTTTGTGATTATTGGTAGTTTTCCTGTCATGTTCCAATCGCTTGGTTTGTTATGTTCTCTTTGATCGTTCGGTATTCGACTTTTACTAGATCGGAAGTGGCGATGATTTGATAATGATATAAGGGCCGGGAGCGGTGGAACGGAGGAGGGCCAATCGAATAAACCTCGAACATTGTCTCGGCGGTGTTGAGTCTGTGGCCAGTGCCATTGTTGTTTGTTGTGACCACAGCAATTTTTTATGCGACTGGAAACAACGGCCATTATTTACATTTAACATATTATCATTGGGCAAAGTTTCTAACATCGGATCATTCAAGGTCAACAACGCCACCGCCCTCTATGGCGCTATCGCTCGATTCATCGACCGACCTGTGGATCTTCATTGAAAAATTATAGGGCCTTCCTTGTTGCTTTGGAATGATTTTGAGACATCATTTGGCAGCTCGTGTAGTGCACATCTGTACAGTGTTGTACAGAATTAAAGCCGCATTGAATGTTTGCAAATCTCAAGGGTCGAAAAACTAATCAAATCTGGAGTATCAAATCGAAATAATCTCCAAGTAATTTCTTATATCGAAATTTGTTAGAAATTCTCAAAATTCTCGGGTTGCGATTCTTTGAGGACTGAATTTAAATTTACAACGGTTTTCGATGTTGCAACAGGTTTCCACAACACTGTGTACCGTGAGGTGGTCGCTGTCGCTGTTCCAGGTATATTTTGCTGCATTGAACCCACATTTTACGCGATAGATATTGTTGCTGCTATTGTAGTTGTCGCCACCGCTGCAGCTCCGAGCGATAATGCAAAGCCCGCTGCAGTTGCATTGCGTCGCGTCGCGTTGTGTTGCATATTGAATATTGTAAATACGATCAACCAGATTCGCACAGGGGCTGTTGCGGAGCTAATACAACTCTTAGCAATTGCAACAACGCCAAATATTAGCACTAGCAAAATAAAATCAAGCCAAACGAAAGCAAAAGTTGAAATGAATAACGACAAAATTAAATTGAAAAATCATTAATAATGGTAAAATCGATGGAAAAAAATGAAAAAAAAAATCGACGAAAAAACAAAATCAAACCCAAAATTAAGTCAATAAAATTTGAATAAAATTTAAAATCAACAACGCCAAATTGCACAATATCTGCGTTTGTGCACCCGACTAGTTTTCAATACTAGAGCCCCAACCCGACGTGGACGAGTCAGGCGAGAGGCCTGAATATGCAGACAAACCTGAAACTGCAGCGCAAACGCAATCGCCAGCAAAAACGAGACAACACCAACGAAACAACGCGCCGAGACGGGTCGTGTGGAGTCGGGTGGAGAGGGGAGGTAAGGGAACGAGAAAAACAAACAAACGCACGCACTCGAATCCAGCAACAATAATAACAAGTTGAACAACAACACGCTGAGAGCAACAGCTCAGGAGGAATATTCAAATCGAAAACAGATACATTCGTATATATGTACCTGGTGTGAACAGAACTAATGCGAAGCTAATTAAAGATGTGCCTGAAAGAGTGCGGGCGCTGGCGGGAGCGCAGAGAAGTTCTGGAGATATCGAACATTCAACAATTCGCTCGTTAGGTAGACATCTCTAGCTGATTGGCTATAATGTGGAGTGTGGTCCGCTCGTGTGGATATATCCAGGCCGAACCAACTCCGAACGACTGGAAATCCACTCTAACTGTCGTCTTCCAAGCACACCCGAAGACATTTGCCTCCTTCGGGCGCGGGACGCTCTCCTTGGGTCCCGAGAAGCAGCGCCATTTGGGAGCATTCTCCCGACATAGAAGTCGTTCTCGTGGAGACGGATCGATTTCGGCGGCGACCGGGCCTCGCACACTCCGCGGAGAGCCTGGAGCCCAGCAAAAGTGATATTGTCCGAGCCGAGGGCATTTGGCGGACGGTTGTCGCAACAATGATGCTATTGTTTGCGCCTGGAGTAAAGCGGAGTGGTAGAGGATAGACAGAGCAGGAGGTCGCAGAGGTTGAGTTGGCGCTGCCGCTGAGATAAATTCGCGGCCCGGACAGCAACAACAACGGCAACAGCCACGCCAATTCAATGCAGTGACAAAAATAACAATAACACTGCATGCATCTAATCAATGCCCACTAACATTTGCAATTTCGAACAAAATTAACGTTCGAGGCGGGAAAAAGTGGGAAGCCGCGGCCGGTGGTGCCGTGGATTGGGAATGGAGTAAATTGAAAAACTAAAACTGAAACAAGTGCAGTGTGCCCGCGGAGGCCTGTTGCGGTGGCCGCAAAAATGTGCGCCGCATTAGTGGCTTTTGCCCCACTGTTGGAAGTCATCGGCTGCGGCTTTGACTGTGGCTGCGCGGCGCACGCGTAAATGCGAACGGCACAAATCCACTGACAGCAGTCGGTCATCGGAGGGCCAGGGGGATGGACAAACAGCAAGACATATAAATACTTTACATATTGTAGTGATTACATCTACTAAAGAGAGGAATGACAGGTTTTTATCCAGTTTTGCAAAAGCGCAACAACAAATATCGCACGAAGATAATGGACCAGAGTTGTTGGTTTTATAGTTGTTATTGTAGCGTTGCTATTTTTGTTGCTACGATTATTGTAATATTTTTCGATCCGTCTGTTCGTCTGTCCGTCCGTCTGTAATGCGTTTCTGTAGTTATGTTGTGTGTGCTTTTTGCGTTGTTGTATTAGTAGTTGATTTTGTTGTTCATATAGCATGCCTGTTTGTTATTGTTATTACTCGATTCTCGTTGTTGTTGTTGGCACCACCATGCTGTGCGTACTCAATTGAACCGTATCATGGGGCCGGGCCGTAGCACAAAGTGGTGTCATTGTATTTCTAGAACAAGAACTCGTTATAATAAGAGAGCCTCGCTTGCAGACGCATGCCACGCCTACTTCGCGCCGCCCACATCGTCACGTTCGCCAGAGCGAGCACCTGCTCCGACAGCGCGATAGTCGAACAGTAAAAATAAGTTTTAACTCCTCAATATTAACTGGAAATTTATCGCGGAGCTCAAACGCGAAGCACGGAACCCTGCTCACCGATCGCCACCCGGATCGACGAGGTACTCCCCTTTCGAGCGCGTTGCGTCTACAGGCGTTATGCAAATACCAATACAGGTAATAGGAAAATGGATTTCCCAAAACGTTTCCTGCGAGTCCGAATGCTGCGAGCACTCGAATAGAAAGCCCCAACAGGTACCTAGCTTCCTCATCGCCGCGCCGCCTGGTCGCCGTCGATATGCAGATCTAACGAGTCTGGTTGTACGTGTGTGTGCACGTGAGCCATGTGCCGTGTGCCGTGTTGCCATGTTGTTGGTCTTGTTGCCAAACAGGTTGCCCTACTCAAATCGTCCTAATCAGGGATGCTGTGCAGATCGACCAGACGCACCTGTATGGTTCATGGTGTTGTTCGAGGTTAAAATTTGCCAACCTTCCTGCGCCCGCCGGCGACGGGGACAACGGACAGGGAATAGTGGACAGGGCATCGAGTCCTCGAATCGCGGACGACGTCATTCCGTCAGACAAACAAGTGTTTAACGTCCATGCTCCTACCGACGATTTGCTTGTTGGCCTGTCCCTGCCGCGATATATGGCTTAGAGAGGCCGCCTGACAGCTGCCCCGATAATGGCCATTTTCATTGTTCGACCTTCTATTGGATGGAGAAATCTTGCAGCGCAGCCCGAGAAGACATTTGGCTGGCCGACGACGTCGGCTACAGATGAAATGTGCCCAACAGCTAGGCGTCGTATCCAGAAGCGTCTCTCATGCGCCTTCCGAGGTGGAATCATTGCATCGTAGTTATAGCATCACAGCGCATCGCATTGTCATTGTTCATTCTTTCTGAGAGCAACACAATAGGCGGTATCTCTGTATGCATTTCAATGTCTGTCGTTAATGATCAAAGAACAATAGTTGAACAATTATAATTTGTTTTCTCAAACGCAGCCAGGCCAGAGTCAGAGTTTGAACCTCGTTATAGCCATAGTGACAACCACCAACCGCCAGTATTAGAAGAAAGATTGCACAATAGGCCGACCTCAAACCATCACATTGATAGACCGAGCGCGGGTCGGAGCGGAAAACCCAGTTGTTCGCCCCGAACTTTTCAATAATGTCCACCAGCCAAACAAACTCCAAAACGATTGCATCGTATTTTGTGCACTGCTGAAATATCGAAAAAAGGCCCAAAATATTCCCTGCTATAAGAGTTGTGTAAAAGTTTACTTTTTAACTGGAAATAAGTATTACAAAGTACGTTTTTTACAATTGGTAGTATAAAATACAGTTGATAACTTGGAAATAGGTATTTAAATAACATTACCGGACAGATATCAGGATACTTTTAGGTGTTATTGGCATAGCGACCCCAGAGAGCGCTGGTTTTTATATTTCTTTATTATTTCGTGTTATCCTACTACCATATACCATATATAGTTAGACCCAATTTTATGGTTAAAAATACTGGGTACATTCATGCATGACTGGAGTATTGAATATAAGGTAACGATTTATAGTTTACGATCCAGATCGACGGTGAACGGATGATTGATGGACGGATTAAAAAAAAAATATTAATTTTGAATTTAATTAATGTGTGCTATACAATTGATGAATGTACAATGTGCAGTCCACATGCCAGCAAATTACTGTACACAATTAATTATAAATATAATAATTATATTTTGTACTCGTAGCGTTAATTGTATGCACCAAGATCTCAAGGAAGTGTACGCTGTTAAAGCACCAGTCACAGCGATTGCATGTGTGTGCGTATTGGTCACTCACATGCATACGCATACGCATACACAACACACGTTCATAGACAGTCCAATAGATGTATGAATCTCAATTTTAACAACAACAACAACTACTGCTGACAAACGGAAAGCAAAAAGAAAAACGGAATAAAGAGAACAACAACAACAACTCAACGATCCTCGGTGCGATGCATGCACCTGTTCTACGCTCCTCACAGATCGGAGCCGTGTCGCGTCGTTCGGCAACGACACCGCGCTCCGCCGGATAGCGTCGCCGTTTGGCGTTCGAAACCACAACTGGTAGTTTTGCAGAACGTTTTGCCGGAATGGTACTGTGGGGGCTTTTGGGCTGGTTATTCTTGAGAACTTTCGAATTGAAAACACAAAAGTTCTGAATGGAAAACACCAAGCCAGATTTGCACTGGCAGTCGCCGAATGCGTTCCATTCAAACTTTTAGCACGAAACTGGTTTTTCGTCACGGGTAGTCCCGGCCTTTGCGGCTACTCGGGCTTCGATACCCCTGATAAAGAGGCACCAATTATTGATGACAGAACTTTATGTTGTTTAATGATTTTTGGTAGTCTTTCAGACGCAAGTATTTCTTGAGAGATTTTCATGAGTGGTGACCTTGCCGACAATCCGCTGATCCTGCAACGTACGGTCCGATCGCCGAAATGTCTCCCGATACATGACCAGCAATCAGATAGACTGATCCTTTGTCTGTCCCGCCCCTCCTGCCTCCAAAGAGCTTCAACGATCTGAGCTGCCCCTACGACCAATCGTAGGTCTCCGGCTCGCTGCTTTCGCCTCTTGCGACGCACGCTGGATGGATGGCTGGTGCTTCCCGGTCGCTGTCCGGCGGATGGCGACGAAACGTGTTTCCAGCATCAGCCAATGTCTCCGTCGCAGTCACAGTCGGTATAAGGTCGGTATCAGAAAAATGCTGAAATCATACTAAATAAAAATAAAAATAAGAGTAACACTCGAACAGAACTTATCCACGCCGAGAAGTCGATGTCCGGCGTGGCTGCTAGAGCGATTCAGGATTTGGCTATCTAATGGTGGACCCGTGTTCGCCGTCCGATCGTGGGAACGAGGCGAGCAGTGGTTGAGTGGAGAGGGGGGCGAACATGGTGGACTGCAGGATGTACTCCGTATGTCATCGAGGACTTCGACTCCGAATCGAACACGAACTCGATCTCGATCCACTCGATCTCGGTTCATTGATCAATAGATGACTGACTGGACATTTCTCTCCTCTTTCTTGTGTTTTTGTTGTTTTATGCATTTATCTGCGTGTGTGTGACTGTGTGTTTGTTTATCGCTCGCGCATTCACACACTGACATACATCTATGTCAAACTTATCTAGCTGGTTATGTAAACCTGCTTCAAGTGAAGCGAATCCAATAGATTCAGATTGAAAGAACGGAAATACTTCGGGATCGTTGGACTCGAGCGATCCACCGATCGACCGGTCACAGGGAAACGCTGTGCTACGCCAAGGACTCTGGCGAGCATTTGGGCCAACAGAAGGGCCAGGGTCGGGCCGGGTCAGGACCTGTGGCTATGTCAGACTCGCGTGCCGGCGTCAGCGATTCTGACGGCTGCGACAGATGGACAGACAGGGGAAAATAATACGATTGCTGTTTCCGCTCACCTACACACACGCACATCGCGTTCACATGAGCCCAATTTACATACGGTCCTACCAGGCTGGCTGGGGCCATAAAAAAGACAAGTAACTCCCGAGCGCCCAGACACGCCGCCAACCGCCCCAATCGGTCACATCCACGTGTCCAGCCCCCTCGGAGCCGGTCGCCGCCGACCGTGTGCAACAATTCAAAATCCCGAAGTGTAATAAATTCCAATTGAACATGAAATGTTCATCAGATCCCATTCATCAAGTGTTTGTTTCCTCTGCACACGTCTCGTCTTGGCTCCGTGTTCATTTTCTACTTCTTCATCATCATCATTATCCTTATCCTCATCATCGTCTTCTTCTTCTTTGTCGACTTCATCCTCCTCCTCCTCTCCTGCTACTTCTGCGGTCAGTGCTGACTTCCAGCTTCAGCTCTGTTTCATTTGTATTTATTTATATATTTACTAGCATCTTTCGGCTTTGACTCAACTTGTTCTTGTTCTTCTTCTGACTGCGTTTCTTCTGCTTCGCCTTCTGCTCTTAATATTGTAATATTGTGGTCGGTTTCATTGCTTTTGTCGTTTTATTTCAATTTTAGTTTATTTTTGATTTGGTTTCAACTCCAGTTCAGTTTAGTTTAGTGTTATATTGTATTATTTTATTTTGTTTTATATAATTTTGTTTGCTGCCCCTTCAACGACAACGCAATCGACTGCGACGCAGGAGTCACGGGTTCCAGAAATCCACGGCAATTCCACGGCAATAGGAAGAGGAAGTGGAAGCTGATTGGGAATCGGAACGGGAATGTCGGCAACGGCCGCTTGGAACAGGAGGGAGAATGACGCAGATCAGTCAAGGCGCCTGTAGTGCGAATCCGCGGTTCGCCTGGCGTCGCTGTGGTATTGATCGCCTTGGGTATTTATAGACCATGAAATCAAAAATGCACCTTGCATCGGGCTCCGGTGGCATAAATAAAACAGTTTTATATTTTGAATTAAATTCAAATTTCACGCTATTTCCCCACGCGCCCAATGACGACGTCGATGAAGATGCGATGGCGATGAGCACAGGTCCATCTAGGCGCGGTGCCTCTCCCAGTTCCAATCGGGCGATTCGCGCGGAAATTTATTAACACGTATCGGGTAAGTGGGGCCGATCGCCGATGGCACAGAGTACCAATAAAGCATTCCGCGGTGTGTCACAAGAAGTGCGCCTGGAGGTGGCGGGGGAGATAGACGGTTCGTGCAGCCAGCCGACAATAAATTCAAGAAGCTGACTCGGGGCGAGCGCCGTTCATCGCAATATCTGTGTCAAACGGCTGCCAGATCGATCGACGCGACCCAGGACGGTCCAAGGCGAGCAGTGCGAGGAGCGAAGGAGCGATTCGGGGACCTCTTTGAAGCAGAGATGGATGGCGAAGACACTTGCTGTGCCACGCTCTGGGATATTCTAGTTACAGCAAGCCTCGTGCCCCATCCATCCCGTTTCGGGGCATGCACTGCGACGCGGGTCAAATCCATAATCCGCAAGAATGAGCCGCAGTGAGCGGCGGAGCGGTGCGACAACTACCACTATAACTCACCTTACTGGCGGCTCCCATGCGGTTTCCTCGCAACGGAATCACACTTCTGCTGGCCAGGGTCGCCGGGCCTCCTGGATGCGGATGCGGATGCTCGGGTGCAAACCATCAATAGCGTATCATGGTGGGCACAGAAAATTATGGTTGATTCGATGCTTCTAATCCATCTATTCGGTTGAATTCACTTCATCTTAATCCTTAGTATTTCATGTGCATGTGTGCTTTTTATTATTATTAATTTAATCTTATTTAGTGTAGTTTAGTTTACATGGCCTGGCTTCTTGACTAGTTTCCCAAAAATTAATGGCACTGCGTTGCAGGTGAGGCGAGCTAGGCTGAAGGGAGGAAAATCTTTCGAAATCGCGCTGCAAACGAGATGTAGATATCGATATATGTCTATATATACAACTACAACGTTCGTTCGAGCCATGGAAGACAACCACGAGCATGGCAACAACAAAAATGCCTTTCTCATCAACAGTGGCAATAGCAATGGCAGCAGCAATTGGACAGCATAGGAGCCAGCGAGAGTCTTTCGACCGCTGCCCTCACGTGGCCCGAAACCCGAATCCCAGACGACGGATACCGAGTTCGTCCATCACCCCCCAGACGGTTCTCTATGTCTATCTATGGCCGTCAGTCCGACCGCGGGAGCTCCGAATAGTTTGGCGATAAAGGCTTGACCTCTCGGGGTCAACTCTGGTTTGGAACAAAGTATGTTCGATATTTGTAATCTGCTCGATTTAGTTTCGTCTCGTTTCGTTTGCTTCTGCACGCGCAGTTGGCTTCGGTCTCTCGGACACTCCCGCCCATTGTTGTTGCCATTGCTATTGTTATTATCACTGCAATCGCCGTCCCCGACCTCAGAAGACAGCGGAACTCTTTCCGAACATGAGACCGCAACGCAGTCGAGCTCCGAGGGCGGACCTTCGGCGAGGAGCGCGAATCGGGAGCAGAAGCCGCATATCGAATCGATTAGGATTTACAATCTAGGAATGTCAAACACGGTTTTTGTTTTATTTTTTTGGCTGTAAGCCTTTACAAAGTTTCTTATAATCCGTTTTCGAGTTGGATACTCCTTCTGTTTGCATTATTGCTTCGGACAAATTCCATTCAGACTTTTCTGGGTGACGTTGTTTAATTTTCGTGTCAATTGAACTCCTGATTCCAACTAAATTTCGCTCTCCAGGTGAGCCTCTGCACTTCGCACACGACCGGCATGCTCGAGTTCGGGGCCATTTCATCGAGCGAGACACTTGGCAGAGCGTCGCCATCCGGGGCGATCGGCCCTACCGGAGCGGCGAGAAAGCGCGCGAAAACAAAGAAGCCATAGATTAGGGGCGGGGTAGGTTGTGCTGGTTGCTCGCAGCGGTCAGGAGCGGATGGAAACTGCGCGCCACGACATGCACAACTGAGGATTGATCGGACGAACGATGCGGAGGCAATCATACGCAGGCACATACACGGAAGACGCACCGAGCGGTTGCAACAATGACCACGAGAAGCACAACGGGCCGAGCATTTAACGAGACAAACGACGAAGCGCCACAGAAACGAAGGATCTCCGCACGAGCGCGTATAGCGGGTCAGATGGTGGACAGCGAGTACAAACGAACGAAAGGTAATGAGAGGCTGTCGAAATTACTTGAGATTACAACAACGCCGAGTACGAGACGTAGCTAGAGTCTGGGCCAGAGACCAGTGACCAGAGACGGAACATAATGCAGTCGATGGCGATGGCGATGGCGATGACGAGGCAAAGACGCAGGCCGAAGACGTAGATGAAGATGGCACAGCACGCGTGTTCACTAATGTAGTAGAGCTCAACTGCGACTAAAGACCGATCGCCCGCAAGAACATGTGAACAGGCGAACAACACGCAGAGCACGAGCGAGTGAGCGACGAGCGAACGCCCATCGTTCGCAACCTGCCAGCTGTCTGTCGGCTGCTGCAGCAGAAGCCGAAGCAGAATCGTTCAGTGCACGGAAGCAGAAGAGATTCGCGTGTCGCTGCTCTTGCGTTAACAATAATAACAGTTATATTGGCAGCACCAGCAACAGCAGCAATAACAAAAAGAAGTGGGTGCCTTTCGAACAAATTACCGAAAAATGTCGCGGAATCCGCTCCCTTCGCATGGAGAGCCAAAGAGAATGAGATGAGAGGCAGACGCCACGACAGGAAGGACTTTCGTTCTCTTAGCACTCTCTTCGAGCAGTGTACTCTCTGAGAGGAAAAGACAGCTCTCTCTGTCTCTCTCTCGCTCTATCTCCATCTCAATTCCTCTTACTTTAGCTGCTTTCTTTCAATCCACTGCTCTGGACCAATGGACAACGTGTGCGTTCGCAGCCAATGGCAAGCTCGAGCACACACTGGACATGCAGCAGACTAGACCGCTCGCGCCATTGCTATGCGATATATTGCCGAATAGGCAGCCAATCGGGCGGTGGCTTGTCTCGCCTTGCTCAGACACCGAACACGCACCGTGGAACGATGAAACGTTGCACTACGATTGATTCTTGTACACACCCGCTCGGGGCGACTTGGTGCCGCAGTGAGAGGAGTGAATCTTACTCTCACTTCATCCGTGATCCTCCTGGACTCAATCGATTCTCTATGTCGGCGCATGTCATTCCCGCATGCAAAAATTTCAGACAGATAATCTCCGAGTAAAAATCCTCCGCATAAAAGCTGGATTATGTGGATTGCAAAGGGTAATTTTTGCATTTTTCACATGTAGGTCAACATTATCAATTTGACAGCTTCTTCTTTATAGCTCTCCAACGACAATTGACAAATGTATTAGTAATTTTTTTTAGTAAGTAAATATTTTGTATATATGGTTTTTGTATTGAAACATCAAATAATGGGTTTGTTTGCTTTCAAGTGAAATTTCACACAAATCATTAATAGATATTTGGAGGTCAAGCTGTTCATGCAAAATTCGCATGTTTGGCTGGACTAATCAAGGGAATGTTTTGGAATTAATACCTCCATGTTCAAATACGCACATTTTCATGCATTTTCAAAAATGCATTCTCAAAAATGCGCAAAGTATAATTCTGGTAAGAAAACCGTTCATGAGAATAAACTCATGAAATCCTCTTCTATCTGTTCCTCCACCGCGAAATTTTCCTTTGGCGGAATTGGTCCTCTTCCCATTAAGAAATTATAAATACTTCGTATTCAATGCTTTAATTAATAATTCATTAATATCAATAAAATTCTAAGCGAAGCATTTGAGGATGTACTTCCCGATAGACTAGATATTGACGTTTAAAGTTTTTTGTTGGAAATCGGCTATAAAGTTCTTTATAAAAACTTTAGCCAATGTGATTTCTCAAATCTTGATATCACTCGCCGGTGCCTAGAAAACTTGCTTAAAATTTTTTGTCGGAAATCGGTTATGAAACCTATTCCAGTGAGGATAGAAAGCTGACAACGGAACTTCGGTTTCACGGCAAACGGAGCGACATATCCATATCATGGCGAGTTCAGGCTAAACTAGTTCACAGAAATCTAGCCAAACTGCACACAATAGTCGAACGAGTTTACTTTTCCTTGTGTTCGTATGAAGAAAACACTTTCATACGCTGCAGCACTTTTACTCGGTCAAACTTTGTCGTTTTAGGCCTAAATGTTTTGATCATTTACCAGTTTAATAGATCAAACAAATAGAGGTAGCCATTGCACTCTCGCAGTAGTGTAACAAGTCTTGAATTAAGGTAGCCTACTTGTTCATGTTTGACATGTACCAAATCACAATAATGAATTACTCGTTCACAATTGAAACTCCATCGTTCACGGATGGACTGACAGATTACTGACAGATCAGCTTTGTCATAGATAAGAAATGGTATGGTATATATGGAAATGAAAAAAGGGAGTGAGATTTTATTTTCTATTAATTGTGTCAAATGACAAATTAGGGTAATCCGATGAATATATACAAATCGTAATCTCTAACTTAATAGACACGTATGGCTGTGTTAGCAATCATGGTTCGTCTTGCTGTTCTCGTTTACTGGGTTGCTTTGCGAACAGGGTTGCAGTGTAATAGTCAAACGGATTGTATTATTTATCAAATAGACAGATATACCCTAAACAATGAAAATATTTGAAAATTTAAAATATTGACGAATTTATTGAGAACAATATATGATAATAACAAAAGTGTATTTCGGTATATTCATAAAAGTTGATATCATCCGGCCATACTCGGCGAGAGTTGAGTGCAGGGTTGACATATCGATTTTTTCGATTGAAGTATTACATATATAATTAACTCTTGCGTAATGTTCGTTCTATACTACCATGCATTGTCATTGTTTTTGGGTCAGTTAGACCAAAGAACAAGAATAGCAATATTCTCGATTTCTATGAACATTTTTAGAAAGTAAGGGTTTTTCAAATATTTGTGGTGTGCCGTAGTGTTTTGAACGGAAGTGAAGCGATACACTTAAATTTAATTTACTTCGACAACCCTGATTGAGTGAGATGTCGTGCGCAGTGTTGCCGCCTCCTGGAAAAATTAGTAACTAAAATTCTTAACAAAAAATAACCAAAAGTAACCAAAAATAAACAAACTGTTATTCTTTTTGAACTACAATATTCGAACAAAAATAGCAACATTTTCAATTTTCGTCGGTCCTCGGTTAGGAAATATGTATACATATTATATAACAAAAATACGTCAAATTTCCATATATTTTGAGAATCCCAAAGTATCCAATTTGAAAAAAATCTAAACAAAGCTGTTTAAGACTTAAAATAACCACTTTTGGTTAAAATTAACCAAAACGGCAACGCTGGTCGTGCGCTAGTTTCATCTTCTAGCGTCTGTTGCTCTGTGAGCAGCTGGGCTTATGCGAATAGTTGAATTCGGGTTGAATAACGAAGTACAACACGCGTTTAATATTAGTAACAATAAGGATAAAAGTGAATTTTGCGAAAAGAAAATACCAATCGCATTAAAAAACGCAAAGGTAATGCTTTTGAGTGTTCAATTAAAGGAAAACTTAATATTTATTTAAAATAGATATATATTCATAAATATTTATTTATATATATATATATATATATATATATATATATATCGTTTGTTTATATCGAACAGCGTAAAGCAGGCAATTGGAAAATAAGATTTTATGTGTATATACATTTATATACGAGGATTATCTAGTTACAATACAAATAAACAGAATGGTGTAAGAGTGTTGAGCACGTATCATATGTGTATATATGTTTACATCGCAGATTTCTACGGCAACGAACGGAACGGTCTCCCAAATGCACCCACCACAACCGCACTGCAGTGGCAGTAGACCAGTGGCTGATACAACTGAAAATAAACGCAATAATAACAAAAGATTCGAACAGCTGGTACGTTAGAGCTGCCAATGCGCACATTGTGAAAAGGTACTGCTGATATGGTATGGATAGTAGAATGTGGGGGTCAATAAGATATGAGCCATATCGCAATGGTATTTGCAGGCGGTCGGGTTGGTGTTTAGAAATCGAACAAAGGCAATCCCCAGAATGGCGTGTGATGTTCTTTGCCATTACTGTCAATGCTATTGATGATATAATGCAATGATGCGAATGGTGTTCCATAAACAAGTTCACTTAACGTTGACGTCCACTTGTTCCCCTTGCTCCCAAGAGCTGAGTCCAGTCGAGTCGAGTTCAGAGGTTACGGCTTGGTTATAGCGTTATAAATGATGCAAGTTATGAAACAAGTTACTCAAACATGAACACGAACTCAGAGATTACATGTTGCAAAACATGTAAGATTACAGTTTTCATCTGGCATGAATATTATAATATATTTTGCTAATCACCGACAAGAACAAACTTCTTAGTGTTCATACAGTGACTTAAACATATCAGCGTTTGGCAAAGGAGTAAGTAGTCGAGCAGATGGTCACAATGCTATACATTTCGAAACAAGCCTACAGCTCACTGGCCCTACTGCTCCGGCCGGACCCCTGACTTATGATAACAGGTTGAACGTGAGAATTAGTTGTAGTTGCAACATTTGAAAGTTAAAACTAGGACAATAAAAAAATTGAAAAGATTTCTAGAATTCGGCAACATGTTTTCGTAGCTACTTATTCAATTGTAAGACAAAATGTGTGTTCGCGAATATAAGCATGGTTGAAGTTTAAAAGCTCGAGCATGTTGCTGGTTCTATTTTCACTTGTAGTGATATCAAGTTATCATTGCCTTAATTACGTTCTGCGTATAGTTATGTATAATATTAATACCGAGCCAAGTACATACATTTACAGTATATATTTATATTTCATGTTCTCTCATCAAGGGTGTTAATGATGTTATACTTCGTAAAGTCACTTCGAGTAATAATTAAATGATACTTCTGTTCAGCATGTTCACCATTCTATTTGATTGGATCCATAACAGATGATATCTGATATCTCTCTAATGCCAACACTACGATTATCATGTCAAATCGTCATTTGCAGATGAGGATGGGCGACACGAGTGAGGAATGTTTTCTCGACCGCTGTTGACCTTCGACCCAATTATTTCCGTACGCGATAGTGTTGATGTCCTAAATCAATTCTCCAACATTTTCATTGTTTCTGTAACCGAAATGAGAAATTAAATATCTCTCTCTTTCCCCTACATTTACTGGCAAATTAAAATTTCCTCTTCTAATTTGAGTTACCAACTTGTAACTTGTAAATAGTTCAAGTTGGAGGTTAAGCTATCTAAAGGGAGCTTGATGTAAAACACTTTTTAGTGCTACAGTGAAATTTGAATTATAAGATCCACTCGTGCTTTTTGTCACCTCGCGGACCGCTAGTTGGCAACAGTAACCCTAGTTAACTAATTGCTAATATATAGTCGATTAAAGATTAGACAAAATTTGATCCCATTTAATATGTGCTTGTATAGTATACTCATCGCATGCGAGATGATTTAATTAAATATTGATTTCAGTCACCGACTGTAATCATACAGGTTTTCAGAACCAAGTTCGCCCACCCCGCTGCTAGTCTGTAAGAAATATTTTGTTCATGATTCTGATTTCGAAGAATTAATTCAAAGATTAAACGAAACAAATTGAACTTTGCCCGTCGAATATCTTCAGACAGACGATACTTTGTCTTATCGACCATAGAAATGTATTCGTACACTCGACAGTCTCGATACCCTTAATCAATAATCCCGATAAAGCGGATAATCATGCTACTAATAATTGACTACAGTCGATTCCTGGAAAGTTGCGACAGGACGGTGCAAAGAAAACACTTGCCTATTGTACAGTGCACGCAAATTCGTCGTCCATCGTTCGTGATGACCGGCAGAAAATGCTTGATTATTGGTTGATTCCTATACTGGGTAATCGAATTACTCTCCGATTGTTCCATGTGTCTAACTTATCTCAACCGTAATATGCATACGGTCGCCAGTTCTTGCCGGCGAGACTTTGATATTTGATAAACGGAAATAGCGGAAATGACATTTGATTGCGAGTATTTCTTTGAAACGGTTCCATTCATTAGTCGTTTCTTCATTCATCATTCATTTACGCGACTCCTTGTGTCGCCGCAACCTGCAACATCTCGATAAATAGTGCGTAGACGACGACAGCGAAGAAGTTTTAAACAACGTTTGGTCGTCGACACCACATTTACCCGACAAAAGAGAAGGTAGTACAGGCATGTGTGTATATATAATGGCTCTAAATTTAATTGAATCGAGATGCAAATAGTCGTTAGTTAGAAGGTTGTTGCGATCGAAATTTCAAGTCCAGTTTTTGAGACACGAAGTCGTCGATGACAGTGAATCGGAGGTGAATCTGAATAGACATATATTGCGCATACGCCACTGTGTGCACGGATCAGAATGTTTATGGCAGACGTTTCTCGAGTCGTGTTTTGGTGGCTTTTCATTTTTCGCTCTACATAAGCGATCGATTCTATGTACTCTCGTACCGGTAACGGTAAGACGTACATACTGCACATAAATACATATGATTGCATGTGTGTATGTACCGCAAGCGAGGCTTTCGCGATGGCGCTATGAACATCCACCAGTATCTGTATTGCAGTCGAAACCGAAACTAAAGTTACACTCAGTGGAAATTCGGTAATCTGTTGTGTTGTTGTGTACTCTGAAATGCAGTTATTTGATGTATAAAGCAGGTTTTCTGGATGGGTAACAGATAGACGGTCGAACGGATGGACGGACGAATAGCAATTGTACGTTATTGGACGACATTCGCACAAACACAGAGGGAGACAATAAACATGAACGCAACAGTTTCCAGTTCACTTACGAAACAGTGAACCCTACAGTCCAAAGTCTGCGGAATGAGTCCGACTTTATTACCTTTACTGAGTTGATTACGATTACTATGCAAAATTATGTCCGCAGTTACAAAATAAATGTAATTGCTGGTTTAATGTTCATCCACAGCAACGATCAGATCAAAACATTGGCGTTGGTGAGGGAAGATTTCTGAATTTTATAGTCTTATATACATATATATTTACGTAGGGCTCTCATACGACGAGCTTATTGCATACTTTTGTTTCATTGTTTTCCTTTTTGCGTTGTTGGTGCATCAAGTGCACAGCAGCTCCGTGATCTGGATAAGGGTAGCGGGAAACGACCAGTGTATCGAGAAGGAGAGAAAGCCACAAGCCTGAAAGATACTCAGTGATACGAGGAGAGAGAGGGGGCGTTCGAGACAGTCATGACTGTGTTTTCAAAGTACGTGGACCACGCGGTGGAGAAATATGAAGAGCTCGGTCTGCCAAAGAGTGCATTCAGTCACGTCCTCGTGGGCGCGGCGATCTTTGCCTACACATTGAAAATAACATATCCACTGCTCCGGAAGAGTAACTCGAAGAGTACGATGCACGTCAACAGCAACAACAATTACAGCGACAGTAATCACAAGTCGAGCAATCATAATGGCACTGAAAATTGTAACGGAGAAAGTTTGACGCCGCACACGAAGACCAGTCTCAACGACGATGAGTTCAAACTGGCCGAGGCGGAGAAGCTACTGGTCGCTCAGCAATTAAAGAACAAGAGCAATAGCCAGCTCCAACCAGGGCTGAATGTCGAGTTCTTGAAGCAGCTGCGCAAGTTGGTCGAGATCATGATTCCGAACCCACTATGCTACGAGACTGGCCTGCTCGGCATCCATACGCTCTGCCTCATCTCGCGTACCTTCCTCAGCATTTACGTAGCAGCTCTGGAGGGCGCCATCGTCAAGTTCATTGTCCGCAAGGACGTTAAGCAGTTCGCCATCGTGCTTCTCAAATGGTTCGGTATCGCGATCCCGGCCACTTTCGTTAACTCAATGATACGTTTTCTGGAGAGCAAATTGTCTCTGGCATTCAGGTAAATTGCGTTCTGCGCTCGACAACTTCTGTACTTTTCGAAACATTCCACTCAATACTAACAATCGTGCCAATTCCCGAACGCATAGAACTCGGTTGGTCAGGCATTCGTATCGTCTATATTTTAAGAACCAGAACTACTACCGTGTCTCGAATTTAGATGGGCGGATAGAGAATGCCGATCACAGGTGGGTGATTCCTCTCCCCCTTTTCTTTTCCTCAGAATCTTGATCTGATATTGAAAGCGCAGGTTAACCGAGGACATATCAGTGTTTGCGAGCAGCATTGCCCATCTTTACAGCAGTTTGACGAAACCTTGCTTTGACCTGATGCTCATTGGCTTCGCTCTGATGAGATCTTCGCAAAAAATGAAGGCCAACATATTCTCAGGTGCAAACCGGATCTCAATTTTGAATGATATTATGTTATAACAGATTATAATTATTACGTAGGTCCTGCCCTGGCCGTCACTGTGATTTCGCTCACAGCTCACATAATGCGTGTGGTGTCACCAAAATTTGGCCAGTTGGTATCCGAAGAGGCCAATCGCTACGGCTACTTGAGACATATCCACTCGCGTATCATTACCAATGCGGAGGAGATTGCTTTCTACGGAGGACACAAGGTAACTCATAAAGAAAACACTGTATTGTACGATCGTTTAATCGTGTATTTTCGCAGGTTGAGTTGCAGCAACTTCGCCAAGCTTACAACCGACTGGTAAACCAGATGAACAACATCTTCACACAAAAGCTATGGTTTGTCATGCTGGAGCAGTTCTTCATGAAGTACGTGTGGTCCGGCACTGGTATGGTGATGGTGTCACTCCCGATTCTGACTTCTTCTGCAAACAAGAAAGGCAAGTAATTACTCTTAACTTACCATATAGTCACTGGAATAATTTCTCTCCATTTCAGACGTGGATAACTATTGCCCCGGTCACACGACTGCACCCTCGGATACCAGGGTCAGTGAACGCACCCAGTATCTGACGACTGCGCGCAATCTGCTCATTTCAGCCGCAGACGCGATAGAGCGGCTGATGTCCTCGTATAAGGAGATAGTGGCGCTGGCCGGATACACATATCGTGTGGCCGGCATGATGGAGGTATTCGAGGAGACCGCACAAGGCATATACAGTAAGACCACAGTAGCTGAGAACAACGAGATGAATGGTATTATCGAGTTTCGAAACGGGAAGCCTATAGCCAAAGGCAAAATAATCTATTCCGACAATCCCAACAACATGTCCATAGCGCTGCATGCGGTGCCGGTAGTGACGCCCAATTGCGACGTTGTTGTGCCCAGCTTGACCCTTTGCATTGAGCCTGGTATGCACTTGCTAATTACTGGTCCAAATGGGTGCGGAAAGTCGAGCTTGTTCCGCATACTGAGTGGCCTGTGGCCCATATTCTCCGGGGAGTTGCACATACCCCGGCCTGTCGAGGGCAAGCCCTGCATGTTCTACATACCACAGAGGCCATATATGTCAATCGGCAGCCTATGTGACCAGATCATTTACCCGGACAGCCGGGACGACATGATGCGCAAGGGCATCACTGAGAATGAGTTGAGAGCCATACTGAAGATGGTGTGCCTAGAACATATTGCTCAGAGGTGAGTTCATTTTATACCGAATTTCCCGATAAACATATATTTATCCCACAGGGATAGCTTTGACGTTGTAAGAGACTGGAAGGACATCTTATCGGGTGGTGAGAAGCAGCGCATGGCGGTTGCACGGCTCTTTTATCACAAGTATGTTTTCACTTTTCCTTTGAATTACACACACCATTTCATATCGATCCCTCTTGCATATTGCAGGCCAAAGTATGCACTACTGGACGAATGTACGAGTGCCGTGTCCATCGACGTAGAGAGCTCAATATATGAGATTGCAAAGAACATGGGCATCACATTGCTAACAATCACACATAGACCGACGTTATGGTAAGACCCATTTATTCATATACTCTAAGTGCGTTGAGCCGTTGTTCTTTTCAGGAAATTCCATACCCATATATTGGAGTTCGATGGTCAGGGGAGTTGGATATTTCGTGCCATGGAGCCCAACGAGCAACAACAGCAACACTAGTTCCTACGTTTTACTGATAATTCTTTTAATCGCTTAAACGACACATTTTATTTTTTGTATATGTTGAGTTTTTATTATTATGTCAAATTAAGTATTGTTAGGATTAAAGAACATGTATTTGTAAATAACAAGATTAAATGCACAGGCAAGAAAAGACTAGAGTTTAGGTTAAATGTTAAATGGTTTCTGAAGTCTATTCGTCCGTATGTACTTGCATTATATGAAATTTTTCTTTATTTTAAAATTAGAATTATATTTACATATAATACAAAAATAAAATATAATAACAAAATAATAGTAGTGAGACTATTCACGAATGTTATGCTGTCATATTTGTTTAATGAGAGAGCAATTTAAAAAGTACTATTAAATTGGTACTTGTACATTAGCTTTTGTTTAATTTTGACAATATCAGGCGTAAGTTATTGAATTAACAAAATACTAGTAGTGCGTGTAAAAATCGTTACTAAAATTTTAATTTTCTGTTTTTTTTTTTTTAAGAAAGGATACTAAAAGGTTATTAGTTTATTTTAATTAAGAATGGTTTTTGATCAAAAATAAGGAAAACGCGGCACGCCTGAGCGCCGTAATTAATTTAATAGATTTCTAAGCAAACACGTTCAAAGTGGTACACAATTCCTTAAATTGTGCATCGACTGTGTTCCAATTAAATATACCACACGTCAGAGGTTGGCTTCGTGTAATGTCGGATAGAATAGTAACGCAGATAGGAAGATATTCGAAACAAAATCCAATACAAAATTTCAATACGGTATCATTAAAATTGCATTTCAAAAAGTTTATTTTTGAAATTCTAGCGAAATATGGCGAAACATTTTTCACACCGAGAAACGATGATTTCGCGATACTGTGTGAATGCGGCCTTATTTCACATATCCAAAAATAAAAATTATCATCCAATTAATTCACTTCGAAGGATTAAATGTAAAAATAAACGAAATAAAAGTCATGCGACTTGGAAATGTATTTTTGAGGGCGACATTATGTGGTCAATGTAGCCTTCAAAACATTTCATCATTTTGATCAAAATTTTATTTTAAAAAAAATGTCAAATCCAACTTTACAGATACATATTTACACAGTTAGCATGTTTATATAAATATTTTAAAATGTGAAATACTCATTGGCGATGTTCAATTAGTTTCTTCTTGGACGCAGCTTCCTTCAGCTGCTTTGGCATCGGATATTGGGATTTTATGTCCCATCGCTTCATCCAATTCCGCAGCGTCTTCCGTGGCACTCGGTACTCGCGTGAGGCTCTAAATTAAAGAAAAACACGCCATGCATTAAATAGTTGAGTCAGAATTCTAACTAAATTACGCAAAATCATCAGTGCTTTGCTAGTTGGTGCACATACATGCATTAGTGTACTAGTACTATGGATTACTCACTGACCTATATATGCTCTCGCCGTGCTTCACCGCCATCAGCGCGTTGTACAGGGCCTCGTTACTGTAGCTTCGTGGCTGGTTGCTGCGAGGGCTGCGCAGGGTAACCGTCTGAATCGACGGCTCATAACTATTGTCAGCGCATTTGTCGTGTGGTCTGGTGAGTGTCGACGAAGACGGCGTCTTGCGGGCAGGATATTTGTTGTAGCATAGCTTACTGTACTTGCTGCAGCGCTTCATGGCGCCGGGCTCCAGCGCCACCTTCGCGACCGCATTGGCATATGTGCCTCCGAGGTGCTCCAAGTACACCTCGGACGAGTCCTGCGTCAATATGGCTTTCAGCAGCTCGTTGCTCTTCACGCTGTCATTCCGGCCCTCCGTGTGCATGCCGATTGCGTGCCCGTTGCCGTTCCCGACTGCGCTACATATGTAGGACACGTTCGGCTGGCAGACGATATTTTCGGCCTCAAAGTCTATCTTCTCCGCTTTCACATGGAACTGCGACAGCAACTGCAGCTTCTGCATATCTTTGTAGCAATGATTCTCGAACGGAATTGCAGACTCCAGACTGCTGGCTCGTCGCAGCGCCGGATTCGCCACCTCTGTACTGGATAGTTCCGGGTACCGCTTCGTCGACGTCACAGTCTTGTCGAACAATTTTATTCGCGATTTTACTCGAATTTTCCCAACAGACGCGTATGCGGCGGCGGGGGCGGCATTTGGAGGGGAATCTGGCAGACCCGAGTCATTGTGCTCCTCCAGGAACATATCGACCACTGCTGCAGACAGACAAGACAATGATATTATATCAAGAGCTACCCTATAACGGTAAGTCTATATACACTACCAATGGAATTTTCGTCCTTCAGTAGCTGGGCGCTTTCCTCGATTGGCAGCATTAGCATTCGTTTCTTGTTGTCACCTTTTAGCTGGAGGCTGTTTTCGTTCTTATCCTCCGTGGTTGGCACTGGCTTACAGATGACATCGTCCTCGGTGTTGCAGCTGTCCTCGGCGGCGGCGACGTCTGTAGTAGTTTCGCCATCAGGGAACTCTGGAACGTCATCAGAGGCTTCCATGTTGTCGTCGTCCTCCAAGTTCTCACCCATATGGTATCTCCCGAGGTCGTCGCTGGAGTGCAGTGTGCACTCATCCTCGTCCGTGACGAACTCGCTATCCTCGTGTAGGTTGTGCTTGCGGCGGCACATATTGCCACTGTTGCTATCCTTGTAGCAGTATGCGGCTAGGTCCTTTCGAGCGTTGTCCAGACCGGATATCTTCAGAAGCTCCGCACTACGCACCAGTTCCTTTAGGCCGCACTGCGAGACGTTCACGTGGCCTTTGTACATGAAGTCTATGAGTGCCTGGATGGTCCAGGCCTTGATGCCCAGCGGCATCAAGACGATAGGGTGCTGGGCGGGGTTGTCAATGAAGAGGTCTTCGAAGAGCGGCGAGGCTGCAGCCAGAATCAGGCGATGGCATTTGAATGTCCGGCCCTCGCAGGATATGGTCACGTCAACGAACTTCTGCAAGTGCAAGTGCTGTCGGGACAAGTCAAGACACGGAGATTATTATGGGTAATGTCAGTTTTGATTGTGAAAAATACCTTTTTCAGGGCCATATCCAAATTGGCCATGTGGATGTTAGAGCGTACGAAAAGGTGCGTCGAGTTTTTCTCGTTTGAGGACAGCATGTTCTTTGCTTCAAATTACTGTCGATGGGCGATAGAAACAAAAACCACACGGCGACGTGTGGAGTCACGGATCACAACTTTGTCCGCGTTATCGCATACTTACATCTTGTGGTTTGAAAGATATCTCAGCTTTCTGTGCTCGCCGTCTGGAAAAATATTGTTTACATCGGTCTAGAACAAATTCCTGAGGACACACATCTACTCCGCTAAGTTGATGCAATGCTGAAATTCTCTGCAACTGGCCAGTGTCATTAATCCGATTGCGTTGAAAAGCTCAACTTGTATGATTTTTTGTCAAATGTATTTTTGTTGTAGCTATATGTTATATTTGAACTGAGAGTGCGAGGATACAGAACCGAAATGGGGGTTGTTCCAACTATGATCGACTTGTTATCGTCATCATGGCTGTCATTGGAATTTCGATATCATTCTGCTCCATTCCGTTCCTAGCACCATTCAAGTTATTTAAATTGTGTTATTGGCTCCAGTTCCGTTTCCAGTCTGATATACCAAAAATCAATAGGGATGCATGTTGTAACTATAATCGACAATCTCACCACGTATAAAAGTTATGTGTCATTGTATGAAAGTTTTCCGAATAAAAGTTCTGTTGTATTGTAGTCGTATAACAGTTATCTGAAAAAGTTTCTTGGTACTCATGTAACGGTTAATTAATGTTGCCACATTTTTTGAACTGTTACCATATTTATTGAAATGTTCCACCTATTCAGATTGAATATTGCCGAGCCTACAAAAGTGTAGCTTAAAACATAAATTGAATATATACAGTACATAAGTTGCAAACCAAAAATTTCAAATTATTATTATTACTAGTTGCCTGACAGAAAATGTTTTTGTCCAAATAATTGTAAATAAAAATCTATTCCACAAATATTTAGCATAGCATACATATATATAACGAGTACTACTTTTATGAACATTTGTCCTGTGAACATTCTGGCCACTCCATAAATTTTCAAAAGACATACAAAATATAGCTGTACTGGATAGTTCCGGGTACCGCTTCGTCGACGTCACAGTCTTGTCGAACAATTTTATTCGCGATTTTTCTCGAATTTTCCCAACAGACGCGTATGCGGCGGCGGGGGCGGCATTTGGAGGGGAATCTGGCAGACCCGAGTCATTGTGCTCCTCCAGGAACATATCGACCACTGCTGCAGACAGACAAGACAATGATATTATATCAAGAGCTACCCTATAACGGTAAGTCTATATACACTACCAATGGAATTTTCGTCCTTCAGTAGCTGGGCGCTTTCCTCGATTGGCAGCATTAGCATTCGTTTCTTGTTGTCACCTTTTAGCTGGAGGCTGTTTTCGTTCTTATCCTCCGTGGTTGGCACTGGCTTACAGATGACATCGTCCTCGGTGTTGCAGCTGTCCTCGGCGGCGGCGACGTCTGTAGTAGTTTCGCTATCAGGGAACTCTGTAACGTCATCAGAGGCTTCCATGTTGTCGTCGTCCTCCAAGTTCTCACCCATATGGTATCTCCCGAGGTCGTCGCTGGAGTGCAGTGTGCACTCATCCTCGTCCGTGACGAACTCGCTATCCTCGTGTAGGTTGTGCTTGCGGCGGCACATATTGCCACTGTTGCTATCCTTGTAGCAGTATGCGGCGAGGTCCTTTCGAGCGTTGTCCAGACCGGATATCTTCAGAAGCTCCGCACTACGCACCAGTTCCTTTAGGCCGCACTGCGAGACGTTCACGTGGCCTTTGTACATGAAGTCTATGAGTGCCTGGATGGTCCAGGCCTTGATGCCCAGCGGCATCAAGACGATAGGGTGCTGGGCGGGGTTGTCAATGAAGAGGTCTTCGAAGAGCGGCGAGGCTGCAGCCAGAATCAGGCGATGGCATTTGAATGTCCGGCCCTCGCAGGATATGGTCACGTCAACGAACTTCTGCAAGTGCAAGTGCTGTCGGGACAAGTCAAGACACGGAGATTATTATGGGTAATGTCAGTTTTGATTGTGAAAAATACCTTTTTCAGGGCCATATCCAAATTGGCCATGTGGATGTTAGAGCGTACGAAAAGGTGCGTCGAGTTTTTCTCGTTTGAGGACAGCATGTTCTTTGCTTCAAATTACTGTCGATGGGCGATAGAAACAAAAACCACACGGCGACGTGTGGAGTCACGGATCACAACTTTGTCCGCGTTATCGCATACTTACATCTTGTGGTTTGAAAGATATCTCAGCTTTCTGTGCTCGCCGTCTGGAAAAATATTGTTTACATCGGTCTAGAACAAATTCCTGAGGACACACATCTACTCCGCTAAGTTGATGCAATGCTGAAATTCTCTGCAACTGGCCAGTGTCATTAATCCGATTGCGTTGAAAAGCTCAACTTGTATGATTTTTTGTCAAATGTATTTTTGTTGTAGCTATATGTTATATTTGAACTGAGAGTGCGAGGATACAGAACCGAAATGGGGGTTGTTCCAACTATGATCGACTTGTTATCGTCATCATGGCTGTCATTGGAATTTCGATATCATTCTGCTCCATTCCGTTCCTAGCACCATTCAAGTTATTTAAATTGTGTTATTGGCTCCAGTTCCGTTTCCAGTCTGATATACCAAAAATCAATAGGGGTGCATGTTGTAACTATAATCGACAATCTCACCACGTATAAAAGTTATGTGTCATTGTATGAAAGTTTTCCGAATAAAAGTTCTGTTGTATTGTAGTCGTATAACAGTTATCTGAAAAAGTTTCTTGGTACTCATGTAACGGTTAATTAATGTTGCCACATTTTTTGAACTGTTACCATATTTATTGAAATGTTCCACCTATTCAGATTGAATATTGCCGAGCCTACAAAAGTGTAGCTTAAAACATAAATTGAATATATACAGTACATAAGTTGCAAACCAAAAATTTCAAATTATTATTATTACTAGTTGCCTGACAGAAAATGTTTTTGTCCAAATAATTGTAAATAAAAATCTATTCCACAAATATTTAGCATAGCATACATATATATAACGAGTACTACTTTTATGAACATTTGTCCTGTGAACATTCTGGCCACTCCATAAATTTTCAAAAGACATACAAAATATAGCTAAATGTTTTTCTATTTCTCGTTACTATGGAAAATCTGGCATGCGTTTGTGTGTGTCCAGTATTCCCAGGAGAATCTTTTACCATTTATGTTTCATTACATTTTTGTCTCTGTTCAGCTTTCACTTGCCATACACATACACACACACACACACACACGAAAATGCACGAATTCACTCCCTCACTCATATACAAACACATGAACACGAGCACCACCAACCTACACAGTAGCATTCGCACACAACAAACTTAAAAAAATGTTCTTTTTTTGTCGTCGATATCGTATTTAGTATTTTTTTTTTTACTATTTTAGCAAAATATTCAAAGTTTGGTAAATATGTAGAGTCAAGTTTACGGAAATTGTTTTAGGACGAATTGTGCATTATTGTGTTATGGTGTTCTCTGTTTTATTCCGTAGCTCAAAATAGCTTATGTAAAAATCGCTCCAGTTAAATTACACGGAAGTGCAAAAAAGGGGGAAACCTAATGGTTAACAGTGAGAGTGAAATTTTGCGGAAGTTTATAATAATTCACAAGGTTTTCAAGAGCTACAACACCTCTCACCACCATTGATGAAAATAACAGAACAGTTTCCAGTACCGAATTAGTCTATCCCAGCATCCAAACTCTTTATATAACAATGACAATGATCTCGGATCGGACTTTTATAAATCCGTCAATAAATCGGACTTACTTAAATGTAGTAAGGATAAGTAATCATAGTGTTCGATTGGCATATCCTTGAAAAATACACATATTTTGGGTGGAAAAAAAATTGCAAAAAGTGAATAAAGATACTTCATTATACATTCTTTAAAACAATAAATGGCAATTTACATTTTATGATTACACACAACTAAAGTAAAGAACAATCATATTAATTTACAACAAGAAAATCACAGTACAAGACACAATAATTAAATGAACTCTAATGCAAATAAATTACTTTAATCTCAGTAAATTACATAAATTTAAATTAAAAAGCTATTGATTAATATTGAATTAAATTCAAATTTAAAAAATACTTAAATTCAAACTAATTTGAAAAATATTAAAATTTACTTAATAAATTTGGATACAATAAACAACCAAATAGTAAATGAGAATAATATAAAATCAACAAAACAAATTCTTGTTTTTTTTTTTTCTTTTGATAGATGCGTATACAATAGACGGACGTGAAGTGAATATAAATATATTTTGGAAATTTTTTTTTTGTCTGTAAATACTCATTTCGATTTCTGTAGAAAACGATCAGCAATAGCAACACCTGGGGATATATGAACTATGAATTGTATGAAGTAAATTCAAAAGAGGTATTTAAGTACAGACTATTTAATAGAATATTTATAAGAATATTGACACTAGATCTATTTAATTACTCGATCTAGTTTTTTACTACACATGTCCTCCTAAATTCTATCCTGTGATAGTTTGTTATAGGTGGTTTCCAAGCTGGAATAAAATGTTCGATGTCGTTTACTAGCAGCCGGACCTGATGCAAACACGTTACTGGGTTTCCCCAAAGACCTACCAATGCTATCCGAGCTCAATTGAGGTTAACGCAACCCCAGAGCCGAGCTGCATATGGAAATATATGCTGAAATATGACAGTAAGAGTATTTTGAAAAATATACAGAAATATTGGATGTAATTTTGGTTTTTAAACTTTCAGTCTTATTCCCAAAGCACCTACAATTACAATAATGAAAACGATGCCTTATCATACAATAGCCAACCAATAAGTACTACTATTAATAACAAGCTTAGCAATAATGGCGGTCATTTAGAAGACATGTACGACAGATATGGCAACATTGGTTTTGGAAGCGACTTGGGAGCCCTCAATAAAGGGGTCTACGGTACCGGTGGAACCTGCTCGTATACGACTACTACACCTGGAACAATAACAACTCCTGCTACGACCGGGTATGCCGATTATCATGGCAACGAGACGGCACCAGCAGCCATACCATATAGAGCCAACGACAACCGCATGCAGTATGTCGTCGGGACTGCTGAGTGCGGAGACTACGGTGACAAGGGCTGTTACGAGGCCGACACTGGCTGCTACGAGTACGACGCAGATAGCGATCGAGGCGTCCGGAGCGTTGGCGACGGGCGCCATACGTCACTGAGCGCATCCAAGTTGCTGCCAAAATTGCCAATCAAACATAGCAGCAGCATGCTTGACGGTATGTACATTAGCAATCATCATCATCATCACTATCAACAGCAACAGCAACAACGACATGGTGCCAGTCTACCTACAACACCACCAGTGACGAATAAGAAGAGCCGCATGCTGCCACAGCCTGTAGCCGCTTCGAACACAGGGGGCTACAGGTACAGCGCATACGGCGCTCACACCTATGGTTTCCCCAATCAAATTAAGGATCACAGTAGTAGTAGTATTAGTGATAACCATAGAAGTGCTTTTGTTGGTGGTGTAGGCGGTTTGAACGGCAAGTGTCTTCCAGTGATACCACTGCGTGTGCTGCCACAGCCGCAGTCGCATCCGTCATACAAAAGTGATTCAGTTGGACTTTTGTCAGATGTTGCTATGCCGGCGGATTCATCGGGTGTGGAAATGAAATACGACGGTATATTGTGTGACAATATGACAATAAACGATTACAACAATTATCAGGAGGCAATAAAATCCTCACCGTCCTATTCTTCCATGGGTGCGGTCGGCATCAGCAACCCTTCGATGGCACTGCAACCAATGCAACGTCCGCACACCTCGTTGGCCCCATTCAATTACAATGACGACTACAATTACGTCTACAACAGCGCCGACAGTCTATCCACATACAGCGAGCCGACCGCCATGACACAGGCACAGCAATTCGAACTACAAGAGAAGCAGAAGCAACGTAAGAGCTCCATCATAATGGCGATGACAACAGCATCCGTAATTGCCTCCGGCGAGACGAGGATCACACCGAACCAAATGACGAACAAGAGGCCGGTGAGATCACCGGACATCTCGTCATCGAACGGGTATAGGTTGTCCTCGTTCGAGTACGACTGCACGGGCATGGGAGCCCCAGACACCATGACGGCCGATAACTATTTCAATGACGAAGGGTCGATGAGAACCGTTGGGGATGGCAGTCACTATGATACATTGACGCCAACAACAAGGGTGTCGTTAATGTTATCAACATTAGCACCAGCAATAACAACAACAAAGGGTATTGTCACAATAGTAACAGCCTATGAAATTGCAGCGACAAGCAATCAAACCACGACAACATCTTCGATCACCAATGGTAGAAAATTGCCAAAACGTTTACCTACGCCCAATAATTTAACAACAGCCACGACTACAGTTACATCAACCACATTAGCGACGACAGAACACAGCAGCAATTACATAAGCAGCATTAATAGCATTAAGTATATTACCTATAACAATAATCATAACAGTAGTAGCGTTAGTAGTAATAGCTGTACCAGTAGTATTAAACAATTGCCAAAGTTGCCACAATCAAAATGTATGACGTCGATAGGCAGAGCAGGATCAGCAGAAACAGGAACAAGAGAAGCAGCAAACTATTTAGAGACCAGAGAAGCGGTAGCAAACATTAGAATGTCTGATTCAATAACGTCTACAACAGACACATATTTAGAAAGTAGAACACCCTCGACAACATTATCGGCAGTAATTAGGTCGACAAACAAATGCACATACCATCCATCAAATGTTACGCCAACAACTACTTCAACTGCATCCATAACGTCGCCGCAGACGCCGGTAATGACGACGTCGGTATTTTTAAGTAGCAATCGGTCATATATAATCAGCCCGCCTAATGATAATTCACGAACGTATTTAAAAAAGCTAAAGAACTTTGAAACAGCAACAACGACGACGCCTGTTGTTGTTGTATCTGATGTAAATACCACAAATAAGAACTATAATAATAACAACTCATTGATTGGTGATAAAATAGCAATAACATCTACAAACACTTCCATTTCTATAACACAACCTAAAGATCTTTCTACGATATCAACAGCTGCAAATAATATAATAATAACAACAACAATGACTACAACAACAATATCTACAACCAAATCTACAAATGCAACAACTGCTCATTCAACTGCAGTTGTCGACTATAGCAACTACCTAAAAGCGTACACATTGCCAAACTTCTCTGCTTATATCGGCAATTTGGGTAGGACCAATGAAATCGAATCAACACATCAATCACTAGCATCAACATCAATATCAACATCAACATCTACCTCATCAGAATCAGCATTCCCACATTATGTACAAACATACAGAAGCAATTGCGAAATCGAACCCAGCATGTCACACGTCACGATGACCACAATGACAACTCCATTGAAACCTGTATCATCATCAACCAATGACGATTCGTCTAAACCCATTAGACTAACATCTCAGAAATGCTTAGATAGAACCCCAACCCATTGTAGTGAAGATAGATATACAGAGAAATTAAGGTTGGAACCGACATTAGCCACAACCACACATACTACGACATTCGCGTTGTTATCATCGTCCGTAGATGGTCTTGCTCCAGTTGAGAGAAAAGACGACGATGAGACTGAACTGAGCTACGACTTAATCGGGAAGTACACCAAGGAGTCAACTGCGGATTCGAATTCAGCTTTGAGAATTCGAGAAAAATTTGAGGGAGAAAGCGAAACATTTTCCGCAGCTCAAGAGCATTCGTACCTCCCTTCCGGTTTGAAATATCCTCTCGATATAATTACAACCACAACAACAGAGACTCCAAAAGCATCGATAGTTGCTGCAACATATAGTACAATAACAACAACAACTACCTATGGTGTTAACATATTTTCAACAACTATTACGTCTGCCAATGACGAGAAAGAGAATTCGATTGATTCTTTTAGTGCTGCCAAATCCTCGATGTTAATTACCAATGGAACAACAACAACCATACAATCAAGTACCACAACATCAATGTTGCCAAATTTCGATCTATTATCATATGAGGAATATATGAGAAAATTCGATCTCAGTCCCTATGACAGTTCGGTTAGTTATGACACATTTGCCCTTGATAAAACAGCGGGCGATGCAACAACAGCAATAACTACAAGAACTATCTCCTCCACGATAGCATCATCGCCAATTAATGCATCCACCCAATACATAAGCGATCTTCTGACCACGGACCACAAATTGAAACCTTTATCCTTAACCTCCACCGAAACGACGGTGAGCATTGATGGCGACAGTTTTGGTGGATCAACGATAGTAACAACAACGCTGGCAAATTTATCGGAGCCCTCAACAACTGTGATCGAATCCTCAGACAAATCCGACTCAAATCTGTGGGGGAACTACATGAACTCCTTCAGTACGACCGACTACTTGTCCACATACGGCATGACAGCAACCGACACGTCGCAGAAGAGTATATCTGAGTTACCTGATACGGCAGCAACATCAGTGTCCGCCGTGTTCGACGACAATTTTTATGACAGCTACGAAGTGGACCTGGGCAAGTTGACTACTTGCACTACAGCGGCATCGGTCGATAATAGGACGATTGCAGAAGCGACGAAGACACCGAGCATCGGACACACAAACGGCTACTCTAACTCCGTGGACTACGGCACAATGTCTATGACACCAATAACTGCCGCAGAAGACGGCGGTATGTACTGCGATGCAGGCAGCGGCTACTATCAGTCAGAAACACAGAAACATCTCGGTAAATCGGTAGCCAGTGGTGCCGCAGAAGCTTCGGTGAAAACTGTTGGTGCTACCGCTGCAGCAGCTGGAAAAGCCAGCAATATGTTTGGTGGCCTGTCGAAAGGTTTTAAGGGCGGTTTCGACGGTGTTTTGAGCGGTGTGAGTGGAGTAGCCGCCGATGCCAGCAAGCAGCAGCCGGCGAAGAAAGGCTTCGGCTTCAGTTTGGCGTCGAAACTGATGCCCAATGTGGGTGGAATCCTGCAGAAGCAAGCGTGTGCAGCCACGGTGGTGGGCAGCACGAAAGAAACAGCAGTGTCCATAACGGCAACACCGACCACGACAACTACCTACAACGAACTGCACATGAGAGAGACCTCTACTGGAGCAGACGTGAAGGTCTGCGAGTGGAGTTCGATGCATATCGGGCAGCAGGACCCACTGTACACAATGAATAAGAGCCACCACATGCTCGACTTCGACACAAGCAGTTCGTACTACAACAACAATGATAATATAATGTCCACCAGTGAAAGTGCCATGTACGATGCTAACTACGACGACCAGGAGCTTGGAGGACTGCCCTCAACTATCAACCCAGCAATAGTCGATAACGACGTAGCCCAGTACCCGAACTCAACGAAGATAGTCGACTACAGCACCGACTACAAGTATGGGTATGACGAGTATGGGTACAGCGAGAGCGACTATATAGCCACTGGCGACATCATGGAGAAGTCTACTTACAATAGCATCTACGACATAGTCAAAGAAGAAACCTCGCAGAGAGCCGTAGAGCTCCAGACGACCGAAGAATCGAAGGCCACGTGGACGACCCTGACGTCAACGATGGGCTCAGCAACCGCTATGACGAGCAACAACAGTGGCACAGGTAGTAGCAGTGCGGAAAGCGGAGGCGGAAGCCTGGCTTCTTCACTGCTCTCCTCCTTAACGAGTGCGACGACACAAGTACAGGCCCAACAGCCGCAGACGACCAAGTCCGCGACGAGTGGACGCAGTGGCGGGGGCATGTTCGGCTCGTTCTTAGGTAAAGCTGCGGCCGCAGTTCAGACGGCCACACAAGTGGTAAATCAGGGGGCTTCGATAGCCTCCGCCGCTGTACATAAAGGCTCTGCTGATCCCACGACGACTATTACAACGGCGTCGTTGTTTCCAAAGACGGCCCCAAAATATTCGCCATCGAGTGGCGAAGACTATGAGAACTGCAACATGATTGGGACTACGACGTCAGTCACATCTCCGCCAACAATCAATACTCGCAATAACAACTACGGGAACAATTACTACACCGAGACCGAGAGTCAGAGAGATCAAATGCTTCCAACGGTGCCGCCGGCGGGATCCACCGGCAAAAAACTGCCCACCATCAATTGTAAATCGGGATTCCTTATTAAGCAACAACCAACCGAAATTTTCGACGATGACGACGATGATGTGGTCGAAATAGATGAGAACGACGTCATCAGCGACTATGGTGTTGGTGTTGAGGATCCCAATTTTCCAATGGATAGTGATCAGGATGATTACTACATGGATCAACAGCAGACGACACCGTTGTCGAGGGGCTCCTCCACTGTGGATTTGGCAATGGCGACCAATGGTTATTATGAACATACGAACGGTGGTTATAATTACAGAGAGGATTATTTCAATGAAGAGGATGAGTACAAGTACCTTGAGACAGAGCAAAAGGCACAGCAGGCACTGCTTATGCAGCAACAGCAACATCTGCACACGAAGACCCTACTCCATCAGCACCAGAAGCAACCGCCTTTAGACTATATCGAGGAGAGTCGCGATGACTACATTGACGACAATTACCCAAGCGAAGACAGCGGCAACTATCTGGATGAGAGCTCCAGCGGCAGTGGTGGTGGGGGCAGTGGAACCATTAGCAACAAGATGAAGTCGCCTTCAACGGCTCCGACGTTTGCCGAGTCCACGATCTCCATCGGTCATCAGCAGATAAAGAAGCAGGACAGCATTATAATCGAAGACGACGAGGAGAACCTTCTCGGCCTGGACGGTTCTGCAGATCACTTAGACGATAGTGCAGCGGTTGGCGTTGTGGAGAGCAAGGTGACGCTGAGTCGCAAGTCCAGCGATATTCTGGTAGGCGCCGACCAAATGACCGAGCTCCCACACATCATCCCCAAGAAGAAAGTGCTGACGCGTGGCGAGACAGAAGAAGTGGTCGGCGGCCACATGCAGGTTCTGCGGAAGCCCGAGGTGACGGCGAAGCAACGTTGGCACTGGGCCTACAACAAGATCATCATGCAACTGAATGTGAGTACAATTATTATTTATAGCATTTACTTTTTATATAGAGTTATAGAGTTATATCTGTAATTGGGGAATTCCATTTACTTTCACCCACTGCGATAGTGAGAAATATTTGTCTGCTCTGAAAAAATACAAATACGATTAATCGAAGCAAACGAAAGGTCGAAATGTACACACCACGCCATACTACCAATACCGATCATAGGGCACCCTCGGGTTGGTTTATATGCCCTTCGCAAAAGCCTGACCTGGTTCCCTTAACCTGCACTCCATATTCTCTTATCACACACCACAGGTTCGTGTTGTTATTGTTATTGTTATAGTTGTTAATGGGGCATATAGTCATGCAGCCTTCGATAGTGGTAGCTCGGCTCCGCATTGGTCTAGATAATCCCGGTGGTGTTCGCTGGATTTCTTCTTTATTCAGACAATTTTGAAAACTGTTTCAGTCTCAGAACGATTGGATCTTAGTCGACCAACTGTTGTGTTATGATACTCTTTAATTTCCTCGGTCGTAAGACCATCAGCACTAACGTCAGTCCTCAAAACATAAAAACCCCAACTGTCTGTAAAGAACAACAAACCGGAATCCAGAGTCGACAATATAGAATTTCATCAGTAGAGCGAATTAGAAAGCTGAGCACGTTACTGAAGCATCATCAAACTCCAACCCACGTGAGTAAAGCGAGGCTGCCCCTAGTTTCGTGTCGTTTAGAGGAAATTTCACGTATCTTCTGAAATTTTAATAATCCGGGTCATAGTGCAATGGAAATTCCTGTCCTCAATCGTGACTATTGAAAATCTACACCAGAATTGCAAATCAGTAATGCCCGACACTTGTTGCTTCTCTTCGAGGGTTTCTGTTCGTAGTCCTGTCAGTTCATAGTATCTCCTCAAAGGTACAAGAGCCTAAAGAGTTCTATCTGTATGATTGTCTATAGCACAGATCGGTTTGAGTAATCAGTTCTCACAGAATATAGAGAGGTTAATTTTCATGCAGGTAATTGTATCCCTCAACTAAAGAACCGTAAAGTTACAGTCTCAGATGAGATATATATATATATATATATATATATATATATATATATATATATTATACATATATATAATATACAGGTAAGCACTAAGGTTTCCTCAATAGTTGACAGGAAATTTTTCCCAGTGCACCTAAAAACAGTTGCAAAAGCTCAATCATCCAGCTCCATCGCACGGCTCTCGCTCACTAAATTACATCATATTTGGGGAGCTTGCAGCTATACCAAGCTCTCTCAAAGCTTGCGCAAATCGTAACCACAAACCGAGATTTCCGGCGACCACAACAACAAATGCAACTAGAATTTTTGACTAAAACGAAAATTCTTGAGGGTGTCGGGGTATGTGTTACTAAAGCTTTATTGACTGTATTCAAGGGGACGAAAGATTTGTTTTTTTTTTTATTCTGTTGTTCTCCATTTTACGTTTGACGAAACAAGGACTCAGAGGAAGTAGTAACAGTAGTAGTAGAACTTTGCGTTCTAGAAATGGGTTCGGACGAGCTGGTCAATGTGCGCACGCATGCATTTAGACGTCTATGGACTTGTGTATCAGTACGTGTGTGTGTCTACCTGTGTCTGTGTATTCATAGCTTTTCTTCAGGCGTATATTCGTCCATGCGGCCAGACAAACACGGCTAGTAGACAGCAAACAACTACCGCATTCGCACTTCGCATCCGCAGTTCTGCGAATCTTTTTAATAAGACATCGAATTTTCATTTCCTATAGAAAATTTGTTGAACTGTATGTGAAAAAATATCTCCGACTTATACAATTCGCAGTTTAGAACATAAATCAAAACAATGTAATAAAGTGAATAAAACCTATTTCCCGAAAAGGATGGAGAGCGATTTTATTAAATATTAACAAAATTGTGTATACTCTGAATTATACACAACTAATTTATAGCTATGTGTGAAACTAAGTCTGGGACAATAAAGCAGTGGAACCAGAAACGGAAACATCAAAAGAAAACAAAACTTTGAGGAGTTGTGAAAACGAATGCGAACCAGGATATATAGAGAATTTGTCAAAACTATCTTCGATAGTTAATTGGAACACCATTGTTGAAGTTAAACGATTATAAACCATAAGGCATATAGCTAAAAAGTTTAAAATTATAACTAATTTATCAAATACTGTTATGAAAATAGTATAGTTTAATAAATATATAAACTATTTAAAAAAGTAATATTAACCATACATACATATTAATATATATACAATTAACCTATAGTAACAAAAGCCCAACCGGCAAATCTTTCCTCGTACATAAATAACTGGTACTAAGTCAAACCCATATTTTGTTGGGTCCACAACTCACGAGATACCTTGGGAATGGAACCGATCATTACAATAGTTATCTATGGTTGCATGCGTATTCTTAGAAAAAATCAAACGATAAACAATATGATAAAGTAAATCATATCTAAAGATTAAATTCAAATATATTGTATCATAAAAATAATTGATCATATATATATATATATATATCTATATATATATATATATATATATATATATATATATCTATATATATATATATATATATATATATATATATACATATATATATATATATATGTGATCAATTATTTTTATGATACAATATATTTGAATTTATATATATATATATATTATATTTATATATATATATATATATATATATATATATATATATATATATATTCAAGTAATAAATATAAATATGGTTAAATAAATACCGAAATACGCATAAATATAATAATAATAAAAATATGTCATAAAATAAATATAAATAAAATCATAAATGCAATAAAATAATACATAAATAACATACAAATATAAAATTAATGACACTGAAAAATAGTAAACTTTCAATTCTGTTCTAAATTGAGACTAAACTAAATTTAGTCTACATTTGCTTATTCCTTACGACGATTTCATAATAGGAATGCAAACAAAAACAACTGCTTCAGAGAAACCCAGCTAACCGAGCATTTATTTCGACTACACTGGAAACTCCAATAAGACTTTATATAAATATACACTGCATTATGAACTATAATACAACCAGCTAAACATCAACAAGCAACAGAAACCCGTAACAATCTACTGTATACCAAAAACTCAAACTGGTAATATTGCTGAAAGAGGCAAGATTTTTCTGAAGGAAGTGGAATATGAGACTTCATTAGAATCGTAGTTACGACTGCAACAAGTGCCTAAAAATCTATCTAGCTACTTTAGCAAGTTTTTCATGTGCAGAGTGGGAGGGGAATTTAGCAAGAATCATGGATTTGAGTGAGGTGGGTTATGTGGAGAATCGACAGCAGCAAGCTCAGCGACAACAGCAACACCAAATGAACATCGATAGCATGTCGAAGAAGTCAGCAATACAAAAGCAAATACTGAACGCCATGTCGGAGAACACCGTCTGCAGAAACTTGTATCAGGAAGTGGAACAACAATCATTACAACAGCAGAACCAACTTCAGTTCATGTTGTCGCCCCCGCCCAAGAACAACTACAATACCAGCAACAACGGCAACAACTACCGAACAAAATCAATCACGACCATAGCGTCGAAACAACAGCATTCACTGAGCCAACAGCCCCACAACTCCCAAATGCCTACAACGATAACCCAGCAGCAGCAAATCAAACAGCAGCTGAAGCAGCAGCAAAATCAAATCCACAACCAGTTGCACTGCGCGGACCCGCAGTCGGTGATTGCATCGCCAACGTCACAGCACCAGGATCACGTGGTTGATGGTGGTGTTGGTAGAGGGCAGTCGATGATGCATCAGCAGTTGCAGCACAAACTGTTGGGGTCGAGCAGCATGGAGCACATCGGAATGTCTGTGGGCAGTGAGCATCACCTTTGCCAGCTGTACAACAACCAACAGCACTCGGACTACATTATCTCCGACTACATGGACAAGATCGCCACACGAATCAGCCTGCTCGAGACGGAGCTGAAGTTCGCCTGGCGCGCCTTGGACCTGCTCTCCGGCGAGTACAGCAAGATGTGGGCACGTCTGGAGAAGCTCGAGAACATATCACTGGAGCAACAGTCCGTGGTGAGCAACCTTATGGGTCTGTTGGCCGAGAAGGAGCACGAGCAGCAACAGTTGTCGCTGGCCTGCGAGGCAGGTGCTGCTGCAGCCGCCGGATACACCTTCATCGACGAGCAGACCATGGCCGACATGGTAGCTGCTGCGACCGAGCAGCAGTCTCAGGTGGCGGCGGCTGTCGAAGAGGCGCAGGTCGTCAACGAATCGTCGACGTCGCGGGAATTTAACAGTTTGCTCGAGGAGCTCAAAAACGAGGCCCTAGACCCCGGCACCCGAATAGAGCGGGTCACGCCCCTGACCAGTCACCTCTCGAAGTTGCGAAAGGAGAAAGTAGGCGGCAAGAAGTCGCAGTTCGGGGCCTACTCGCTGGACGAAAACATATTCCACATGCGCTACAATCGCCACCATGAGAAGAACGGCGGGACGGGGCCACTGACGATGACTGTGACTCCGCGTGGCGTGCATGACAAAATCTTCTCGGATTCGGACGTGCTTCTTTACGAGCAGCAGCAAGAGATGATGGCGCGGAACGCAAAGACGGAGTTGCTGCGTGAATTTCTGCACGGCCGTCAAGTGTTGGAGAAGCTCTCACACCACGCCAGTCTTAATACAGCCCTTTACGATCTGAAGTCCACTGGCGCCAGCCTGTGCAATTTGTCCGGCAGTGGCGGCGACTCAGTCGGCCTGGCTGATGTCACTGGTAGCCAGCACGTCGCGGCCAGCTTGGCCAAGGCACATTCCTACGCTCATATCGGCCAGCAACAGGATCTGAATATATTTGGGGGTGGAGGCGGAGATGAGGCAACCGTCGGGCACGTCCGTGAGACGTACAGCAGTCTGTCAAATGTCCACACGTCCGAGATGGACGAACTCACCGAGCAGCTCGAGTTTTTTCGGCAAGTTGCCTCTAGGGGGGATGAGGTGGGAGGCGGCGGCATTATGTCCACCCCGATCGCCGACTCGGGCGGGGGAGGAAGCGGGAGGACGGGGTTGGCACTTGCCAGCTACGACAACGAGATGAATGAGGACTTCTACAAGACGCTCAATCAGGCCTATCGTGAAGACGACCTAATGCCGGAGATAAGCAACATAGAGTTCATGCTTCGCCAATCGGAGGCTGGCCAGGAGATCGTTAGTGAGTTGTGCTCCCAGTCGATATCCTCCCTGGGCATGATCTACGAGGATAACGAGGACGAATCCAAGATAAACGGGGACGTCAAGGAAGGGAGGAAGACCGTAACGTCGACTGGGATGACGGGCACCACAACGACGGTATCTTCATCGATCTTGGAGTCGTCATCTACGACGACGATGTCAACCACCACATCGTCTACTACCCAAACGTTGTCCAGTGGTAAAAAGTCCAAAAAATCGAAGAAGAAGAAGCTACACTACAAGAACGAAATGGATTTACTCAACAATTTGAAGACAGCCCTAGCACAGACGAGCATCAACTCAGGCACTGCCAAAGAGCTGCCGGAAAACACAGACAACGCGGATATGACGAGGCCGGAGAACTTCGCGGACGTCAATGTCAATGACCCTAGAGACTTCATAAGTAGCACCAGATGGCCCGCCCTAGAGGGGAAGGGTGCTGTCGAGTTGATCGTGGAGGTACTAGTCAACGAGATAACGAAGATCAAACAGATCCCGACTGTGACGATGGCGCAGAAGCAGCAACTACGTCAGCTCATACAGATCGAGATAACCTTTTTCGACAAGATTCAGGAGGTGGACAAGAACCTGATATTCCTGCTGCTCAACCCGGTGACGATGTCGGACGAGCTGCGGTGCCTAGATCAAGCCACGGGAAGTTGGCAGTTCGAAGCCGTGCTCCGGAAACTGGAGAGGAACATAGAGACGTTCAAGAAACTGGTGGGAAACACGTTTGACATAGACGACCCTCACAGGATGAAAGGCGGAACCACGAAGGAGAGCACAGATTGGACAAAGGGCGAATGTACTGACAGCAAGTCCTTACTTCCCTCCAGCGACGGTATGTCCGACTACAGCGCCCATCTGCTCCGCAACAACATAAACCTGAACGAGCAGCTAAAGCAACTGGAGAACAGAGAGAGCGAGATGCGGCACAAGAAGATGATGTGTGAGCAGCCGTCGACAGTCGGAACAGAACCGAACGGCACTATGGACGGCCGATACTTCGATGCGGACAACTTCCTCGACATCAGCGCAGAGCAGGAGCGCGCGCTTCTCCAGGACCGTTCGGCCAGCTCTGGCTTTCACCACTCCTCGCCGCCCTCCTCGTCGAGTATATACAACAATGACGATTACATAAAGTCACTGAAGAAGAGTTTAGAGCGGCATAACAGCATGCTCTTCCTCCTGCATCTGCAGAACCCGGAATATCAGAGAAAGTTGCATGATTCGGCAGCGCTGGAGGTTGACTCGCTGCTCCTCGGCAACGAGAGTCCACCTCCGCCAGCACCCAACAACGATATGCTGTTTCTGCTCCAGTCCAAAGCGAACAATGACATTGAGATCGATATGGGCAAGGAGCGTCACCACCAAGTGGTTGCGCTGAATCCCTTCCACGAGGACATCTTCCAGATGAAGAGCAAGCAGGAGGTCCCTCAGCGACACCTGAACGTGAACCATTTCGAGAGCACGGTTTCGCCCAAGAAGACTAAGTCCGACTCGGGCCTCTCCTCAATGAGTGGCCTGTCCAGCTGGGAGAAGTCGCCCAACTCGCCGGTACCAATTATGAGTGCGCTCGGCGGAAGTGGGAATCCCTTTGTTAGCAAATACCACGCTACGAGCAGCCAGCAACACCTGCAGCAAATTACCGAATCGCATGGTGATGGTGTCGACCTGGCCTCCGGAGCACCACGAGCCCCGCCAATGGACGGTATTGGTTCAATGTCGGCAACGTCCGCCTTTCTTGGAAACTCCTCTGCTGCGTTCAATGCCAATGACGATCGAAACGCGCCCAAGGAGGTGCTTATGCGGCAGTTTCAAATCCAGCACGAGCCAGAACGTGACCGAAAGCGCGAACCGGACCTCGACCAGGCCCATATACATGTGGAACAGGATGACTACATGTTCTCGGAGGAGAATCTCAACTACATCCGGGAGCTGTCGAAGAATATGCCGATTTGCTCGGCTTACGAGAACAAATCCATATTTAGTCACAAGAAGGATCGCCTTTTAGAAAACGACATTCGGACCGTGGACGACATGCTAGCCTGGGACCAAGAGCACCTCGAGGTGGCAACTCGAGCCGTGGGAGCTTCGAAAATCTACCGTGGCTTTCAAAACGAAAACGACGACAACGCCAACGACATCAACAAGATACCGGATCTGTTGAAGACACAGTCGAGCGCCGCCTCCAGCGTAGCGGAATCGGCGGCGATAGTCGGCTGCAGAATGGATTCGGCCGGATACCAAGTCACGAAGACGACTTCTTACGAGGAGACCGACATCGACAACATCGAGATGCTTGAGAAGATTCGCAACCGCAATCTCACCGACCGACTAGTATTCTACCCGTCGTCGAATAGTATCGCCGACTACAACAGCAGTAGCAAACTGGACTACTTGGGTCACCATGAGCAATACGAGTGCTTCAATGAACGAACGGGTCAGAAGTTCATCACCACTCAGTCGGCCGGGTCGTCGATGGCGGTCTTCAAGAGATTCGCTTCGGCTTCAGGCCAGGCGATGACTACCAACCAGCGGCACTTGGAGCAACTGCAGATGCTCCATAGACAGCAGCAACAGCAACAGTTATTCGAGGGAGCCGAGCCCCACAAGCAAGCTTTCCTGGCCAATCGCGCCGGCTACA
Source organism: Coelopa pilipes (assembly GCA_947389925.1). Lineage (NCBI taxonomy): Eukaryota > Metazoa > Arthropoda > Insecta > Diptera > Coelopidae > Coelopa > Coelopa pilipes. The sequence continues at coordinate 3,402,122 of OX376701.1, forward strand.
TTATAATCTCCAGCGACATCGACTACTCTCAGTCGCAGCACAAGCTCTACAGCGTCCACCAGCACTCATATCCACAGCACCACCAGCAGTTGTCGCAGCAACACAACGGCGCGAGTGCTGGTGGCATCGGAATCGGTGGTGGCAGCGACAGCACCTCCGTGAAGGGCCCCAAGCACCCCAAGATGTGGAACAAGCTGTCCCACTTCATCCCGGACAACCTGAAGCTTAAACGCAGCACCAAACACCATCGTTCCCAGTCGCTTCCCTCGGGCGACGTGAACGGTATGCAGAACGCAGCCGAGGGTGCGCGATACCACCGCAAGGAGTCGAGCTCCTACCTCTCTGCGCAGTACCAAAAACCAGCGAAGCATAATCAGCAGGAACTTCACCATCAGCAGCAACAGTTACCTATACGCCACGGCGGCAGCCTGAGCGGCCTGGACCTGACCAAGCGGCTGAACCGACTGCCAATGCACCTGGTGCGTCGAGCCACCCACTCGGGGGGAGGTCCTCCGGCGAGTGAAGCCACGGACGCCAGCCACATAAGCAAGAGCAAGAAGAAGCGCTCGCTCTCCGCCACGATGAACAACTTCATGCAGAAGGCGAAAACCTACAGACGCCACAGCTTCGGTCTGCGCCCCGGGTCGAGTATGTCAGACACGGAGGTCGAAATGCCCAGCTTCACGTCGTCGGACAACGAGGAGTCGGCAGTGAGCGACTGTGGTGCGCCGCGGGAGGGCCATGGCGATGAAGGGGCTGAGGAGCGGTTAATAATGAGTTTGCACGGGACAGGCGATGAGTTCCAAAAGGAACAGGACCACATGGATCTGACTGACGACGACTATGAGAAGGAGGAAATAGAGCATAATGGAAGAGAAGAGAGCACATCATCAAATATATTTAAGCAGATGTCCCAGTTGACTAACAACACCAACGATGACAAGGTCGACGACGCCGGCATCGAAACTGATGATATCACCAACCTTTTCCCCACCATTGGGGAGGTGAAGAAGCAGCCACTCCGCTCCTCCACGACATCGCAGCCTTCCGAGGGAATGCTATGTCCCAGGATGGTGAATGGACAGCGGGATCCAATTGTTTTCGTGGGTGCCGAAGAAGTGGAACGGAGCGACTCGGAGGTGGTTCAAATATCCAAGGCGATGATAGAGCCACAAGAGGATGGGCCAGTGAGCGTGGTGGTCGCTCCTATGTTAGGCTCGGAGAATCAGCGCAGTGTTCCCTGCTTGCAGAAAAGCCATTCCATGTACGTGGAGGACGAGGAGACGGAAGAGGGGCTTGTTCTACCTGGGGCTGCGACAGGTGCCTCTGAGGAAATCACGGAGGCTGCCAGCATGTGGTCGCCACCGCAGCTACTACAGCATCTGCAGCAGCCACAACAGAATATATCAATTACCGTTTCGAACCACATCAGTAGCAGCAATAACATAAATGCTATCCAAATGCGAGGTATGATGAAGCTGAGCCAACGTAGCAGCAACGCCCAGGCCTCCCTGGACGTACCCGGCAGCAGCATCAGCTCCCGCGACGACGAGGACAACCGCAGTCAGCACTCGTACCGGACGGTCTCCTCGTCGCGGCGCCAGAGCACTGAGGACAGCATTGACACTGACGACGAGTACTTCTGCTACGAACTGCGCCAGCTTGAGGAGCTCGAGCGTAGACGTCTGATGGAGTCTGAACTGGAAGCGGAGGCTCAACCCGTCGCTGGACAGCCGGGGAGCTCGGCAGGCGTAGAGTCCCAACACCATCTGTTCAACAAGATCGATGAGCTCGTCCAAATGAACGAGGGTCCTGATCTCGCGGCCGATGAGTTCCACCCGGATGAAGGCATGAAGCAGCTGATGTCGGTGGTCCTGCAGGAGCTGCAGTATGTGATGCACCGACTGCCCGCGATCCAATCGCCGCCAGAGCCTGGAGCCGCCGTCTGCGCCCCACCAAAGCCGCCGAACATCAAGGTCAAACCCAATGTGTATGAGAAGTTCGCCAAGATCACTGACATACACAGCGCCTGGCAGGACGAAACCATCGAAGAGAACCTCCAGGAGCTTAGCAACGATCCAATGGCCCTCAACGACGGTGACTTCTACAGCCAGGGGATGGAAAATCACATGGACAACGAGTTGTGCCGTATCGAGGCCATCTGCAACATCGAGCAACAGCAACAGAAGCGCCTGCGACATCAACAAGACCATAATGGGCAACATCCCCCGCACACAGGACAATCCACCCATCCCTCGCAGGGGCCGCACAAACGCCTGAAGAAGCGTCGGGCCACGTCGCGACGCACCAGCGACATCAGTGACGACGACGCATACGACGCCGGCGGGCCACTTTTCTCGAGCACATCGGGCTCCTCGGACGACGAGCTCCGCCGTCTGGAGGAGAAGAAGACGCAGCGCCGCGCCAGCAATGAGACTAGGTCACACCTGGCGCACCACCAACAACCGCGCGACCATCATTTTGCACCTGGCGTCCACGGGGAGGAGGCCGATGGGCACTCGTCGGGAGCCACCTCCGGCCCCGACACACCTGCCGAACTAACCGACATGGAGAACGAGGAGACGGAGTCCGGCAACGACCAAGGCTACGCCGAGCTCATACCCAACTACCAGGATTTCAAGTGGGGCGAAAAACAGAAAAAACCTCAATCCAAGTATGGAGACGCTGTGGTAAAGCTTTCGACCTCGCCAGAGCTAAAACAGCCTCGGATGGAGCAGTCCTCTAGCAACGAGTTGGCGGTATCCACAATGGCGTCGGTCGTCGTGACTGCGGCGCCAGCCATGACGACGGCGACAACGGCCACGAATAGTACCGCCAGCAGCACCCCAATGAAGTCTCTGAGCCACGAGTCCAGCATCGAGGGCTCCCAGGCGACCCAGAGTGCCGTGACGAACGGTGCGGGTGGCGCGTTAGGCAGTAGCAAGTGGAAGCTGCTGAAGACATTGAAGGAGCGCAAGATCGAGGAAAAGAATAACCAAGATAAGATAAAAGAGGAGGAGTTGTCACGTGACAAAGAGAAGGTAAACACACACAGGCATGTTCACATCAGACTTTAACTGACCCTCTGTCTATTGTTGGCCATACATGAAATACATTACAGTAAATACAGTAATATACGAAGAACAAACATACCACATATAATGAAGGAAAAATACTACTACTACTGCTACATATATATATCGATTGATATACAACAATAAATTAATCATTTATTTTATACTGTACCAAACTACCGGATATGTATATATTTATATATAATATAACATATATTCTATATTAGGTATATAATATAAGTAATCATAACTATGTTCGCGTACATATACATCTATATCTATATCTATATATGTATATGGAGGTATCGGACATAGCTAGCATTACTTATATTGTACATGAGGGCTTAGTTGACAACATAGTACGGTAACGATTTCAAATCGAGCAACCAATCAGTCAGTCAATCAACGCAAATGGGACTTCAAGAAGGTTTTTATTTACTTATTGTTTCCTCTACTTCTATATTCAGATATTAATTTCATGCATAGATTAAGATTATATAGTCTGTTCTTTCACCATCTGCCTATAATACAAAAACATTTCCTTATATATCCATACGGCTGTCCGTTAGTCTGCCTTTCTCTGCTTTTCCCTAAATTATAATTTCTTTTTTCGTTATATGCTTCGGCTTGTAATTTTACGTTGCTTTTTATTTGTTTTTGGTATTTTTTTCCATATCTCAATGCTTTACAAACAATGCAATGTAATCTGCTTCCTATCGCTGTCATTTGCAGATACTCTCAAGTGACAGTGAGATCCTGTCACTGTCACACTAGGATTACAACTTTTTTCAACCAGTGCTCACCACAAATGTAACTGGCCATTACTTGGAAAAATGAAAAAATTTACAAAGTAAAATTAAAATCATACAGATCTAGCTGTTCTCCTGTTCGGCCACAATGCTAGCATAGTCTGGGCATGGTGTTCGAAAAAAATAATTGTATTGCCATGATGACCTCCTTTACGGCCATGTATCTCGAAACCGTTAGACGTTCCGATTTACTTCGCCTTCACGGTTGTGAACACATCTATCGATATGGATGAGTGATTGCTAGCAGAAATATATAAAGAAACCCTTGGGGAAACACGCTCTCCACTATTGCCATAAATACTCTATGCATTCCTCGGTCTTGACTTACACCATGCACGGTGTACGCCATTATCAATGGATGTCAGAACCAATTGAACCTTATTGCAGGCACTGGTTGAAACAAGATATCAGTAACTTACATATACTCGTACTAGCCATTTAAGATTCGTAGACATACATTTTATTTTCCCCAGTTACAGTTCACAAATAAACAGATACTAAAGAGTCGACGAGGAATTTGATTTCTGTGGACGCAATTAATTTAATTTACTTTTCTCTTCTCCCGCTTTACCTCACATTCCGAATGCTTGAGCGCAGAATGGAACAGGCTCCGGAGACGTGGGAATTCGTGGAAATGGTCATCCTGGAGACAACCCCTTCTACAGCAACATTGACAGCATGCCGGACATCCGACCGCGCCGCAAGTCGATACCTCTGGTCTCGGAACTTGTAAGTATAACACCATAACTATCAATCCATTTCCATTACCTGTAGACAACGATCTCAAAATTACCTCCCCCGTTACCGAGACTCTTTCAGAAGTTTACATAAAATGAGTTGATTTATTTTCCCCATCATATGACAGCAAGGCAAATCAATGAATATCTTACCAGAGTAAAACCCAATGTCTTAATGTCTACCGTCACCACCCCACCTACTTGTATGCTGAACACCACCAATTATCATTTTACACCTTAAGCATATCGCAATCAACATCAATGTGTCTAGTGACTCGACGTCTGCTAAAACTTTTCTTTTAGTTATTCGGTTCATTTATTAGACAAAATTTTCATGAAGTTAATATTTTTTATTATATTAAAATCAGTATTCTTTTAAACTCTCATATTTTAGCATATGCAAACAAAAATTTTGACATGATAACGCGAAATATAGAAAAGTCGTTTCCAAAATGAAGTTCACACAGACAAGAAATGATTGAGATAAATGTAAGGTTTAAAATGGCAATTACCTACCAATCCCCAATGTATCTCAGCTACAATGAGGATTGCATTGATCACGGTTTCAATGTCCTATCTTGTCCCTACAATTTTGTTATTTGTTTGTTTAATATTTATTCGAAATGTATGAATCCCATGATGAAACCTTACAACTATACCATTACCAGGCGGAAATCCGACGGTCAACAACCTAAGAATTATTGGTCAATTTGAATTCCGAAAGTAAAGTAATATCTAACAAAGATCTAAATTCAAATAAGCCAAACCCTGAATCTTACGTCAAAACAGCTGTTCAATTCTTTAAACAAAATAAAACTGGAATCTTACGTCAAAACAGCTGTTCGATTCTTTAAACAAAATAAAACTGGATGCATTTTTGGAATTAGGTCGTTAATCATTGAAAAGGGTAAAGATTGATCGAAAGATCTTTTGATGCAGTAGTCAAAGAACAAAAGTATAAATCATTTTCGTGGTCTGATTAACCTGGCGTTGTATAGAAATAGAAGCACAAACACAATAGAAATATCTCCATTAACAATAAGTTTTCTTTTCTTACTACTAACTACTCAACGTTTTTGTTTACATCTTTCATTATTGTATATTCGTTTAAATGGATCGAAGGTGCTCAAGGTATATCTTTTAATAAAAGCATTCAAATTACAAATCCAATAACTTCAAAAAACGACATTGAAAGCAAATTGTTCTAAACATAAGATTACATTATAGCATTTTCAAGAAATTTAGCTCATATTTGAAATTAGTTCATTCACTATTTTACTGTAATTTTTTATTGTTGCAATTAACTAGGCATGTCGGTAATAAAAACAGCAATGGAGCCATTGTAATCGAAAAAGAAAAGAAAAAGAATAAATAAATAGAAATCAAAATAGATCTAAAGATTGGAAGTTAAAAAAAAATATAATTTTAAAATTGTTATTCGATTGCAATGTGCTGGTGCACGAATATTTCTATTAGTGTTAGCGTTTTTCTGCATTTATAATTAATTCATTAATTACCTTTTGCGTTCTCTGTTTAGCTCTTGATTTGTAATCCACACAAATTCATACTAGAGTATAATTTGAAAATTTAGGCTTGATTCCCACACAGCCACGCACCGAAGAATTATATTTGATGATTATCAATAAAATCGATGCGATATAGTATATTTATTCTACCTCAGGTAGAGTAATGACAATAGTAGCATATAGTTTAGTAGCAACGGCAAAAGTCTGGATTCCATTACCAAGACTCTTTACTTTGTAATTACAGCAAAACATTATACCAGATGAATACCGAAAATCCACGTATTTTTTCTTTCTTTAGTTTTCCTTTATTTAATACGATTTTGAATGCAATTCACTGGTGTTCACATAAATTTTTCAGTTGTTCACTATAGTTGTTAATACTCTAGTTGATTATTTGTAAAATTCGTAGTTTGCTTCTATACTTTATTATATTCTCTATTCTGTTATAATGTATGTTCAAAATTCTAAACGTTTTGCGCTGATTTGTACGTAAATTTCATTACATGTTTCAACATTTTTGGCTTCTCGTGGTCATGCAACGATTCACACTGGGTTGGTCGATCGGGCAGTAAACGACTCCAAAATTTGCCTTTTGCAAACTCTTTTGCTTTAGACAAAGAGTTCGATTGCGCAATCGTTGCATAATCAATTATAATTTTTCGCAATTTAGTCTATCATTTCGTATTATGTGACTTTATTAAAACCTCAAAATGCGATTGTTCTTGTCAATATACTTGTCCGTATGATAGACGATGGCTGCTACCAAGCGGAACGCCGGACTGACGTCGGCTGTGCCACGCGCCACCCTCAACGATGAAGAACTGGTAAGCCTTCATCTGGTAGCCATAAACATTTGTACCTATCTGTCGACATCTCCCACCGTTCGGTAGAAAATGCACGTCTACAAGAAATCACTGCAGGCGCTCATTTACCCGATCTCGTCGACGACGCCGCACAATTTCGTGCTCTGGACGGCCACCTCGCCAACCTACTGCTATGAGTGCGAGGGGCTCCTGTGGGGCATAGCGCGACAGGGTGTGCGCTGCACGGAGTGCGGAGTCAAGTGCCACGAGAAGTGTAAGGACCTCCTGAACGCCGACTGCTTGCAAAGTACGTATTCGGTTTGTACTCCAGGCTTTTGAACTCCGCCCACCGGACTTCCAACAGTCCGTCTGTCGGTGTGAAATCATTTGAACTGTGTTCGCAACCGACCCACTGCAGTGAAAGATCAAACTTCTATTGGCTATTTCAGGGGCAGCGGAGAAAAGCTCCAAACACGGCGCCGAAGACAAGGCCAACTCCATCATTACGGCCATGAAGGACCGCATGAAGCAGCGCGAACGAGAGAAGCCTGAGATCTTTGAGCTGATTCGGTGAGTTTGGAAGATGTTTTAGTTTTTGTTGTTTGTTTTGTTTTTTGTTATTCGATGAAATTCGATTTCTATGATAATGCAATAAAAAGCATTGTAAATTGCCAGGGGTATTCAGAATGACTGATTTAGGACTGTACAAGTACAGATCACGTGCTATTTGATTTGAACAACTAAAGCATTCTTAAACTAGCTAAACTTAATTTCTATAAGTTTTACATACTTTTGTGTAGAAAGCCCATTATCTAAGAGAGGCATGCATATTATTAACGAATGCATCAATCACATACCTTTTAAAATACTGAAGTACATTCACAAGATAGAAACTCTTTTTATATTGTATTCAAAGTTATGGAAGTTGGCGTTGATAACATTATTTAATTATTTGTGAGTAAGAACATTAAGAACATTACCAATTATTAATTTTACATTTTGCTGCAGAATAAATTTCTTGCACGTTGTTCACCAAATGTGCGTGCATTTAGATTAAATACTCGATAGTCTTTTATGTAGTCAGACTATATCTATATTACAGTCTTGTTGAGTTGGTATGAATACCCTATTAACTGAAGATAAAAAAGCACCACGAAGCTACCGCTTTATGCCCCATTAAAATAGGACAAATTTTATTTAAACAAAAAAAAAAACACAATAACCACCCAATATAAACGAAATCAGGTTTTTTCGTTTTGAATGTATCAGTTTAAAGATTGCTGCTATTGCCATATATCTCTCAGTGAGAGGAGGTATCGTAATCCGTTTCCATTATTAATACGTATAATTGATGTTATTTTTGTATACGTAAAGTGTCTTTCAACCAATTATTGTAAACTGACCCAACGTAGCGCCATGTGACGTAACGCAACGTAATGTAATATAACGTGACTTACCTCGACTTGATACGAACGGATACCGGAACATGGTCAATTGCTGTTGGCTCTATTATTAGAGGATTTTTATTATAATGCATGAGGACGATTTTTGAACGAATTTTGTCTAAGTGTGAGATTAAAAACAAATACAAATACCAAATTAACTCCTACTAAACTATATATAAATATATGTATAAATAACCATTCAGAGCGGTTTTCAACGTAGAGGAAAAAAGTCATACAGGTCATATGAAGGCGGTTAAGCAAAGCGTCCTGGATGGCACGAGCAAGTGGTCGGCGAAGATAGCGATAACAGGTTTGAAGCAATCAAATATCTATATTTCCCATTCGAATTTAATTTATAAAGAAAACCATTGCAATCTGTTTAAATATAAAATATTTAATACGATTCGTAGTAGTTTTGGTGTGTGCATATGTATAGTTTTCCAATTATTTAGCAATGTACTGCAACGTGTCGAATATGTTTAATATATATATATATATATATATATATATATATATATATATATATATATATATATATATATATATATATATATATATATATATATATATATATATATATATATACACAACTCACTCATTTACCATGGGTCAAGTGCACTTTTTGTCACTTTTTTGCAAATGTTCAATGTCTTTCAATATTGGGAATACCAAAGAGAAAGTAAATTCTGTGATACCTTGAATAGTTTATACTACAATTAAATATTACCCATATAACCATATATTCTTTTGCGAAAAGTTTATAAAACGGCTTCAAACTTCTCAATTGAACACTTTGAACCAAATGTAAATATTCCGTTTATTTATTTCTGAATAAGAACTAAACGGAAAACATTATATTCAATTTGTCGCATAAATAACTGACAATTAAAAGCGTAAAAATCCTTAAAACCAAAACAAATCAAAATTTACTCAATTTACTGATTTTTAATTTAAAAAAAGAAACATATTTGAATATTCTGTTGGTTTCCAAATCTTCCCGAACGGTCCCTAACAGCGTTGTCGCAGACCTAGTAAGTTCAATCAAATGCTTCGGACGTAAAACTGCATTTGTGGTGGACGGAACAAGTGTAGGACGAAAGACCCCATATGGAAATTCTAATCACGGTCAGGCTTTTCGTCATGTCCAAGAAGCTCTTTGAAGTTAAACGATCAGCATTTCGCGCCAATAATTCTCAGGCGATATCTATTGGGTTCAACCATAGTGATTTGGTAGAGTTTGACAGTAACCATTTCATCATGCGATGTGCCTGGGAGTCTTTCTCCAGTTCCTGTTGAAACAGATCTTCCTAATGCATTACTGCTTTTGTTCACGGCAAATATGCAGTTATCTATGCGACATAGTAAATGTTTCTTGTCAATGTTGTTGCTTACTGTTATACTGAACAAAACTATATACAATTGTTGTCTTGTATTACACTAAGTTGTAGGGTGTATTCAAACTTTAGTCCCTGACTGTATTTAATTGAGAAACGCCTAGTAATAAAAACATGGAAATCCTTTCTAAAGAGAATTTATGTATGTATTTGTAATTCTGACAACGCTCACAAACTTGTAACTAATATATATGAAATAATGAATGATAAAAAAGGTGAAAATAAAGAGAAGAAAGAAAGCAAAAAAACAAAACAAACAAACATCACTGAGCCTATAAAATTTATTTATGAACCTATCAGTCGGAATTAAACATTTTAATTCATTAATTTTGAAGGATGACATTTGGAGTGGATCCAGATACACACATAGATTCATTAGAACAGGCTGAGCAGGCAACAGTTGAGGGGACGTCTAAATGGTCATGCAAGTTGACAATTACAGGTACACAAGTCGCATTCATCTCCAGTCCCTTTCCCAATTCAACCCCACTCCCCATCCTAGCTCATTTCATTTCAATCTCAGCTCGATTTCCATATCCATCGCATTTTTAATTGCTGCTCGAGGATACAATTATATTTACAGTTGTTGTTCATCCGTTCCTCCTGAGTTTTTCAACCTTGATCTTAGTTCTCGTTCGGTCTCACCTCTCTCGCTCACCACCTCTGGTTCAAAACAATACACAATAACACACTTGTTTATCATGGAAAACAAACCGGGATACGCATTTCAAATTTCTTGCACTCCGGATCTCATGTGTTTTTTCATGTTTTTTCTCAATTTTTCTGTTTTGCTACAAATCTCACTCTCTTTTTCCTTCCCTTCGCTCTCTCTCTCCACACGATCCACTCGCCACACATGCGAAGCATTCGTAATAACAATAAATAAACACTTCAGTTCTGCAGGAAACAATATGTGATTCTCCCTAATTCATCCGCATTCTGCACCAAATTTTACTTGAATTAATAAATTCAATTTTCAAAACTTTAACTGAATTTGAACTAATTGAAATACAATTGCTTTTGTTGTTATTATTATTAATGTAATTATTATTATTGTATTTATTATTGTAATTATTATTATTGTATTTATTATTATTACTGTTATTATTATTATTATTATTATTATTATTATTATTATTATTATTATTATTATTATTATTATTATTATTATTATTATTATTATTATTATTATTATTATTATTATTATTATTATTATTATTATTATTATTATTATTATTATTATTATTATTATTATTATTATTATTATTATTATTATTATTATTATTATTATTATTATTATTATTATTATTATTATTATTATATTATATTATTATTATTATTGTTATTGTAACATGGACTCCTACTTTCTCTCATGTAATACACAGAGATGGCCAACTAATGGCAACGACTTCCTCCTCAACCAACTGTTTTAACTTCAATAGGGCGTAGTTGAATAGCTTTACACTCAAAAAGCATTGACTAGAAGATTGCTCGCAAGAGAGTCAAAGGAAACAGTTGAACGGTGGAAAATGTTTAACATTTAACAGTTTTTTGTAAAGTGTATTTAGTACATTTGTATTAAAAAAATTTGATATGTTCTCAATAAGTTGTTTTCATAATTTGTTCGTTTTTAGTTTTCTCGTTTGGGGATAATTACAAGCATACACCCTATATACTTTACGTACATTAGTAAAGCGCAAAACGTTGAAACCCTTGTGTATGTGTCAGTGTAGTATGTCAGATATCAGATATATCTTTTCTATCAGTTACTGCAATTTTCCAATAAATTTTCAACTATTTCCGTTATTATTATGTAGTATTTACTATTATGTAGTATTTGGCTGTTAGCATCGCATACCATACCACATGTCTATGCAGAGATAATACATACATACTCTCTTGTTTGTCAAACATTTTGATTTCGCGGAACGAAATTCTTTGTCGTGTTATTGTGGCTTTGGTCAATCACCCTCTTATCTGGACGATCAACTACTCTAATTGGGAAATTGGAGTCATTTGAGATCAGTTATTTAGGATGATTGCAGAGATCCAATGGAACCTAGTCGATTTCAATTTCATATGATTCTTTGTAAGACAAGCGACGAGAGTGTGAAATTGTCTTGAATCGGTTTCTATACTATAATATATAGCACTGCACTCGTTTCATACAATTTAAAGTTTAATTATCTAAGAAATTACTCTTACCTTAACCAGAAAGCCTTCTACTCTCTTACAACCTATCTTCCCAGATTTCCGTCTATCTACTGTTTAGGAGTTTTTACCAATTTTTACACCTTTGTATATTTACACATTTATTCATATTGTAAATATAAAAACAGTTCTATATCATCAACATCATTCTACATGAGTAACAATTAAATATCAACCTTCGAACATTTTAAATTACTCCAAATCAGTGTTATTGTCGCTAAAAGCCTTACAAAGAATACTTATCTGAGTCACTGTATACAAACAGAAGACATAAATATGGATCTTTCCTAAAGAAATATACTTAAACTTTAAATACGATGGCTTCTACAGTAAAACACCACTCACATACCGATCATAAATGCGAAAAATAACATGATGACGATCAATTTAATATTGAATACAAGATAACACAGTTGATCATTGATAACGACAATGAAAAATATTATAAATTCTCATTACAAATACATATATTCGTAATGGTGAACCTCTTGAATGACGTGAAGAAAACATTGTTCATTATTTCCGTTTTATTTCTGCTCGATTGATTTGTTTATTGATCGTGATTTTATAATATATTGGCTTGTATTGTTCTTTTTGTATTCCTTTCCATTTCTTATCTTATCAAGGATAATGTAATGAAATTTGAATTTTTCCAATATCTTTCTTATCGTAAGTTTGAGTTTCTTCTCGTCGGCTGGTTTTCATACATTGATATAACAAATGCCAAATACAGTGGCTCATAGCTTATTTGAACCATTGTTGCTAGAAAACCTCAATTGTTCATAACTTTCAATGAGTATTATTTAAACTTTACAAATTTATTGAACCGAAACAACCGAAATATTATCATTATCGATTATCATATAGGGGAGTTGACGAATATTTGAATTATTATAAATTTGTGATTTATAAAAAGTAATTTATATGGAAGCATTTTTTATTATTAAATTAAAACATAACTCAAGACCTATATGAAAAAACGAGTATTGACTGACAGAGCTTTAGCAGTTAATTTCAAATACTAGCCGAAAGTAATTCAAATATGCTTTGACCCATAAACTGCAGTATTGTTGAATTTGAGCTATGAGTTCTAGAACAATTAATAAAGATAAGTGTAATAATTGAACTATAGTCGCATAATCTGCGTTTCAATTTTGTCTGCAAACCTGTCTAGGCGGACATTACGAACAATTGAGTTTTGTGGCAAGTAGAGGCCAGAATAAGCTGCCAGCCATTGTATACGTATGCGAGCGATATGAGACACTCTTCCGACTTATGCGTGTGTGTATGTTGTGGACGACCCGACACAGGAGCTTTACCTCCACATGTCCAGGGACTACAATGACCAGAGACTCCGATTGCACTGGGCGCAGACACACAGATTTGTTACTTCAGGTTTCTAGCGAGGAAACAGGCTTGGTTATTTCCAATATGTGCAACGACTCTGTATGTCCGTTCCGTGTATATCCATCGGGATCTGTAGGTTCGTTCATGTGTTCGTGGATGTCGTTACTACAGTTCCACAAGCATATTTCAGATAGAGCTGTTTGAGAAAAGAACTATATATAGAATATATGTATATCCGTCGCATATTTGTGCCGTGTAAAATATATGTATCTGTTTGTGTATAGACATGTGTAAATATGTGCAATAGGCTGCTGATGCATGCGGCAAAGCAAACTTTCTAATTTCAATAAAATTACTAAAAGAATAGTCTCAAGGGAAATTATGGGAAAGAAGCTTGTTGCACATATTTCTATTAGTTAGTAGAATATGTATATATATAAAAAAAAAATATATATATATATATATATCTCATGATATAAGTTACACAGTGATATAAGTTATATCATTTGAATATATATATACAGAACCTTCGGTGTACTGCCAACCTTATTCCGAAACCCGCTCGACGGACCGGGATAGGTTACTTGAAAAACTAATCCAAAAAAGTTAATCCACTATTGGCCAGGCTTCGTTGGCACAGGTTGATCATACTGTCAATTCTTTGCGGCAAGGTTTTTGCGCCAATATTGCCAGTGCCCAGTATTCCAGTCTTCACCGCCAAGGCAACTCGTTAGATCTTATTTTGATGGCGCCATGGCCCTGAGAGATTAATACGTTCGTAAATTTCCTATAATTTGCTGATGATGCTGAGGCGGTAGCTAAAAATGTGTATTTCGGAGAGAGGATTGGATCTATTACCTGCGCCCTATAAGCGTATTAACACTGTTACCCATAGCTACCATGATAGTATAGGAACGGATTGTTCGCCGACCCAACGAATGTTTTGAATTTTGAAGGGCCAATGATGGGTTATAAATTCTTAGATTGAGCTGAAAAGCTAAGTAGTGGATTGACTTCTCAAGTAACCTAACCAAATAAGTCCCTAAAAGCGGACTTCAGAGTTACTATTCAAATAGAGGCCTACATGTATATGAAAAGTATATACAGTTATGGACAATAAATCGATAATCAAATATTTGTATATTTTTTTGGTATAGTTTAATCATTATGATCCTCGAGCGAAGCCATGTCATTTTATATTATCCATATAATCTATGTTCCGAACCTATATATCGAATATATCATGTCAATGTGTTAATAGAAAATAACCTTTCCATCTTCTGAAAGTTCAATAAACCTATGTAATTACGTGACCAGGTCAGTCTCCAATATTTCTGACTGACATTTTGTTGTCCACGTAAAAGAAAATTATTCTTGCTCCAAGGAGACAGATTATTTCGTACAATTGCAGCTTTTAAAAATAAGTAATATAGGTAAAATCAAACACGATCCCTCAAAAACGTTCCTAAATAATTCTATGAACGATACGGATCTAATTTATTACTGATACTAATTTATACTGATCTAATTTATTATCCATAACTGGATATATATCTATCTATATCTATATCTATATATGTCTATATATATATATATATATCCATATCTATATATATATATATATATATAACTATAAAGGAAAGAAAAAGCAAAATGATTACAATGAATTCATGACAATAATTTAAAAACGCTTCCGTTTTTTTCTCTTCTCCTTTCTTCCTTGAATCCCTGAAATGTAAAAAACACATAACACGTGGTTCTGTTCGTTTCTTATCATATCGTATCGAACGTGTTCGTTATGACATGAATTGCGTCGCACGCACACATACACACTCGCACGCAAACACCACAAACGACACTCCACAAAACACATATCCACACCTGCCACGCCTACAAAACTTCTGTTTGACTCTTTCCGTATTTTCCTTTATAAACCTTTCCCGATATTTTTTTTTGTTTTAACTACTATTAATTCAATAAAATATATATTACTATATATTATGGAAAATATTGAAAAAAACTACATGTTATTGAGCATATTTTTGAAATAATTTTGAACACTTGAAACAAATTCGCAAACACACAATATTTTTCTATCTATGTTCACGCGATGATAATGAAACGAAATATACGAACCGACGCTGCGTTTGTGTGACCCGGCAGTGATATGTGCTCAAGGCCTGATAGCGAAGGATAAAAGCGGTACCAGTGATCCATATGTGACGGTGCAGGTTAGCAAGGTGAAAAAGCGTACACGCACTATGCCGCAGGAGTTGAATCCTGTGTGGAACGAGAAGTTTCACTTGTGAGTATTGCTCTGTCTCTTAGACTCTCCACCTCTCTCTCTCTCTCTCTATATATATATATCTTTCTCTCCCGCGCTCAGTCTCTCACACGCACTCTCTATCTCTGTCTTTCTCCCTCTGTCACTCACACTCTGTCTCAGTGCACACCTCTCCCTCGCTCTATTAATTCTATTCATATCTTTAGTACTTCTATAGAGTTCTGGTGTTTCGTAGGACACTTCCAAACCCTTGTTCGTCCCAATGAGTCCCTCAGCGGAGACCCTTGCTCTTGGAGAGAGACCTTGAAGAGATTTCCAATATGATATAAATATATAAATATATATATATATATATATATATATATATATATATATATATATATATATATATATATATACCAACACACAAGAGAGCCTTAAGTCGAAAAACATATATCAGAGATTGATACCTTGTACCAAATACATGTAATTTGGGTTTTATCCTTATTTATCTTGAATTATGTGTGTTGAGGTTGACAATCACATAAAAAAAATCATATAAAAAAATATAGTGTTTTTCGACTTAAGGTTTTATTCAAATTGTAAAACGAAAATGTCTTTTTATTATTTGCCACCCCAAAACAAAAAATTGCTTGTATATCTACACAATAAAATTATTATCTATATTAGCTATTGAAACAAATGCAAGATAGTAAAAAACAAGCTTTTAGAGAAAAGGTTATATCATTCATGAAATGTCAGTCGCACGATAGGCTGTATATTGAAAAAGCTGATAATAAGAGCATATTCAAAAGAGATAATATATTGAAAAAGAGATAATACAGCGCAATTTTCGTTTACGCCGATCTACGAGTGTATTGTTCGAAGAGGCGAACAAAATAAACCAGCGCAGCTTCTTGTGTACGCATACATACATATCTGCACGACTCTAAGTTTATTTATCCTTTTAAAAAAATTATCGAACAGATTTGTCCACGTCCAGAAAATAACAAACTGGATTTTAAATACCTGCTTTCTTTGTTTGACTGTTTTATTATGAATTTAATTGTGTAATACAAAAAATTGAACTTTCGCCGTTGATCGTTGATCGAAAGTGTTGATGCTTTTCTATGTGAAGTAAACTTTTTTAAACAAGTTCGACCTATCATTATCATTCGTCAAATCGAAGTACACATGGACAGGGATTATTTTAATGGCTGGGTACCAAGCATCTTTGAGCCATATTTGTATATTCTAAAACCAACCTCCTACTGAAATTTTATGACATGATGATAGTCAAAGCTAAGACTCCTAACCCAATTCAAACAGTGTTCATCGATTCAACGAACTTTGGCACTCTGCTGTTAACGTGGCATTAAATGATTTTGCATCGACGTGATCAAGTTTATATTTGTTTTGTGCTTTATTTAAAAAGATATATCGAATTATATACACATCTAAGAATAGTAACAATAACAGTTGTGTAATAGTACACACCTAATAATCATTCTGTAGACTCGCTCTACTCTGTACAATCTCTGCTAATAGTTTTTCATTGAATGTGTTCGATAATCTCGGAAGGGCAACTCTGCAACAAGTCCTCCCAAAGGTAATCTGAGTTTTATTTTAACGATGAAGGATACCCACTGAGGAGCATACCAGGACCAAGAACGTTACGAACAGTCTCCGTTATATCGACGTAAATTACATATATAGCGTTAAGTCGACTTAACACAATTCGGGGCTAGACTGGTCATGGCGCAAGGAAACTTCCTTTAATGCGAAGAGCAGATTGCCTATATATCTGCTATGCAATACAGCAATTTAATTTTAATTGAATATTTATTGATTGGTTTATGACCGGTACTCGATTACGAACTTTATTTTTGTACCTACTCCTTGTATCTGTAACTGTTTGATTGAACGACTCGCCGCCCCTGCGTCAGTTTTCTCTTTATGCCTATGTAAACTATCTGCTATGCAATGAAGCAATTCAATTTTGATTGAAAATTTATTGATTTGTTGATGACGGGTACTTAATGACGATGTTTTTTTTTTGTACCTACTTCATGTAACCATATGCATTTCTTACGCTAGCGAGTGTCACAATTCCTCAGACCGCATCAAGGTGCGCGTCTGGGACGAAGACAACGACTTGAAGTCTAAGCTTCGTCAGAAACTCACCCGCGAATCAGACGACTTCCTGGGCCAGACAATCATCGAGGTCCGCACGCTCTCCGGCGAGATGGACGTGTGGTACAACCTCGAGAAGCGCACGGATAAGTCAGCCGTGTCGGGTGCCATCCGGCTGCACATATCAGTGGAGATCAAGGGCGAGGAGAAAGTGGCGCCTTACCACGTTCAGTATACCTGTCTGCACGAGAACCTGTTCCACTATCTGTGTGAGGAGAACAGCAGCATGGTAAGAGAGTGGGGAACGGAAGATCGTCCGAGGGCCAAAATATTGTGTGGGCTCACTGAACGTTTCGCTTAGGTGAAGCTGCCACAGCAAAAGGGCGACGACGCCTGGAAGCTCTACTTCGACGAGATACCCGAGGAGATCGTCGACGAGTTCGCCATGCGGTATGGCATCGAGAACATTTACCAGGCGATGACGCACTTCCATTGTCTATCCACTAAGTATCTGTGCCCGGGCGTACCGGCGGTAATGAGCACGCTTCTGGCCAACATCAACGCCTACTATGCCCACACGACTGCCTCGTCGGCGGTCTCGGCCAGCGATCGCTTTGCAGCCAGCAACTTCGGCGTGAGTAATCTGTTTATCTTTCGTTATGGATATAGTCGTATTTCGAATCAAATTTCTTTCCGAAGAACATAGCATTTATTTGAAAACAAGCACACAAACGTGGAATAAGCAGGCTATCTGTCTGTGTGTAATCTATCCACTATCACACATACACAGTATATCAGTTATCTTTGTTTAAGACGTAGCTCTGTAGTTCTCCACACTATATATATAAACCCACGAATGTTGTCTCCTACGTATGTACTATACCTACTACACATCTTTGTTTCATTAAACTATATGCACTCTGCCTCAACCAAGATACCATCTACATATCCAATATAGCGTATATAGACATTCCGTATGAAGGATAGCTGGAAATGTCTTAGCCTGTCCAGCGATCATCCAGCGTTTGTCAGTTGGTCTTTTGTCCAAGTTCAAATGTATTACTATGTCAATGATTATGTCTCACTAACAATATATCTATCTAACTAATATCTGTCAGCAATCAATATATATGTATGAATATATGTATGTATGGATAAACAGGAAACGATTTTTGCAGTCATCCGATAGCAATAGACTAGAGGGAGCGCCTGCTGTTGATTCCAAAACTAGTGGCGATATGACCACCGAGTGCGATCACGGTGCCCAAGCATATTTTGTAAATAAATTCATGATTTTCTTTATGTTTAACATTCTCCCTACCGCTAGGCATTCTCCTCATTCCGTTCATTCCAACAATGCTTTTGAACGTATTCAAACATATTTCTAAATTATACTGTCAATCAAACAATTTGCGTCCATCAATTTATTCAATATTTTAGATTATATATTATAACAAATAACTAGTCCTCAAAAAAAGTTGGTCAAGCTACTAGCTATCTTCTGTATTGTGCGTTTGTAAAGTCTAATATCAATGGAAGATTCTATAAATAATACCAATATTTTACGTTTTACATTATTTTACAACCCCAAGACTCGTAAATTAGGTATCTGGTATGATGGAATTCGTGATCGAGTTAATACCACAGTATTACAGTAACATTCACTCTGAAGTAAAAGATCAATTCTAAATCGTACTGCAATCATTACGCGGTTCCTTTCGATATTTAATTTCACCATGATGATACTCTAAATTTACATGTAATCCACAGTTTAAGTAACTGTATGTTTTAATATTTAATTATTTGAAAAATTAAAGTTAAACAAAAATGATACAAAATATATATCAACATTTTATACAATTTTTTGAACTGGACATATACTCAAAAATTTAAAAATCCAATACAATTATATTCCAACGACCTGGAAAATAATTATAGAAAATGAAACTCTGAAATAATAAAATGTATATCAGAAAGAAATACACGATACAGAAAATCGCATGGATATTTCATTTTTAGAGGTTCGATAAAAAATGCGTGAGCCTAAAAATTAAATTTATAAGAGCAGGGCAACTGTGTATCGTATATCGTTAAGGCTGCAGCTTACTTACTTTTTAAAAATATACTTTCTTCTTATCTCTACTTATGGGGTTCCACTAATTATTGAAATTAAATATTAAATTATATTTTATATACATCGGATTAATTCTAACTGTATTTATGTTTGTTGATCTATGCCAAGCGCACAGTCTTGAAGGCATGGAACCAACTAAATATTTCACCTTTTACATAGACAGTTTATACAAATGTTTATAGATATATACGAATTCGTATCAAATCTTCTGCACAATGCACAATGCGACCTGCATTTCATCATTCGGGACAGGAGGATCGGGCAAGATCAAACAGCAACCACAGTGGTATATTGACCTGATCTAGTCACGGATTCATATATCTATCACATTGCATGAGACCCTTTCGGAATGGCTTGTTTTTAATAAAACGCACAATATAGTTTGTCAGATGCAAGAAAACTGAATTGAAAAACAATTGGTCTGAAGGAGCTGCGGAAAATGTTGGCCATTTGAACAAATTAAAAATTGGGAAATTATTTTCTTAGCTTGCACAAACTACGTATTTATATCTATGTACAATGAATGTACATATACACCTGATATATATATGTACCTATATACGGCTACGAACATAAAATACTAGTGCTAAATATTATTCAAACACCACCATATTAGTATTCTTAGATACTCGTTCACTGAAAATAAATTTAGTATCAAACATAAATTTTACTCATATTTCAATAGAAGTCGCGTTATTTTAATGTTATCGGATTCATTTCATTCATTAAAATACGCCTACATCAAATATATCATACCAATTTCCCATAACTTCAATTTATATCTATGGATTAGAAGCACTCATATGTTCATGTTCGCAACTGAAGTTATGTACATTTTTAATACACCCACCAACATTTTCTTTTATATACGACCAAAAGCTTACATTTCTAAAATTGAATTGTCCATTGAATTGTCTAATACATATATACCGCTACTTGCAAAAGTCACGACAAGAAATAATTTACAAGCAAACAAGTTTCGTTTACACAGAAAGAGAAGTTCGTCAAGCTACTGGACCAACTCCACAACTCTTTGCGCATTGACTTGTCCATGTATCGGAACAACTTCCCTGCATCCAGCCAGGAGAAACTCATGGACCTCAAGTCCACGGTAGACCTCCTCACCAGCATTACGTTCTTTCGCATGAAGGTGCCTCATACCGACCCTTTTTTTAACCTGCTAGTATAATTCTCGCATTCCTTCCCTGCTCTCGTGCAGG
This sequence comes from Coelopa pilipes, assembly GCA_947389925.1. NCBI lineage: Eukaryota > Metazoa > Arthropoda > Insecta > Diptera > Coelopidae > Coelopa > Coelopa pilipes. The sequence goes on from OX376701.1 coordinate 3,423,218, forward strand.
TCCAGGAGCTTTCGAGTCCGCCCAGGGCCAGCACCGTAGTGAAAGACTGTGTTAAGGCCTGCCTCCGATCCACATATCAGTTTCTGTTCGAAAACTGCTACGAGTTGTACAACAGAGAGTTTCAGGTACATGAGTTTATCTCATTAGACGACTTCAATCTCGGCATTGGTACTGATATTGGGTGATTGGCTGTCAATAATGATTTTCTTTGCATGATCAACAGGTCGATCCGAATGAGACGAAACGGGATCCCGACGACCATGGACCGAAGCTGGACAGTGTTGATTTTTGGCATAAACTAATAGCACTAATAGTGTCAGTTATAGAAGAGGATAGGAATAGTTATGGAACCGTTTTAAATCAGTTTCCCCAGGAATTGAATATAGGCCAAGTATGTCCAGCTCTCAGGAGCTACAAGCCCCTCCCTCACCTCTCTATCCAACGTCCCCAGAGTCACGAATATGGACTCCGTTCGGACGGTCTTTTGTTCCATTTGGGTCTTTACTATTGAGTCATTGAAATGGACACTGTGTTTCTTATAGCTCTCGGCGGCCACAATGTGGGGCCTTTTCGCCGTCGATATGAAGTACGCCCTCGAGGAGCACGAACAGCACCGTCTGTGCAAATCGTCGGCGTACATGAACTTGCACTTTCGTGTCAAGTGGCTATACAGCAACTATGTTAAAGAGGTACCACCATACAAGGGTGCTGTTCCTGAATACCCCGCCTGGTTCGAGCCGTTCGTGATGCAATGGCTCAACGAGAACGACGACGTGTCATTGGAGTACCTACATGGTGCTTTCAATCGGGACAAAAAGGATGGGGTAAGACCAGAAACAACACTCAACTCTTTATAATGTATTTGTAGTATACAAGCAACAGCTTCACTATGTCTCACTCCGCGGAGGTTTAAATAACCAATCAACAAAATGAAAAAAAAAAACTAAATGAATCTCCTCAAAGTAACTCATTAACTCAATAACCACAATAATTCGAATTCGATGTTCTTCAAGTAACTATACTATTTTATTTTTGTTTTTTAAATTGTTGAATTTAATAGTTCTCAAATGAGTTTTATTACCGAGTCTAATACGAAGTCGATGTTCTTCAAGTAACTATTCTATTTTATTTTTATGATTTAAATTGTTGAATTTAATAGTTCTCGAATGAGTTTTAATACTGAGTCTAAAGTTCACCAAAATAAAACGAGAGGGTTTCTTTCGATCCAAGAGACTGCGACAAAATATTAATTAAATAATACAACATTATTTTTAAAGTGCTGTATAAAGCTAAATAATAATAATAAAAATATAATAAAAAAAATAATAAAAAATGAAAAAAATTTATAATTGAGTTACTTAAAGAAAAATGGCTGTTGACTAGGGCTATTTTTCCTCCCCCCCTCTCTTTCTCTTCCGATCTGACTGACTACAGCGTCCGACCTTCTAACTGGCATTCAATTCCTAAGACGATGTTCCATAATGCGTTTTCTCTCTTTTCTTTTCTACCATATTTGTGTTTGGCCTTTCATTGTTTTTGTCAAATTAACTTTGGAACTTGGCTAAAACTCAGTTTCAAAAGAGCAGTGAGCACGCTCTCTTCTCTAACTCAGTGGTCGACGTGTTCACCCAGTTGACACAGTGCTTCGATGTTGTTAGCAAGCTCGAGTGTCCTGATCCAGAAATTTGGAAGCGCTACATGAGACGCTTTGCTAAAACAATTGTAAAGGTTCTAATAGCTTATGCCGATATCGTTAAGAAGGAGTTTCCCGAGCATATGAAAGACGAGCGCATAGTAAGTGGAAAGGCCATTCAAATACTTCCTTCCGGCCAATGATCGCTCCCATAGCCCGTACAATCTGTAACATGTTTCGTTTCTTTCGGTAACAACGCAGGCGTGCATACTTATGAATAATATACAACAACTAAGGGTCCAATTAGAGAAAATGTTCGAGTCGATGGGTGGCGACAAATTGGAGGAAGACGCCGCCAATATACTCAAGGAGCTGCAGCAAAATCTCAACAGTGCATTGGACGATCTGGCGTGTCTGTTTGCGATCAGGTGAGTGGTTCGACCTGCTGACTAGGTGGATCGATCGATTATTGAATGACGTTCCTCTCGCACACCGCTCAGTCTCGAACCCCGCATCACGCAATCGGTCCGCGAGCTGGGCGACCTGTTACTTTCAATCAAGGGCGGAGCCAACTTTACAGTTCACCAAGGCGCCCAGCGCAATGCGGTCGCCGTTGAGGCTGACGAAGTGCTGCGTCCGTTAATGGACCTGCTCGACGGCTCCCTGACGCTCTACGCCCAGTCGTGCGAGAAGACCGTCCTCAAGCGACTGCTGAAGGAGCTCTGGAAAATTGTGATGCGCATTTTGGAGAAAACCATTGTATTGCCACCGATGACTGATCGAACAGTACGTGCCGAAACAAGGACTTACAGAGGCCTTCATTGTGTGCACAATATTTTCTTCTTATATTTATTCTTTCCACTCTCCGCAGATGATGTTCAAGAATATAACGGACAATGCAAAGAACCTCGCCTCGAATGCCAAGATCGAGGATATGGGTCGTCTATTCAAGAGCCATATGGCCGGCAAGCAGGACGTGAAAAGTGCCCTTAGCGGCGTGATGGACATCTCGAAGGAGGTGGAAAAGAACCTGTCACCGAAGCAGTGCGCCGTCCTGGACGTCGCACTCGACACCATCAAACAGTACTTTCACGCCGGCGGCAACGGATTGAAGAAGACATTCCTTGAGAAGTCATCGGAGCTGCAGAGTTTACGTTATGCCTTAAGTCTATATACTCAAATGACAGACACCCTCATCAAGACATTCATCTCGAGCCAAGTCCACGAAGGTATGTTGTCACGGTATCCCATCGAATCGGCGGTAGTATTGACGACGGCTATATCGATGGTGTTTTCTTAGATCATAAGTTTTGCTGTAACTCTTGTCCTTATATTGTTTATGTTGTCTACAGTACGTACAGACTTTTTGGGGAATCGATTGCTCAATTAGATCGGTGTATGTGTATATATTATGGCTTCCAACACTAGATCCGAGTACGATGCTAATCAGGATCTCTTCAGAAATTATATTATTTATATGCATTTGTGATATGGCATTATTGATTTCAGATATGGATTATTGTCGGAATTGTCTGCATATACTTTATTTTTAGTTTTCTTATTTCTTCGTTTCTAACGGGTGAGGTTTTGGATAGCTTTAAGGTTTAACTAATACTTTCAATATTTCGGATAAATATTTTGGTTTCTCCACATGTACTAAAATTACAAATATATTTTTCACACTACTAACATCTACAAAAACAACTTATAATGCTACTAATCGACGACTATATCACCAACACACTATCTACTACTACTATATCTACTACCACTACTGTCTCGTGCATGGCCGTTGTACAGTGCAACAGCGCCGTGAACTAACCGCCGAAGAAATGAGAATGCTCGCGATCCTCGATGATGAACAGCAAAAGCCTCCAGCGAAAAAACTCATGCGCGAGAATCGCCAAGGTTTTTGCTTAGTCCTATTTATTTTCTCATTCTACCATTTCCTATTTATTCTATTCTCTTAAATACAGTTTTTGGTTATTACTCGTATTGCTTTAAGTTCGAATTTAATTTTTCATCACTTAAAGTTAGTAATTGAATTAAATACCCATATTTATTAATATATAATATATTTTCAATACTACTGTATTATAATTAAATTTGTTAATTATAAGAATTATAAAGATTGCACAAAACGTGACACAAACATCATTGGGCTCTTATTAATTAAATTAGGGTGGACTTCTTCCAGGAACTGAAGGTCATATAGAAATTTCAATATTGTTGTCATCTCTACAGTCCACTATATGAACTATAGAGAGATAAAATCGTATATTATTCATTTGTACAAATTCAGAAATGACATGAAAAAGTCCACATACAGATATACTTACCGCCAAAGTAAATACTTAACGCGGCAAAGTATAAAGAAATTAGTTCTCATGAAACAAATGGACATGTTTCAAAATCGTTCCAAACTTAATACGATCGCAGTAAAGTCAGAACTCTCACTAGTTGAGCAGTGATCAAACGCTCATGAGTACTACTACGACTATCAAAATCCCAAAATATGGTCTAAATTTCCTATGCTTATTGCAAAATTTAAATTTTGAGCATTTTAGAAAATTTTTCGTTCTTAACCTGCCTGTAACTACTAATTCTGTGACTAGTTTTGTTTCTTACCGGAGCTAATTTAGTTTATGCACCCCCTAAAAATCCAAACAAAAAACTTAAAAGCATTCAGTTTACACCTGTGGTCTCACCTTCTTCTTCGGCGGGGGAAGAGCAAGAGCTCCTGGAAGAGCTAAAACATATTATTTAATTTTCCCCTTTTGTGAGAGGTGAGAGTTCATCTGAATGTTCAAGAGAAGCAATCGTTAGTACAGTACAGGTTTGGCTAGAGAGTGCATAAACTACATTCATACATTCTTACATTGTTTTTTTTTCCTTTTTATTTTTGTTCTCTTTCAAGAACTAGCTGATCAATTGAAGAAAGTGCAGAAATCGTTTTGTATGTTTATTAGCAGTTGTGAACTGACATTCAATTAGAAGTTAATTTTGTTGCAAAAGTTTCATTTTTTGAAAATGTTGCCCCAATGCATTATTATATTATAATCATACTATTTTTTATTGTTTGATATTAAAATAATAACAAATCAATCTGTTCCCCCACTATTCTTTTCTTCGTGCCTCAACCAACGTCGCAGACTCCAACAACGACGAGAGTGTCGGAGAAATATCGGTGCAGATCGACCTGTTCTCCCACCCGGGGACGGGGGAACACAAGGTCACCGTCAAAGGTAACTTATTCATTATTTTCTCCAAAGTTCTTCGTTTCAAAATCTCTCTCTCCTTTCTGTCAATATTCGCAGTGGTAGCAGCCAACGATCTCAAGTGGCAAATCGCATCGGGCATGTTTCGTCCATTCGTGGAGATTAATTTAATCGGACCACATCTTCAGGATAAGAAACGAAAGCACGCGACCAAGTCCAAGTCAAACAACTGGTCACCAAAATACAACGAGGCCTTCAACTTGTGAGTTCTGTGACCAACAACAATCGACGATCAACAATAAAAATCGTATTGTTATCGTCTTGCCTTTCAGCACCATTGGCAACGATGAACAACTGGACTTCTTCGAGCTGCACATCTGCGTGAAGGACTATTGCTTTGCCCGCGAGGATCGTCTAGTTGGCGTAGCCGTCATCCAGCTGAAGGACATTCTAGAAAAGGTGAGTGGCAGAGAGCAAAATCTAACCAACTATGCGATCTCACACTGTGGCTGTTATTTACAGGGCTCGTGCGCCTGCTGGCTGCCACTGCAGAAGCGGATTCAGATGGACGAGACCGGCTGGACAATACTACGAATCCTATCGCAGCGCAACAACGACGAGGTGGCCAAAGAGTTCGTCAAGCTAAAGTCAGAGATCCGCCAGGAACCCATGATGGGCACATGAGCTACCACGCCTACATCATAGTCGGCCATTGAATGTATGTTTACTGAGAAAGACACAACCACAATTGAAGTAATCATAATCACTCTCGCTCTCAAATATATACGTATATACACACAAATATATACATGCCATATACAGTTTTAGGTGAAATCTAAGAGCTACGAACATGTAAATTCACTATAGAAACTCTTTTTCTCGTTTTCCTTATCCAATTAAATCGTTTGCTTTGGTTTATAGAGAAATTCAATACTTCGGCTCATTGTGGAGTACTCGGTTTCGTTGTCTCTCTATGCATATAGCTACGCATTGCATGTAGAAATGTTCGTCCAACATAAGAAGTCATACATAATATGACAAATATTATTTATCAGCTTAATATTACCGTATATTATTAAATATATGAATTTAATCTAAAACGCAACATATTGTAAATTGTTTTTTCACTTAAATGGCAAAACGATGCAAACAAAATGTGTATTATGCAATGATTTTAACACTATTATAAATGGTTTTCCCAGGTCGAATTAATGATTTCCAATACAGATAAAAAATAAAGCGAATTAGAAATTTACATTTAAATCTAAGGCTTGGGACAACAATTACACCATTCTTAAACATGGATTAAACGGATTGTCAATCGACACAAAGTGGAATTATTTCAAGTACCCAATTGAATATTGCAAGAAACGAAGAAAATAAAATTTATACTATTACATGTAATGAACACTAATTTCAATATGCATACAAATTTATATTAATACCCTTTATATATATTGGGAAAACTATATTCAAATAAGACATATACATGTATATTACGTATGGTGCAATATTTTAAAATATAGGTATTATTGAATTATTATTGTATAAATTGACATATTAATACAGGCATAATATAAGTATTATATATATGCATAAATATAACTAATACTATATATACATAAATATATCATATTTCAATAATTATTTCATTAATTTCTTAAATCACAATTAGTTTAATATATATTTAAAATAACTCAAAGGAAACTGAAAAAGAAAAATGAGATAAATAATTATACATACATAAGTGCAAATGAGTAATTAATCGTATCATAAATACCAAAATAAAAAATAGATATTCTAATTGTAGCTAGTAATATATCATCTTTAACCAAAGAAATGAATTATATATATTTATAATATATAATACATACATATAATATATTACATATGTACATGTATATAATATGTATATATTATATACAAATTTATGTATTTAACTAGCCTAAAAAGCGAAAATCTTTAATAAACATAAATTATCGGAAATCCTGGATTATTCGTATTGTATTAATTTTCTGTTTATGTACTTTGGTCTCAGAATAAGGCCATCGTATTTCAGCAAATGCAGAAAAATTATTCGATAATTTCATCTCTCTCTCTCTCTCTCTCTCTCTCTCGCTGTCTCTGTCTCTCTCTCTCTCACCCTAACTCACCCTTTATCTCTGTGTAATTATCTATTGTATAGTAAACTTCATTTCTGGGCGACCAAATATCATGCGCTTTTTTTTGGTGATTTGAGAATCCCAAGACGTAACCAAATTGAAAAATATAAACTAAATTAAAACCTATTTTAAAGAAAAAACATAACTACTTTTGGTTAAAAATACCAAAACGTCAATGCTGTTCTTGACGTATCGAGTGTACTGTTAAGGAGACGTATCCGTTGTTCGTTAAAATTCTGAATTACCCTGTAGAACAGTTTTAGCTGTCAGCAATTATTTACCAAAAGCAGAGAGTAGGCGATGCCACTTGGATATAAATACATTATTGAGTTTCTTATATATTCAATGCTGATGTTTCAGTTTAGCAATAAATTAGATAATTTAATTAGTTTGTGTATAATATTTGATTGTTAATAGTCAAAACTCACGGGTTTTCAAATTAACTCCAAAGAAGTAACTCAAAAAAAGTTACTTGTACCTCAAGATTCAAATGTTCTGCGCTCTTGAATGGGGACTAGATTCCAAGCCATCCCCGATCACAGTTCTTACAACTCCATTCATTATACACAAGTTTATGTACGTAACAAGCCAAAAGTGTCAGTAAATTCTAAATTATATGATTTATTCGTTTTTTTGACACAATATTTTGAAACAACTATGAACACGGAATCAATTAGAACAAAAGCAACAATATAGTACTATAAAGGGATAGTGTAAATTATAAGCTCAGAAATTAAACATATTTAAAATTTTATATATAAAGAAGTTCTCACTTAGTCTGAAAAACATATGCATATTGGATATTACCATTCCAAAAAATTCTACCATACAAACGTTGCTTGACCAAATTATTTCAAGGTGCTCCAACTGACCTGATCATGTCCGTCTATATGGCTCATGTCAAATGGAGCAATATGAAATGTTCTGGCAATTCTCTTTCCTTCTATATTTCTCTAGAAGTGTGAAAACTTTCCATGTCTATCTATTGATGCATGTTCAAATAATCCTAGATAGCGCCAATTAACTTTAACAAATAATTTCTATGTTAAAGTCGATTGCTGCTTTCATGGGAGTTTTTGCACCGCATCTATCGTTCTATCGTTAAGAATTTTACTTGATAACATTGACTTATAGAACAATAATATTATACCAATTTACTGAAAGATATTCAACCGATTACAAAGAGATTTGAACGGAAACTGCAGGGGATCAATCGACGCAGAATATTATATAGCAGCTTAAACAGCAACAGCTTCAGTATTTCAGTATACTTTTCCCAATTGTTTATATTTGAAGAGAAGACTTAACAGGCAGAGAGTTACATTTCAGTCGGTTCAGTCGAATTTTACTTACAATATGCAATATACTTATGTACAAGACCGCTGAATTCATGTTAAGTGGATTGTGTATTGAATTAGAATTTAAAAAAAGGTTTCTTTACTGTCGTATTTCACTAAATTCCGAAATTTATTTGGAGTATATTTTCGAATAACTGATATTTATTCTTGAAATACTTTTTACAAATTGTCTACTCTTAATTAAAACTACATACAAATTTAATTAAAAATAAGATTAAGTATGGCATTAAAAATGCATAAGTTATAATAAAATAGTATACTTCCTATATGCTATTAATCGCCAAATAACTTAAAATACTATTTACATTTAGTCGTTTGATCCAGCAGCTTTTTCCACAGATCAAACTGTTCATTCGATTTGATCATATGTACACTTACAGTTTTACGAATATTACAGGGATTAAATGCAATCCTTCTATTTAGGAACTCGTTTACATGAATGCGCTTAATACCCAACTGTTGTGCAACAATCCCAGTTGTGAAAACATCTTCCAACTTGAGATATGTTTGTTGTAGAGACCGTTGATATAGATCATGTATAATATCAGATGACATTACATACGCTGGCCCAGTTGTAAATGCTGGAAATATTGTAGCTGGAAATTGCCCAGTAGATACATAGTATTTTGATTTCTTATTACGAATAGGTTTCCATTTTTTTGCCAAACGTCCATATATAACTCGTTTCTCTTTTGAATGTTTATCCAGGAATAATAGAAGTTTTGGTACATTTATAAACATGTCATCGTCCGTTTTTAAAATATATTTTGCCTTTGGACAATGATGATCAACCCATTCCAATGCAGATATTGTTTTTAGAGTTAAGTTGTTGTATGAGTCTAAAAAATTACCACGTATCAAATCTCCGTACAATAAGTTTTCTTGCTTTAAGAGTGTATTAAGGGTTTCATTGGTGGAACGTCCTAAAATGAAAACTGTTGATACATCACGTCGAATTCCATAGTGACCCCAAGTTTGGCGTATGGACAATCGAGACTCTTGATGTGCTTGGGCAGAAGTTATCAATATTAGAAGTTTAATATCAGCTCCGTCCTCTGGGCAGATTTGCTCAATATTGATTTCGTCATCTAGATGTCCGGATTCATATATTTGCTTCGTTAGTACACCTTGTGTGGGATCAAGTGATGTTATATTCTTTACTGCAGCGATCGAATTGGTCACTCTTGAATTGCTACTACTGGGTGAATCATTGGATTTTATATCCAAAGTTTGTGTGGATTGTATTGAGTGAACTCCATTATTTAACGGCATTACTACAGACATCGGAGGATCTTGTAATCCCTTGGCAACAAATATATGATCTGTATTTGATAAAATTGCTTTGTCGGCAGCTATTAGGGAACACGGAAAAATTAAATACATTGAAAAAGGTTGTGTTATCATTAGTATACATACATTTTTCAAATATAAGAGAATTGTTCATGCTTTTCAAAATTGTATCGGCATTTTCTATAAACTTCTGTAGGTTGGACGTGGGAATTAAAACATCGGAATCTGAAAGTTTGTTAATACTGCTGGAAATTTGTTCAGCAGTTTGCAAATTATCAGAAATATTTCTGTTGACTAAAATAAAAAGAAAATCGTGAACCAATTAGATAAATTTAATTTGTAAAAGTTTCTTATCTACACCATGAGAATGATCTTACCCATATTATTATCTACAATTTGTGGATATTGTTGATCCTTTATCTCGTGATCTTCTCCGGCTATATCAGAATAATTATCCACATTAACTTCAGCAGGGAGATCTACATCTATAGTCGGTTCTCTGTGATGCTTTATGGTAATGTTATTAAAACTTTCAAAAAGCTTCTCATTGGTATTATTTGTGATACTAATCGACACAACGTCGATTTTCTTTGCAGCACTTAATAGCATATTGTGGTTTTTTGTTTCAACAGATCTATTGTTTTCATATGAAATATTATTCGCCCTTAAAGAAAGCGCCGTTGAAACTCCATTACGTATATGCGGCAACTCCAACGATCGGGTCGAGTAATAGGATGCATATAGGAATATAGTCAAGACAACAGCCCCAAGTATGATTAAAAGCCTTAAGAATCGTCCGTTTTGTACACTACTCCCCATGTTTTACATATACACTACACTCTTTTTTCCTGCACCTGAAATTGGTCACAACTTCTGAAACAAAAATCATACAATTAACATTTATTAATCAATTTTATTTCAAATCAATATCAAAACAAGTTTTAATTATGAAGTATTCGATTGGAATAAAACATGTGGGTAGTTTTGTTTATATTATACTATTGAATGCGATTAATTCTGGTAGTGCGTTTTTAGAATTTAGAGATATGTCACGGCGATACACACAATACCAAGAATCCAGAAATCAAAAAGATGTAAACACGAGTAGGGTTTGAGCTGTATTAGCAATTTTTAGTTGTCCTAAGGTGTCAACTTAACAAAATCAAAGTTATTCATTTGACAAGGTTCATTGACCCAATTGATAAATTCTAAATTCACAACCGGGAAATAGTGAACACCAAGCAAAGTCATAAACAACACATTAGCCTAGATTTTGGGCCCAAACTTTTAATATTGATACATGTATAGACTCCATTTCTACTGTATGTCGAATTGAAGACGTAATAATGTATTTGCGCTACAACAGAACGACAGAAAATACACTACATTATATTCGAATTTTTAGCCACCAAAAACTTAGTGCTAGAGACGCCAAACGTTTCGGAATATGTTTGACATGTCTTGCTTGTTGATCAGCATCACATTATAAACATTGGAAAATAATACTGATATCATGATCTGTGTTCAATGCCAAGAACATTGCGAAACACAAACCGATTGATTGGACTTCACTTGAACCGAACTAGTGGCAAACCTTCGAAAATTATTTATGTTGTTTTTGTAATGACGTATTTAATATTTTTGATTATATTGTAGGTTCTTCTGTACCAACAAATTAGTAGATTTCAACGTAAGCAAAAGCACAACCTTGGTGAGAACTGGTTAGCAAACGATTGAAAACAACACTTTAGATGCAAATTTGACATCCATCAAATACACGGTTTGTTCAGTGGTTCCCAAACGGTGACTGCTCACATGCGACATAGTAAATTTTCATCAAGACCATGCAGACAAATGTCTGCAAAGGTTTTGTCACTATTTATTCTAGATAAGAAGCATTATGTCCGATAAGATAATTTCAGCGAATAATCTGATGCACAACGAGACATCATCGATGGTTCCTATCGAGAAGTTTTGAATAGAAGATTGTAAAAATTTTAGTTCAAAATTTACTCAAACTGCGCATACCGCAAAAGAGAAAAATTTCTTCTTAACTGTCAAATCGAATTATGCGTCACGCCCGTCACGATAGCAACGAATTTATTTCTTATAATTCCGCAGATTCGATCATTATACCAGAATATAATATTTAAAATGTTAAAATTAAAACCTACAAAATATATAATACTGCGGCAATTAATTGTTATAAATATAGAAGAATAATATTTAAACATGTTTTAAAAAATATTTAAAAGAAAACATGGCCTTTGCTGTTTATATAATATGAATCACCTTATATTTTCGGAACTTCGCACTGACCAATTCACATGTAATTTAGTTTTACGAACAGATTTTTGACTGAAACTTGTTAATGAAATGGAAAATGCTGGCGATTTGAGGCAGCCGGAAAACATCTTAGATCTATTCGCGATACAAAAGCGCAGTTGCAATGGCTTTGTATCAGTTAGTGCACCCATGGTGCGCTACAGTAAGTATGTTATGAAATGATAAAATTAGTGCATTTCTGAATGTAATTTCTAATAGATTGGAATTTCGACAGTTACTTCGGCATCATGGAGTTAAACTCTGCTTTACGCCCATGATAATTGCAGATTCCTTCAATCAAAGTGAAAAAGCCCGGCTGAACGAGTTCACCACTAACGAGTGTAAGATACTTATATATAGTAAAGTTTTAGTAAAACTACTGGACTAGTTATGGTCAATAATAATATATAAAAACGTTTGTGCATATGTTTGTCTGAAACTGTTAATACTGTGAATATTCATTATTATTTGAAAGGAATAAGAAAGAACAATAATTTTCAAAAATATTTCAACTCAGTGCCACTTATCGAGTCAACTTTTCATAACTATTTTTATTTAAATATGAAATATTTAGTCCAAGCACGTTAATTAAGAACACATCAGTAAGAACAACTAATGTTTTCCTGATTTTTATTTATATTAGCTTACTTCTTCGAATCATGAACTCCATTAATCAATATAGTTCAATTTTGATCATCTTTTTTAAATCCTAAGAAAGGTTTATGGTATATAGATATTTTACAGAATACAGATTTCTGCATTTTCCATAGAGAATCTATGGAATGGTTATCAGAAAATATGCTGCTGAAAATAGTTATTTTTTGACATTTTACAGTGTAACAAGTTTGTAAAAGCATGCAAATTAGTAACACTTATTATACCGTCAATGAGATCATATATATTACAAACAAGCATATAAAACCATAATCTATATGTATGACGAGATATTTTCGTGATTCAGTTTTGTCTCAAATTATGAAGGTACCGCGTATTTAATAAAGTCTATCTTCATTGTTACAGATGATCAGCCATTAATAGCACAGTTTGCAGCGAAATCTGCTGATGAATTTGTAACTGCTGCCCAATTGGTTTATCCATACGTGGACGGTGTTGATTTGAACTGCGGGTGTCCACAGTCTTGGGCTATTGCTAAGGGCTACGGTTGTGGTCTTTTGAAGGAGCCTCAAAAAATACATGACATTATGCGTTCAGTTCGTCGAACTCTTCCGGAAAATTTTAGCTGTTCAATTAAAATACGTTTGCTAAGCGAAGATGTTGCTTCCACTGTGGAGTTGGCGCGACAAATGGAACATTGCGGAGTAACATTCTTAACTGTGCACGGTCGTACACAATGGCAAAAATGTTCGCATCCAATAAATGTGACTGCCATGTCTGAAATAAAAAAATCAATACATATTCCCATTGTTGTAAACGGAAATGTACGTTCTCTAAATGATGCAATAAAATTACACCAAGATACAAATGCAGACGGAATCATGGCTGCGCGTGGACTACTATCCAATCCTTCATTATTTGACAACCGATATTCATACGAAAATGGTACTCCAATCGAATGTGTTCGAAACTGGTTAGACATAGCAGCCGCTGCAGGAGATAACATATCTTTTCAATGTTTTCAACATCATTTAACATTTATGTGGAGTAAAAATATGAATCGTACATTACGTACACAGTTCAACAGCTTTACCTGTAAGGAGGATGTCTTTAAATTTTTCGATGAAGTTTTTAATTTAAGGCCATCTCTTAATCCTGATTTATTTATTTCTTACGCTAACTGCACATACAATAGTATACACGAAACAATACCTATAAACAACTCAATAAATATAAGGAACTGTACAGGAAAAGAGTGGAGTTCTGACTCGACTGGGAAATATTTTTTAGAATTCAAAAAGCACGGCACAGACGATGAGCTTTCATATGATCTGGGAGAAAGTTTTTTTCATAACCTATAAAACTTCAGATTAGGAAGAGAAAACTTGCTGAAAAAAACATATATTTGGAATTTCATATCTTGGATATATATTTGTGTAATAGAATGAATTATTAAAAATAAATGACAAAATGTTGTGAACTATTACTCTAAAAACGCCTCATCTTTTTACAAATATTAAAATTCTAAGAAACTTTCATTTTTTTATTACGTCACAAACATTTCGTTAAGACGACATTTAAATAAATATTTGAAACTAATACAAAACTTATTCAAGACTATTACGATATTTTGATAACATTTCGAATAAAACAATATAGTATATAAAGTTACAAATTGTATTAATTACAACTATAAAATCCTAACTGTTCAGCAAATTATTTGTTATATATATATATACATATATATATATATATCTAATATATTCGCATAAATCGATTTTTGAAATCTACTTTGACCACATATTTATAAAAAAATCAAAATACGTAAAATGTTATAGCTATAACATGTACAAAATAAATAACGTTTCATTGGGAGTAACTTATTTATTAACAAAAAAACCTGGGTTTGTGTTCGATGGTAAACCGGAACCTGGTAAACCCATAGCTGGTGATCCACCAATTTGTTGATTTATTTGACTGCGAGTCGATGTCGCATACAATTGTTGTTGAAAATTATGATACTGTTGTGCATATTTAAGATCATTTGATGAGGGACCCATGTAGGATTTGTAACTTCCAGAACTATTGCTTGGGGAACCAGAAATAGATCCTGGATTCGGACCACTTCCACTTACGACAGGTCCGGATACACTATTGCTATTTCCTATCATACCCGGAGCATTGATTTGACCATGCAGTTGGGAATTTTGCTCATTCACGCCAATAACTGTACTACCAAGAGGGCCATTCATACCAACATTGGTGGTGGAGATATTCTGACAATGAGGTTGCCCTCCCATGGAGCTACTTTTTTGTTGATGCCCGAATATTTCATTGGATCCACCAGGGTTATTACTAAATATTCCACTAGGGTCGTTAGGATTGACACAATCCATTCCATCATGTGAATTATTGCCAAATTGATTCATTCCAGATTGACTACCTAAAATATGAGATCCAGGTCCTTGCATTCGAAGATTACTGCCAACTGGACTTCCACCAGGTCCTATAGATCCTTGTCTGACAGGTCGCATTCCACGTATATTCATACCTGTCGGTGGATTGTTTCCCATATTCATAACACCACCCATATCACCATGATTACCCATCATGCTACTCTGCATTTCAACTTGATTTCCACCACTTACATTGCCTGTATTATTGCCAGTACCAAGTTGATTACAATTATGAAAAAAGCTCAAACTCGGATTTTGCATATTCGAATTGGTAGATGTGTTTGCAATTTTGTTGGGATCAGCATTTCCACCTGTTACTGAACTTAACATTGTTGATTCGTTGATATTCGAACCGCTAGATAACTGTGGATTCGCAAAACGTTGTAAGAATTCGAGACTTGGGGGCACTCGCGGATTTGTGTTGTTGGTTTGCGGTCGAACAGGCATATACTGAATGGTATTGGGAGTGCTGGCTTTTACTTGAATATTTGACGAACCATTAAATGGGCAAAAATTTACACCCATGCGCCCCATCATACGATGAGGTGGGATGCCGCTATGAAATCCAGCTGGTCCATCTCTCATTCCAGCTGGTCCTCCGCCAAACCCACCTCCCATTTTTGGACCCAACAATCGAGAATTCATAGGATTTATTATTGTACCACTCATGTGGCAACCGCCTTGACCGTACTGGGCTCCTAAGATATGCGGTGGAATACCCATTCCACCAGGATTCCCCGAAACACTGTTACAATGTTCCAGTACAGTATCAACTGATCCACCTGGTCCCATATGACCTTCCATGTTTTGATTTCCAGCTCCTACTAAGGGCATTTCATTAGGTATTGGCGTTGTTATACCAACACTGCTCGGACCGTTCACTCCACCGTTTGAAGACACGCAGTTTGTAAGTTGCTGTGACATTTGTGCCAGAGAAGATATAGGATCAAAATGATGATTCTGTTTGATTGGTGCTGGACGACTGCTATTTGGATTCAGTGGAAGATTATCAGGACGCCGTCCAAAATTCGCTGGTCCGGTATTCTGACTCTGAAACGTGAATTGTATATACATATATATATATAAAAGTTTGTATTATGACGTTATGAAATATTACATCTGAAGAACCACTAGGAATTTTTGAACCACCACTTTGATTTGGCATCTGAAGAGGAAAATTAACTCCAGGACTGACAGGTGGAAAACGACTCTCGATGCTTGTTTGTTCAGAGTTAGTATTCCCAGATACGTGGGGTGTTCTTGATCTTTGTGGACTAGGACGAAGATTTTTCACATCTCCTAATGTCAAAAACAATATATTATCAAGTAAAACTATATACACCATAAAATTATACCTGCAATTCCTGATGAACCCAAATTTTCTAAATCTTTTGGCGACATGTTAGACAATGGTGTGCTTGGATTACTATTGAACTGGGTTATATTATTACGCAAATTGCAATTGCCAGTATTAAGATTGTTGCTATTTGAGTCATCTAACTGAAAAGTCTTGCATTGACTGCTTGTGTTTGTTGTCGCAGATATAGCCGAAGTTGTTGCAACTGAAGTTGTAGATGTTGTAACGCATGATGCGGAAACTAGTACATCTGAACTTGGAGAATTTAATGTGTTTGCACTGGTTGTTCTGGGCGACGGCAATGACAAATTTGATGTTGGGTTATTTGGACTGGAAGGGTTTGGTGATTGTGTTGCAATTGGTACTGAAGCAGAACGTTGTGTTGGATGATAAGGTGGTGGAGGACCTTGCGAACGGCCTGCTGGTCCACTTCCACTTGCCGCCGAATTTGTTACACCAGGACCTGGCTTTGTTGATCGATTGTATGATGCACCAACTGAAGATATAGATCGACATAAACTACTAATACCAGTCATAATATCTGGTCCACCTTTAGTTCCTTTTCGTTCTTCGTAGAATTGATGATGCATTTTAGTCCATTCCATTTGAGATGGTGGTCCAGCACCAACGTCCATTTGAGTTGCACCGGTCATAACTTTAGAGGACCCACCTTGTATTAATATACCTCCTGAAGGTCCATTAGGTCCACAGTTATTCAATGAGTTAATTCCAGGCATTATGTTGTTATGTGACAAAATTCCACCTTGACCTGAACCATGATTACCTATTCCACCTATCATGGAACTTGGTCCAATATGACCTAACATACCACCAGGTCCACAGGTAATACCTTGTTGGGGATTTATCATTAAATTACCAGAAATTGGCACTTGGCTTCCGCAATGAATGTTGCTTATATCCCCTGCACCTCCAATAATGCCAGTTGAGAGTCCATCCTCGGATGTACCCGAACCTAAATTAACTGCTGGACGTCCCATTGGATTTGATCCTCTACCCATCCCAATGATATTATTTGCTCTAGCATTTGTGGCTTGATTTCCACCAGGGGTATTATTGCCATCTGTCAAAATACCTACTAAATTTCCAGAACTAGCCGTATTATCGGTGTTAATTTTTCTTAACTGATTTGGTCCCTGTAAAACGTTAGAGTCTGTCAGCAAATCGCCACCATGTTCTGGAAATAAAAACTGATTCATTTTCTTCAACTTTGCTAATTGTTCTTCCCTATGTTGTCTTTGCTGTGGAGTTAAATTTTCGTCTGGCACTTTTACTCCCTGCAAAGATGGTTGCATATTCTCGCCTGGGCTTACTGGAGCAGCACTAATGCCTATTGATTTGATAGGACTTTGTTGTGGCATTGAAGATGAACCAGATGATGCATTATGTGGTGATGCAATATTATCAGAACCGTCTCCAATTTTAATGGAATTATTTGAGATATTTTCTAAGCCAATATTACTCTGTTCCCAGTTCATCATATCTGTTTCGCCTGGTAGAGAATCAGACGCATCCGCAAAGCCAGAGTTAGCATTTATTGTAGAACTTGTTGATTTTTCGTCTATACCAACAGCATTACAAATTTGGCTATTGACAACGTTATTCGAAGGACCCATAACTGTTCGACTGTGTGACTTCTGTGAATGCTTTCCTGGTATTGTATTTCCAGACCCCATCCATTGTTGTCCAGTGGATACAGTTATTGCCATATTCAAAGAATTCTGTCGCTGAATTTTCGCCATTTTCATTGGATTTTTTAAGAAGAAATCTTCCAAAAACTTTTTAGTAGCTGGCTGAGTGCAATGATAAGCTATTATAGTTGGAAATTGTCCGTTCAATACTGATTCAGCTCCTTTATTTGCCAATTGTGTGGAAAACACAAAAATATGGTTTTGTTGTTGCATGTAATCCATTGAATTGGATATTCCAGGCACATTGCCACCAAAACTGCTCATAGACTGCTGACCATTGGGAGGACCATCACTATGTATATTAGTATTACATGTAGATACGCCAGTGCTACTAGGACCCATCACGTTTGAAGATTTATTATTATTATTATTATTATTTCCGACTAAAACATTATTTTGATTTCCAGAATTATTAATGATTTCTGTTAAATTTGATGAAGTACCTATATTTAATAACAATATTAAACATATCTTTAAATGCTATGAACTTTATATCGGTATATATAATAAAATTTACCTGATGCTAAACCCACTCCAGTTGCACTAACGGCATTATTTGCAGTTAAAGTCGGTAGAGATCCAAATCCATCAGGCGACATTTCAGGAGTATCTAAACTAGTTTGTTCTTTTTTCACATTTGGTAGATTATTTAATACAGAATGCATGTCAGAATCTTCTTTAATGGAAACTGAGGATGATGACGATGATGATGATGAAGACGTAGAACTGGAAGAATTTTCCTTAGATGTACACACATTTGGAAAATTTCCGGATGCTGAAGAATTCATGTTTCCTGTACATGAATATATTTTAGAAAATATTAAATGAGTGTAAATACGTACCACTGTCGTCATTAGCATCATCAGCACTGTTAGTTTTACTAACAATTTTGCTTGAACTATTAGCATTTGATTCTTGAGACTGCATTGGTAATGCACAATTATTCGCATCAGCGTCCACTATCTGCGATATCGTAGAGCTATTTGAACTATCATTATTTGATGACGATGGAGAAGTATGTACACCCGCACTGTTACCACTAACACCAGCTATTAAGCCCCCATTTGAGTTTTTTCTTCCATCCCGGTGTACGGAGGTGTCTGAAGATGAATTGTTTTTATTAGCCACATCTTCGTGCTGTCTTTGAGAATTCGAATCTGTAAAATACATTTTTTAAAACATACTAATAATTACTTTTTGTTTAATAAAAATAAAAATCAAGTTATTGCATATTGAATTAAAAATTAATGAAAAAAAACCTTCACCTATCACTTATATTTCTTCAAATTGCATATGTCGATTGACTCAATATTCGCCAAAGACAAACTTGTAGATTTGAAAATATATCTAAACCAGTTTTCATCAAAATATATTTTTGTTAAAATTGATCTTAATGAAACAATTTCTTACCAGACGATATAACTCCGCCGTTGGGAGATGTTGATAAGTGGGATTCACATTTAATATTTTGCACAGTATTATTGTTCATATGACATCCAATTGTCGCAGCAGGAGATAAAGTTGATGAACATGACGTAGCTGCAGGTGAATTTGATGAACTAGCTACAGCTGTCCCTGACGTAGTGGTCGTTATAGGAGGTGTCTGCTGCCCAATACTTGTTGTTGTACCGCTGGATGCCAACATATTTTCACCTATAAACTCTTCTCTTGTGATCTTATCACTGTCAGTTTCCGTATACACCTTTGCCTTTTGATTTCCAAAACAGTTTCGCTGTCGAGACAAAGTATCATTCAAAACAGGACTCTTTGGTGAAAATCGAGAAGTTGAAAACTTTGATGCTGATGAGAATAATGCACCGGAAGATGGCAAAAGATGTCTTACAACAGGTGATGATACATATGATGATGATAGCGGGGACAACGAGAACTTCAATGTCTTAGATTCCTTTAATGTCGATGTACTTAAAGGCGAAGATGATTTCGATGAAACTTGCGCTGTCGTAGACTCAAGTGTTGCCGTCGACGAGGACTCAACGTTCGGAGAAATATTTCCCGGTACAACTAAAGATTTCGATTCGCTGTCATATAATGTGGCTGATGTCGCAGACGATGATGTGCTCATAGCTTGTGATGTTCCTTTAATTCTGTATAAGAACTTTGTTTGCAAATAATAGAACAACAAAATAATAATAATAATAATAATAAAAATAATAATAATAATAATAATAATAATAATAATAATAATAATAATAATAATAATAATAATAATAATAATAATAATAATAATAATAATAATAATAATAATAATAATAATAATAATAATAATAATAATAATAATAAGAGAATTGTAGTAAATGGGAACACTAATAAGTCACAATTCATCACTTAAAAAAAATAAATAAATAAACATACTGCTATATTGCGCCAGTAATAAGGAAAATTAATATAAACCACTTTCAACAAAAAATTAAACTTCCTTCAGAAAAATTACATTTTAAAACTCATCATATAGGTTGCAAAAAAAAACAAACACACAAAACAGCATAATTACCAATAAATATATGTTTTCCAAAATTATCCGACATAATTTTAGATAATTTTCTGCATCTTACTGTACTGTTTAATATACTTTGATTATTTTTCTTATCATGAAAATTTTTCCATGCATAGAAACAAACGAGATTCCACAGAAATAGATGCAACGTCGATTGAACACTAATACTTTATCGAAGTACGTAAATAAAGCTCTTTATATTTTAATTTTAGTTCTTCGAACATAAAAACGACAGTGTGGCCGCTAACGAAGTTTAGAAACGAAATGTATTGAAGTACAGCCGTCGATTACCGTCGTCGATGCGTTCGACATTTCATGTAAATCTTCGCTTCTTATATATTACAGCAATTATCTAAACCGACAATAAGTCACAAGGACTGCGCATAAGAAAATAAGATAGATTTGCGCATGCACATCAATGTCTAAAATTAATGAAGAAACTGTCCAAACTCGGAGAGAAAATGGAAGTAGTTGGGGGAAAAGTAAAATAATAATAACATTGGTGTAAATTTAAATATTGTAGTAAAAAAAACCTCAAACGGATCTTTGTGAGAACTGACATTTTATGACTAAAGACATGTGTTAGATGTTCTGATTCATAAATATGATAGACCAACGCAACGAATCAAAATATCATAAAACGCATATTATTCAATAAATGTAAATTGGAACAAACACTTCAAGGACGAAACTAACGAAATACCAATAAAAGATCTTTCATTAGACTTATATTTTTCTAATCATTTACTATCATTATATTTTGCACTTGCTCACACGGTTCTAATGTATAATTGGTAAATACCCTAAAAGACAAATTAGTATTTCAAATAGGCTGACCATATATTTTTAATTAACATTACATTGACAAATAGTTTTACACTAAATATAAATAATGTAGTCTTATGGTGTTCTCGGAGTTTCTTTAAATTGAGTCAACGATGAAAAAGTGATAAAATTTATAGTTGCGTTTTGTTAATGAACAACAAAATCAAAATGTACTTCATTTTTGTAATGGGGCAGGAATAAATATCATGTACCGCACAATATTTTCTTAATAATTGATCATTTTCAAAAGACCTTGACAGATTCGAGCTTCAATTTGAGTAAAATTTGTGAGGATGAATCAAAAAGTAAATCCAGCTGAAGAGGTGTATTGAATTTCAACATTATTCATTTTTTTAAAAAATTTTCTTTTCATATATTACACAAAAAACATGGTACGAAACAAAAATATTGAACAATAATAAGTTCTTATGACGTTTAGTTACAATTACCAATTGTTAACATGTGGTAAGCACCCAAAAACTATAGGAATAATTGGTTTCCTATTTCCTATCTGTCAAACTTCTGCGTTCCTACATTTACCCGCTTCTCGGAATCATAGTTGATCATAGTCACAATTTTGTAAATGTTTTTCACTTTTACATGGAAAACAAAAGATAACCATTTTTTTAAAATAAGTTCTGAAGAAACAACTAATAATAAGCCATATTTTTAAGTATTCCAATATGCAATGTTATAAATTATAAAGGGAAAGAATGCAAAGAATTATAAAGACAAAGGTAAATGTGAATATTGATATCATTGTGGTAATTGATTTTTTAGAGTAGTGAGCAACACTTTAAACAGCTCAAGTGGCGTAATAGAACACTACTACTTCATCTCCCCTTATGTCAACTACTTAAAATATGCATTTTTCATGTTTATTTTCTACTGCCAGAATTTTCTGTGACATATCTGAACATATTTAACAAGACTGCTACATGAGTTGTTATACAAAAACCAAAATTTAATCGGAAAGTTCTTGCAAGAAATTTCCATTTATGTTATAAATATTTTAATTTCCAAATAACCAGGAATAAATACTATCAATTTAAAATCGTATATTCCTGGTTATCTTTTATATCTACCCAATACTAAGTTGCTAAAACCGGTTTAAAATAATATAATACGGCATCACTCATCCGAAAGACCCATTTTTACGTGACGAGTCATACGTAAACGGATTTGACGATTCAGCCTCTGATAAAATAGCAACACAGTGTTTGTCGTCCATTTTATATCGTCGCGTAAAATTCTGAATCTACAAAAGAAAGATTATAAAATTAGTGGAAAGTAGTGTATATTTTCATAGACATTTTTAATGATTTCTTCAACATATGAAAAACACTAGAAATTAACTATTTGCTCGACAATTGTTGATTTCGTATGCAGTCAAGGAGAAAGGCAGGACTTCGAAGTAAATAAAAAATATAGTGACAATTTCGTTTACAATGCTTGTATTTTAGTTTCATAATTGATACCTATTCAGTCATATTATTATTTCCTTTAAAAATCTATTAAAATAGTAATACGTTAGTGACCCATAATACTATTATAGGAATACTAGCAAATATGTGTAATATTTTGTAGTCATTTTGCGCAAAAATTAAATGCACAATTCGACGTCGAGTACAATGGCTATAGATTGCTCTTCACACCGTAGTGTTGTGTGTGACACTGATGACAACTCTGTGGTTCACATTTGGAGTTAGTAAATTATTTGAAGAAGGGGAACTTGTTAAATGAAATATAATGAAGTTCAGTAGTTTTTAATAAATACTTAATAACAATATCTATATCTATATATATAAATAATGATATCTAAGAAAAGTATTTAAAACGAATAGGGTATTCTCACTACGACATGTAAATTGCACTACTGAACACCCTTTTAAAGTTGTTAATTTCATGCTGACTAAGAAATTACCTGTTTAACAAATAATTTGGTAACAATTTTTCTTTAAACACTCCAAATCCGAAAATACCTTAAGAACCATTAAATGTTTACTTGCGAACATCAACATTACGGTGCACTCTAGCACGTTGGAAAGTTGTAGTTATCAATTATAAACTATATAAAATATATATATATATATATATATATATATATATATATATATATATATATATATATATATATTGAAAAGCTTACGTGAAAGCATTGTATCCCGAAAATACTATTGTGTAATCAATAAGTGAATAGAATTGAAACCCCCAGTGTGCCCAAACTGACACACGCAGAATGATGTCAAAAATACAAGTTTGTGGTTTCGTTATATTCATTCAAATAATTACAGTACATAGGTTTAAACCACATTAAATATATTATTTTAAAATTAATATATATCAAATATATACTCAAAATAATATACATGGAGATATTATTTTGAGTAATTTTTTTATTTACTTTTTACTGATATGCGTAGGTTCCTAATTATTCCAATAACTTTTAATTTGTTACTCATCATGCGTATCGGTTTTCATGTGCTCCAATCTTTAATTTTCTTTCTCCCGCTGAACTTGATAAGAGTGCACCTTAATATATTGGGAATAGAATATTTCCAAAAAGTATTATCCCCTAGAAGGGGGAGTCGAAGTATATATATATATTTTTTTTTTTTTGTTTTTTAAGAAATATTTATGGGAAATGGGGAAAATGTGAAGTAAGAGAACAAGATAAATCCAACATGATTAACTATTTGGATGATTTTTGACGGTTTTTGATTGTTTTGTTCATCTGGTAAATCATACCTACATAAATTTTGATAATTTGATATTTTCCAGCAAAGGGGGAAATATAAATATTACGAAATAGACAAAATTCTCAACATGAAAAATATCAGTCATAAAATGTATTATTACCAAAAGTTCTTCAGTTGATTCAGTCTGGAAAACTATAATCCATCCCTGTTTACTATAATACAGATTTACATATCGGCAATAAAATCAATTTACATACGTTTTAAATAAGTACAACTAAATACAGTAAATGAAAGAGTAATATAATAATACATATATTACTTCCTTTTTAGCACTATTTTGTTCTTTTGTTCTGTGTATTTACACTATACTATTTCAGGCAATTTAATAAGATTTTAGGAATAAATGCAGTTTACACCTCCTTCTCAAATACAAAATAGTATGTTGTTCTTTTCATCTGTTTTCCAATGGTGTAGGATACTATTTGCACACCAACTCCGTAATGTATGAGAATGCCTTCCTGAAGTAGAAATTTTATTCGCGTGAAATGACTACACAATTTTTTATTTTTAATTTTATTTCTTTTTTTGAGTCAACATAACATTCTACTCACGAGCCGATATTTACCACTCCTGAGTGATTCAAATATCTCGGCTCATGTGTAGTTTTTTTATTTTTTTTTTTTTATAATAATTGATCTTTGTTCAGTAAACAGTTATATTATGCAAAACTTTATTAACATTTTTCAATTTACTTCAAAAATGTTATAACGATTTATTTTCAGAAATACTTTGTTTCTACATAAAATTTCGTGTCCTCATTCGTAATTTTCTCAGTTCTCGAATTCGTGTTGGAAATGTACGTATCTTGGCGCTTTACAGTTGCTAGTATACATTATGGAATACAACGAATACGAGTGCATTTGTAAACATTACAACATTGCCAGGGAAATGGGTTAGATTGGATAGTATTTATGGATTCTGGTCTGGACCCAATGTTCAACTTTTAACCAATTTTTTCCAAAACCAATGGGAATCAGGCCGTGTTATACTCCATACTTAGTTTTTGATTTCAAAAAGTGGTTTGTAAAATACATATGCCGTTGCAGCATTCCTTGGAGCTTGCCAAGTCATATTGCTACTTTTTGTAAAGCCGATAGATTTGTCATTAATTTCTCTGACTTATGCACAAACTCGTGAAACTTTTCGGAATCTTACAAGATTAGAATTTTTATACTATATATTGTTAAATAAAAAATTGTTGTAATGAAATATTTATAACAAAATAATAATTCACTTCAATTTTATCAAAACAGAATTCATGAAAAATCATATGTTGTACATTAATATACAAACATACTACATTTCAAAACTATTGAACAGAACAAAAGAAAAATATACGTATTTAAATGCAACACTGGCTACGAACAGCTACATCTCAATTAATTCAGTCAGTCGGGTCGATCGTTCGTACTTCGTGGTTCGTTGCTAATGGAACATTCGTTCCTGCGTTCGTTCGCGCGTACCTTAAATACATCATCTATTTGATACTAAACGTTGATGTTTCGCCAAAACGTGTCGGTGCATAATACTTAGATTTTACGAAAGTGAAGTTTTTCTTTAATTTCTTGGGTTCCTAAACGCAACGTACAGGCATACGCATACATACATAAGAGTTATTGTAATAAATAGCAAGCCGCTTACCGTCGACCGTGAGTTCGCTTATTATACGCAGTCGTGTTGCGACTTTTTCGAGTTGTATGCGTTACATTTAGATTTAGTGTAAAAATGAAAACAAAAATGAAAGAAATACAGCAAAGTGTAATTAATATGCACATTTCTCGAGTATGTGAAAGAAACATAAGGATGATTTAACAATGCAGTATATAAATCCGTATATATATATATATATATATATATATATATATATACACATACATATTATATATATATATATATATATATATATATATATATATATATATATATATATATATATATATATATATAATATATTTAGATATATATATATATATTTTTTTTTTTAAATAAGGCGCTATTTTTTATATATTTTTATATATATTTTATTGCTATATATATACTTGTTCTGCATATAACTTCGGTAGAAAAGCATGAATATAATAATAATATATATATACATAATATGTATGTATGTGTAATATGTCAAGATATCTATCCACTTGTATGTATTAAGTGAGCTTTGTGCAAAAGGCAATGTTAGAGGCGAACAAAAATATTCTCTCTCTCTCCTGCCTTATCATATTTTCAGCGTTCAAACTATAAAAAAAATCGTAGTAAATTATGGTGAATATCGTAGTAGCGCAAAATTTCAGAAGTGAAGTGAATTTCAAAATTAATGTGAAGAAGCAAAAAAGTTTGCACAAATTGGACATGTTGCAATCGATTTTATGAATTATAACAAAAAAAAAATGTTTTAATGCTTTTCGGCTTAAAGTAGTAATTTTTCTAAATTTTCGAAAACAGGCAGCTCTACTACTAACGTAGTATAACGTAGTCTTGCTGGCCCACTCTGTCGGCTGTTCGTTCGTTGTTTTTTTTATACTTTTGCAGTACACCAAAATACATTCTGTAGGGTATAGCCGGCAATAAAGAGGATATTTTCTGGAATTTAGTCTTTGGTATTATAATCGTTGATTTTTGTGCACATTGCTCGGCAACGAAAGCCTAATTGATATAATTGTAATCCCGTGTTATTATGGAGTACTCTATTGAATAATTTCGAGCTTTGTCTCAGGCATTTAAAAATACCTTGGTATTTTGACATGATAAACGAACAACTTTTAACCAAGAGATGATACAGAAGGTTTCCCCAGTGTTTGCAGGTTGTAGATATTGGCTAAGTAACAATTACAGGAACGAACAATTAAATGCGACAGAACGTATTCCGTATATATTGCAAAATTTTTAGGTTCTAAATTTTTCAATATTTTCCTTGTCTATAATTGTATATTGTAAAAGTCAGAAATAATAATATTAATCATGTTTCTCTACAAAGTATATATATACAGAGTATATTAACATTTCATATTTTCTGTTATTTTACGTTGCTGTGTGTATAGTCTGGTTGTGGCTGTGTGCTATATTTTTAGTTGATATTTTATCAATAGTATTTTTAATGATCCATAGCAAATAGGTTAAAAATGTTTTAAAACCAAAGCAAATCCTGTGAATACTACTAACGTTCTTTCATAAAAAGCATCACAGAAGCTTAAATATTATTCATTTTTTATATTATTTTTATTATATTATTATTATTTTTTGTTGTTTTGTTTTTTTTTTTTTAATTAACTATTTTTTAAATCAACACATGCTAGTTGATTTCAGTGAAGTCACACATAATGGTGCTGCTGCAGTTCCTTTGTAATGAAAAACGCAAAGCGCTGGCTAGGTTCCGTGCTGTATTCCTTTTTTTTTTCGAAATTAACTTACCGAATATAAACATTTTAGTCCGTTTAAATAATATTATAAAATATTTTTTGTATAATTTTCTGTGTTCTGTTTTAGTATTCAGGAATAATCAGGAAACTCAATTTTAGTATTGAACTTAATAAATGATAATTTTTTAAATGAAGCAAGCATAAGTATGAATACAATGCAACTATACAAAGATAGATTTGTAGATTTAATTTAAAATATGTTTTCTTGTTGTTTAAAGAAAAAAGCAAATGTACAACACAACGTTTGAAAAAAAGTCACACCATTATCATTAAAAAGCTATGTTAAAAATGAAACTTAAAAAAAAAACTAAAAATGCATTAGCAAACTATAAAATTATAAATATTTAAATATTTATTTTATATATTTACTTGAGGGTAATTTGTAGTTTTGTTTTGTTTTTGTTAGCTACTGATATTTTTTCATACGGTAAAAATTAGTTCCCGGTTCTGGTGTGAGAGAGCAATAGTATTTGTTAGCGACAAGTATTTTTGTTTTCTTTGTTAAAACTAAAATTTTATTGTTTTTATCTCTTGGGAAAGCTTTTTAATATCAATGATTTTTGTATAATCTCAGGCGATATATATGAATTAATTTATTCTATTTACTATTATGATTCTTTTACTAGCAAATATCCTTGTGCATATAACTAGAATTTCGATTCAAATTTGTCGTTAGTGCTAGATATAAATAACAGGAGGTAACAAAAACTATTCGATATATTGAATAACGATAAAGCAAAGTTTGATTACTTCATATTTTGTATAAAATACTTTTTTAATTTTATTCGTTTTAATTTCATTCAAAGTATAGAGAATTATTAGTGAGCAGTTTTTCACATTTACCTCTTTTTCAATTAGCATGCGTTGATTTCAGTGAAGCCACACACAATGTCTTGAACTAATCGAAATATATATATATATATTTTTTTCATATTTTTATTGGCTATTAGAAGAATTTTTTGTAATTTAAGGGAATACCATTTCACTCTTTTTCCATGTCTGAATAATGTAGCTATAATTTTATTTTTTGGAATGCAAGAAACAACTCTACCATTGTTTCCAATGTCGTTAAAATTTAAATACAGAACAAAATTCATTTTTCATTAATAATTCAGTTCAGTTCAAATAAAATACCCCAAATGCAGAGAAGAAAAACTACAATCGATTTATTTCATTATTTTGCAATTGTATTTTTAATATTTCAATTTGATTCTATCCATATCAGTTGATATGTATTACAAGTTGATCAAAACATGCATGCACTGATGGACTAGACTCCTTATTCCCTCTATTATTATCTTTTCAGAATTTCCAATTGCACTTAATGTAATTGATTTTTTTGTTGTAATTTTTAGTTATATTGCATTTTCATATATTTGTTATTTTACAAAAGTAATTATAAAAGCTATAAGAAGTAATATTCAAATGCTTAAGTGAGTACCAACTTTACCTTATATATCATATATCCATTGTCTGCAGTTCTATAACTTTAAATTAATTTTTAAATTTCATTTAAATTTTAATGTTTTGTTTTTTTATTTTCTTAAATTAAACTAATAAAGTATTTTTGAAAGCATATTGATTACGAATTTCCATATTATTTTTCAGAGACAAAGGAGAACAGTATCTAAAATATCACAATAAAATGTAATTCATAGAGTTAATAGTCTAAGAACTAAAAATAAAAATATTTAATTGACAGATAGTAGTAATTATAGTAGTATACAATACAATGGCAGTGATGCCATCACCTTAAGCAGTTAAAATAATGTGTGTTAATAAAATAAAAAACAATGTTGTTGTACAAACAAACTAATGCATATTGTTGAAAATAAATGTGTAGTTGAAATTGTGCGTGGTATGGAAATAAAAACTTGATCGAGCCAAGCTAACAAACAATTAAATGAAATAAAATAATTTCACATGTTGTAAATATAATATTATACAAGTAAAACTACGCATTTGTAAGCATAAATAAAGTTGAATTTAATACAAACAAAAAACTCTCAAATTAAATACGATAAAGCTCAAATATTTACCAATCGGAATGGTGATTGGTGAACAAATAATTCAACAAGCTCAACAGCAATTAGCTCCTTATCATAGATTGACAGCTGCAATCACCACTACTACTCATCACAGCAGAAACTCATCGAATTCTGTAATTTTGATGAAGAACCTTCTTCAGCAACACACAGCGATCGCATTGTCTTCTGCTATTTCTGGACTTAATGGAAATTATGTAAATATATTTGAACATTTATGATAATTGTTAACCATTGGCATCCGAGTGGACATTTTCCATGTGCATCTTCTCTAACTATCGATTGTATTAAGCTAAAATTATTGGTTGGTAGAAAATAACAAATTTCAGTGATAAAGTTTAAACCTTTTCTTTTAAGAAACTCTGCTTTCTGTTTCAAATCTGATGGTTTTTTTTTTTTTTTTTGTCATATACTATTTGAACATATACAGTTATATAGTTATAAAGATAGCTATGGAAATCCACTGTATACTTTAGAAACAAAATTATTAATTTATATTTCTTATTAATTTTTTGAAATATAATTATTTGATTCATTTATGAACAATATACGTGCGAAAAAACACGTTTTAAACATACGTATGAAATAAGAGTAGTTACAATTTATTAAATAAAATCTGAATCAACAAAGCAATAAGAACAAAAACTGTAATACGAAAAGGAAATCAAGATATGCTATTGTCTTGATGGTCGCAAGGAATAATATATACGAGAACAATATAGAAACATTGCACATTATTCTATAACTAAAGATTTGTTCCTGCTAATTTTTATACATCCACAACAACAAAAGAAGAACTACAACAACAAAAACAGTTTTTAATAATATTGTTTTCTAAACAGTATTTTTACCAGTGCTGCCATTACTACTATTCCTATTTCTACTTACTCTACAAATCTACTTCCATTAATAATAGCACTAGTTCTACTACCATAAATTAAAACTTACTTCCATCTGCTAAATGGATGATGTCTTACAATGAGGGTATCCACCACTGAATAGGAATTTTGGACATAATAGACCTTGCACAATGTTAGCAGCTAATTTACCAGTATGTCAATATGCTGGAATGGTAAGATTTGATCATTTTTAATTGTTTTCATTTTACGTTTAATCTTCTTAATGCAGAACTTGATTCTAACCTTTTTTAATATGCTTTGTCGTCAACTCTCCAATATATATGCCTTCTGTATTTACGTAGTTCATAGGGATCCTACATTATGAGACCACTATTTGAACCATTACAGATCACCGTAAAGGTTTCTCAACGATAATGACCTCTGACATATACAAAATAAAAGATACAGTTATGGATAATAAAATAGAAACAAAATATTTTATTTAAAAATGCTATATTAGTCATCCAGCAGTTTTTCAAAAAGTTGAATTATTTATGAACTTATGAACAAATTTACGGAACAAGTTCTCAAAACTAAAATTTATAATAGTCCAGTTATTGTTTTTTTGTTATATATATATTGTTATTTTGAATGCTAATTATGTAAAGTTTATAAAAATCGGAATTCTAAGATAAATTCCGAACAAAGCATTTGTTTCTATTCTTTTGCTCATAACGATATAAATTTTTAGTAATCTTTTTAACATAAACTGCAGGTGGTTTACTTCCTTCATCTTTTTATGGCACACACATTTTATAATATTTTAACGGGTTTTGTACATATTTTCAGTTCTTGTGCTTTTACTGTCTCAAAGTGTTTAAATTAATTGTTGAAGATTGATTTTTCGAATTCCAATATATTTATTTTAAATTTCTTAATTTTATATACAAATATAATTTAACCATGTATCGATTTAAGTGGTATATTTTTTAAAAATATCTTTGAAGTTAATTCAAGCTCAATTTATATATATACGTACATATAATAAATTGAAAACGTATGTATTTGTGTTTTTGTTGTTGTAAATGTTTGAGGACTTTTGTTGTTAATTGGGCTTTATTTTGAAGAATTTGGTGCTATTCTATTATATGAATTGTTGAAATTATGTATATATATAGAATATATAGATTTTATTATTTTTCAGCCTGGACAAAATAACGGTAACTCAGGCGTCCTGAGCAATAATAATAGTAATAACAGTAACAACAATGGCAGTAATAATGTTAATAATGTTAGTGGTGGTCTAGTGGGAGGTGGTACTTCTGCTGCAGCTGCAAAAAATCAATTGGAACAACTAAATACAATGCGTGAAGCATTATTTTCTCAGGATGGCTGGGGCTGCCAGCATGTTAATCAAGATACTAATTGGGAAGTTCCCAGTTCACCCGAACCCTCCAATAAAGACCCCTCCGGTGGTCCACCCATGTGGAAGCCGAATATTAATAACGGCACCGATTTGTGGGAATCAAATCTACGTAACGGTGGTCAACCTCCACCTCAACCAGTTCAAAAAACACCATGGGGACATACACCTTCATCAAACTTAGGCGGCACCTGGGGTGAGGACGATGATGGCAATGATAGCAGCAGTGTTTGGACTGGTTCAACTGCAAATCCTAGCGCTACTGGAGGCGTTGGTGTGACTGGCGTTGGAGTAGGTGTTGGTTCAGCAACTGTTGGCGGTGGAACGCAATGGGGACCAGGAAACGTTGGTGTTGCGGCGGGTGGTGGTGGAAATGGATCAGGTGCCACTCCAGGAAATATAGTCGGAACAAGTGGATGTTCGTAATATTTTATTATACATTGATTACAATATTTGAATATAATATTTTAATTTTAGCCGCACCAGGTAATGGTGCCGTTGGCAGCACAGGAGTTGGAAATGTTGCTGGTGGAACTGGTACATCAGGTACCGGTGGTGGAAACGGTTGGGGTGATCCACGTGATATTCGCAGCGGACCTATGGTTCCCATTGATATGCGTAATGTGGATCCAAGAGATGCAATGCGAGCAGCGTCAGGTGGT
This sequence comes from Coelopa pilipes, assembly GCA_947389925.1. Lineage (NCBI taxonomy): Eukaryota > Metazoa > Arthropoda > Insecta > Diptera > Coelopidae > Coelopa > Coelopa pilipes. Next base: position 3,455,825 of record OX376701.1, read on the forward strand.
GATCCTCGAGATTTACGTATGATTGATCCACGTGACCCTATACGTGGAGACCCACGTGGGATTTCAGGTAGATTAAACGGTACCTCTGAAATGTGGGGTCAGCATCATTCAGTATCGCATGGTCAAATTCAATTAAGTAAAATGGTTGGACCTGGAGGAAACGCAGCAGCAAGTGTTCCGGTCGCTGCTGTATCTGGAGGACTTGGTAGCGGTATTAGTAGTGGTACAAGTGGTGTTGGTAGCAATACGAACCCTCAATGGGGCGCTGCACAGTCAGTTGTGGGACCAAAAGACATCGCCTCAATGACAGCTAAACAACCATCTGGATGGGAGGAACCATCTCCTCCTCCTCAACGTCGCAATATACCAAATTATGATGACGGAACGTCTCTATGGGGACAACAATCACGTGTACCTGGCGGTGGCTCGCATTGGAAAGAAATGTCCGACCCAATGAATCGTAGCCATTTAATCCGTAGTGCCATAGGTAGCCAAAATGCTGCTAATACGGGTGTCAGTGGACTAAATGCTGGTGGAGTTGGTGGTCTCGGTGCATCTGGAGCTGTTGCTGTTGGAGTTAGCGGTAACCCGAATAATGCTATGGGTGGAATTGGCCAGCAAGGACGGTTAGGAGTTGGATCAGCTGTTGGACCCCCTGTTGGTAGTCAATTGAAACCAGATACTGCAATGTGGGTGCATCCAGGAACAGCTGCTGGTAGTGGAAGAAATACCGGATCATGGGGCGACGATGGAAGCCACAGTGTTACTTCTGGTTCTAGTGCTGGTTGGGGTGATGACAAATCATCTGCAGGAATTGCTCAACTCGGTGGAAATGTCGGAGGAGGTAATGCTTGGACTGATTCTCCAGCTGTAGTTGCGTGGAATAAAAATCAAACCAAGATCGCTGGGAATACTGGATGGGGGACTGGGAATACCGACGGTAATGAGATGACAACTGATTGGACTCATAGTGGAATAGTTGGTAAATCACAACAAAAATTAAGCGGTGTTGGTATTGGAGTTGGCGGCATTAACAGCGAAATGATCAAGAACAGTAAACAGTATCGAATGCTTGTTGACACTGGCTACAAAAAGGAAGATGTAGAACGGGCTTTGATAAGCGCCAACATGAACTTAGAAGAAGCAGCTGATATCCTTCGAACGAATGCTGGTATGTCTATCGATTCTTGGAGACGTCATGACGAAGCAATTGGCTCTTACGGTGATCATTCCAATGCTGGTGGCTTTCCATCAAGATATCCATCTGCTGGTGCACAACCAAATATTCCATTTCCATCGGTAAGTATAGAATATTTCAGAAAAAGTTCATAATAAATATGTATTTCATTCAAGAACAATAACATCCTCAATAATATGGGAAATACCGTTGGTGGGGGAGGAAATAATCCAGGGTTAGCAGCTCTGAATATGCAACCTTTGCATGTACAAAAATACATAAACCAAGCTCCTCATAATGTCGCTGGAGGTCCACAATCAGTAAACACAGCAGCTGTCGCATTTGGCCAAGGTGCAAATGTGGCCGCAGCTGCCGTAAATGCTGCTTCCAATAATTCTGGTCAACCATCGGCTCAACAGCTACGTATGCTTGTACAACAAATACAAATGGCCGTTCATAGTGGCTACCTGTCCAGTCAAATTCTTAATCAACCTCTAGCTCCCGCAACATTACTTCTATTAAACCAATTACTCAGCATTATTAAAGTAAGAGTTTGTTTTTTATAAAAGTTGTTGCAAAAGATAAAGTTTCTACTAAACTTATAGCATCTTCAAGGAGCACAGCAATCATTAGCACGAGGTAACAACGCATCGAATATACCAATGAATGTGGCAATTGCAAAATATAAGCAACAAATTCAAACACTTCAAAACCAAATAAATGCACAACAAGCCATTTATATAAAGCAACAACAAAATCTTCAACAAACCCCACAACAGCATTCTGTGTCGTCACATGTTACTAATTCCAATGCTGAATATTTAAGGGGACAGCACGATGCTATAAATGCCCTTCAAGGCAATTTCTCGGAAATCAACTTGAATAAGGTGAATTGTTATAAAATTTAATAATTTTCATTGTTAATAGATTCTTTTAACTATTTAGTCGGGCGGTTATCAAGCCACTCCAAATCAGCAATCTAGATTAAATCAATGGAAGCTTCCAGTATTAGATAAAGAGGTTTCAGCGGATAGCACTGATTTTTCGCGCGCTCCTGGCGCAACGAAACAAGGCTTATCTTCAGCCAATGCAAGTGGTATGAGTGCATTAGGAATGCAAGGAGATGGGTACGTCCTTCGAATTTCTCGCATGTTATCTTTTAATTTTTTCTTTCTCTGAGTAGAACTTGGTCCACCGGTCGAAATATCGGTGATGGATGGCCAGAGTCATCAAATGATAATGAGAATAAAGACTGGTCGGTTGCACAGCCTTCTTCTGCAACGGCATATACTGATTTAGTACAGGAGTTTGAACCTGGAAAACCATGGAAGGTATACGTTTATAAAACTTTCACCAATTAAGACTCCATTATATATAAGTAATATATCTGATATATATACTAGGGGTCACAAATTAAGAGTATAGAAGACGATCCAAGTATAACTCCTGGTAGTGTAGCTAGATCTCCATTGTCTATCAATCCGGCGCCAAAAGATGCTGATATTTTTGCAAATACTAGCAAAACTTCTCCGACTGATTTACCACCTTTAAGTTTATCATCTTCGACATGGAGTTTTAATCCTACATCGAGTAACCAAAGCTTTCCAAGGTATACAATTATTATGTGATATTATTTTATTTGTCGCTAATTAATTTCTATAATAACTTCACACATGACCTATAAAATATTGAATATATAAATAAAATCTTATACAGTTGGTCTGATAACTCGCAGCAATGTACTACATCTGAATTGTGGGCATCTCCTATGAACAAGACATCACGCGGTCCACCCCCCGGGTTGGGATCAAATAAAAGTGGTGTAGTGTCTGTATCGGGTGTTGTTTCTGTAACAAATCCATCCTCTGTTGTGACTGGCAATTCTAATGGCTGGATTCGTCATACTGCGAATACCAGTTGGACTGGCACAAATTCTAATTGGATGTCAAATTGGTTACTATTAAAAAATCTAACCGCACAGGTAAACACAAAACATATAAAAATATATACTATATATTTTTCATATCTGTTTATAGATTGATGGCTCAACATTACGTACCTTGTGTGTGCAACATGGTCCAATTAGCACTTTCCATTTATATTTGAACCAAGGAATTGCCTTATGTAAATATGCTACTAGAGAAGAAGCAAATAAAGCACAAATGACGTTGAATAACTGTGTTCTTGGCAATACAACAATATGTGCTGAGTCTCCAAGCGAAAATGAAGTTCAAAACATATTACAACACTTGCCACAAACATCTAACCAGCCAGGTACAGCAGGCACTGCAAATAATGGTGGAAATGCCAGTGGCAATGGAGGTAATAGTGGCGGTAATGGAACTAGTAATACCAATTCAAGTAATGTCAGTGGAAATGGTAATGGAGGAAATTGTGGAAACAACAATAACAGCAACTCTGGCGGTGGGAACAATGTGTCTGGATCTGTGAACTCTGTCAATGGTGTTAACAATGTCGTCAGCAATGCGGGCAACTGTAATAACACTGGAGTGAATACTGGAGTCAATAATACAGGAGCTCAAAGCCAATCAGGTACTACTGTTGGCAATAATAACATCAACAATTGTAATGCTGGTAATAGTGGCAGCATATCTGTCGGCAATGGCGGCACTGGTGGGAACGCTAATATTGCGTTATCTAGTAGCAATGTTTGGCGTCAAACACAGAATCAACAAACAAGACAAACGGGTAGGGAAACTGACTTTGATTACATTTCAAAATACGTTTGTTCACTTGTGGATGATTGAAGTTTTTTATTATAACTGACTGAGAGACGAATGGACAGACTAATATATAATAGACTAATAAATTTCTCTTGATAAAGATAAATTATCCAACATACATTTGATTTCTGTAGGATCTTAATCATGTTTGGTTCTTTCTTTATGTTTTTGAACATGGACTTCTGTAATACTGTATAATTAATTAATAGGTGTGATTACACTTTTTATATGTTTATTCACTGGAAATATTGCACGGAAAGCATTTTAAAAATTTCTTGTGAGAAAAACTTCTGAAAAATACAAGGGCCCAAAATATTCATTTTCAATTGCAATATACGTCGTTCTGTAGTTAAAAGTGTTTGTTATAAAGCATTAAGTTACGCGCTCGCATGCGCCTCAGGTTTACCTTTGCATTAAAAAATAAGAAAATATATAAAATAATAATGAATTACAGATTAGTAGTATTTACAAACATGCACACATAATTGAAGAAATGAGTGTCTTAAATTATTTCAATAGTTGTCAAACGGGAAATAATATTTTCTATATATTTTGGTAATTTTTCAATCAAAGAAAAGTTGCACCTTAAGCTGGAGTGCTACGCATCTCACAAAATGTTTTTTTTTTTTTTCTGTATATAAAATGTACATTTTAATTAATGAAATGATATATTTGATATACTGTACTTGAGTTGCAATGCATCGACTAAAATGGGCGTTATTATCAGAAAAACAACGAAAGCTCCAATTGTTTTTAATTATTGTTACACATTTATTTAAAAATCTAAAATTTAAACTAATAAATTCTATGATTTATTAGTATAGATAAAGAATTGTTTAAGCTAGAAATATTAATCAACAAAGTATGTTATAATCCTTGATTATTTTTTAATTCATCTCCATTCTTAAGAAATACTCTTATGCAACTAAAACGACTTGTTCAAAGCTGAAAATAAACTGATTTTTGGAAAAATATAAACTGTACTATTTTTTTAGTTATCTATAATATTGTTGCATTTAAAGTTAAAGATTATAATTATATTCGGAATTCAATATTAAAATCTGACAGTTACACATAAAACTGGATCGATTTTCTTGACGCTTTTGACTTTAAGTTTAATATTTCAACCATTGAAGTTCATTGTTACTTTCATTTATATACTCTTGCAGCTCAATAAAAACATAATTTTTACGGTATGAATGGTTTAAAAATTGACATAATGTAAAAGGCGTATTGTTAATTGTTAGTCCCTCTTTTTGGAGCTTATTGTTATGATAATATTAAAAATATCTTTAATTCTCCCAAAAAATTAAAAAGTTGTACTAAAAATCTCTTTGAAAAACTGCACTCATATCGTTAGCAAATTTATAAATTGTATATATAAATTCAGAAATTAAGTCGGGAATATACAACTATGTTGTAAATTATCTATTTTAAACTGACTATTGACTAACTACTATACAGTAGTTTAATTAATTTATATATACCAATAGTAGCCTACGGTTTATTTCGCAACTTTACTTTGGTATAGAAGATAATACCATTTTTAGAAGGTTGCAGTCATTTACAAATTACCTAACAGCGTCGCCATTGCTTTTAAAATATAAACTGCGTTTTAAAACGAAAATACGCCACTTTGATTTATCTGTAAACATATTATTATAAGTGGTAGAAAAATATGACCACTATTTACTATTTATTATCGTAATTTTGAAATTCTCTTGATAATCAAGCAAATTTTAAGCTCTTCAATTTTTATGACCTTATGTGCGTTCGTTATTTAAATTTAATTATAAAATTTAAATTAAATTATTGTAATTTAATAATAAAATATTGTATGCATGATTTCAAATGTACTATTAAGCAAATTTCATAGTGGTGTACGTATTTTTTTACCATATGTTTATATAAAGGCATTAGTGAATGGCAGCTTAATGAAGTAATTCTGTATTTGCTAATGCCTTTAAATAATTAGATTATTTGATATTTACATTTTTCTGTACTTAAATACAAGGTGTTTTACGTTTGTTTACTTTTCTTAATGCCGTTCTCTCAACACACGTGCTCTCATTAACGAAAATATATGTACAATAAACTTATCGATCAATTAATAAAAATGCAATGACTTTTGCAAATTGCCTGCATATATTAAAAAACAATCACTCAGATGCTTGGAGTACCGGCTCAGTTTGGCAGACTACAAATCCTAACAGCAGTCTATGGCCAACAATGGATGTTAGCAGTAATGGTGCCACGGAACGTGCCACACCCTCCAATTTGAAACCCTACCTACCAGAAAACTTACTCGAACTTAACTGATGACGTAGAAAATGGTAAATGTTTTATTATATATAAATTATGTCTGCAACATAATAGTTTACAAATCAAGACATGTATTTTCAGAATAAATAAATATGTTAAGTTAAGACTCAAAAATAACTATGGATGCTAGAATTACGAATACTTAACCCTATCAAGACATACCATATTATTATTCAGATATAAAAAATACTAATAACATTCTCTTCATAATTTTTTATTTCATTAAAAACTACGTGTTTTGTTAAAGAGTGTAAGAATCTAATAAATTGCCTGTAAAAAAGAAGAAAGTACAGTTTTACATACAGATAATCGATATGCAAGTTAACGTATTTCTGAACAATATTAAATATAATAAAAGCGATGTTGTAGCAAAAGTTACAGTAAATAAAATAAAGAGGATTTAAAAGTATATGCACATCGTGAACGTTTTATTCATTTTGTATAGTTCGTTTTCATTCTTATTCAACGAGCATATAACGTGAGAATTTCCTATGTGAAAAATACATTGTACATTTAATTGTAATTGTACATATTGAAATTTTGGAGCAGAGAATATTTATTTAATTACCTTAAAATACAATAATGCAAAATATAGAGAGTTATAGGCAGAGACTATAAGAACGATATCACAAGTTACATGTTAATATATTTTTTTCCGATTCGCACAAGTGTTTCGAATTGTTTCAGATACCCATAGATCTCTTTCATAATTTACTTTTGGTGTTAGCTATTTTCATGCTATATACATGCTGCATGTCAATACTGATAGAATTCTTTCAACATTGTAACAGTTCTACTTTCACAATTGTGCCATTTTTCGATAAATACTCCCCGACATCTTTAAATGTGAAACATTCTGCAAAGTCAACACAAGCAGTTTAGGAGCGATTTAAACGACAAGGGTGGAATAAGAGGCGTCCAATAAAACGAAAGCGGAAAGGCCTTAGTAGGATTTGATCGGGATGTTAAGACAGAATACGGTAATTCTTCCAAAGTATCTGAAATTATCATGAAGACGGATACAACCGACAAAAGTCACGTGTTTTCAGGCACAAGCCAAAATAAGGATAACACATCGCGATGGTCATAACAAATGATATTTTCCATTTCTTCTCATTAGATTATTGGTTACTATCAACCATCTACAACAAATTTACACGTATTTTTCTACGTCACTTGCGGTCTCACTGCCGCCAACATTGCTATTGGAATTGGACAAATGAAAGTAGAATATCTTTCCTTAAATTTAAATGCTCGACCAGGTTTTTTGCGGACAAAGTTGTTATCGGTATTGGTTAAATGATAGAGATAAGAGATATGTTGAAAACAATGAGTATACTAAATTTGTTTGCATACTTTTGTAACATTTTGATTAAATGTTTGTCATTAAATTGCAGATGTCGTTGCTGCGTGTACACACAACTCAGTTTCATACAATCACCTTGCTTTTTACCGTCGCACCACGTTCAAACGACGAGTCATCCCTGATTCCATTCGATTCTCGTTTTTGTTTCGTGCCGCTGCCCAAGCTTAAAGTGGTATAGCCTGTTTCAAAACAAGACCAGTTTCAGTGAGAAATTTTTTTTATACCAAAGCAACTTTCTGGAGTGTAATGTACTACATTTTTGTACTCTTCTTGTACTATTTTCTATAGTTTATGTTTCTTTTTTATGCTTTAATAATAAGTAACTATTATTTTGAAGTGAGTGAAATAAAATAATTGTGCGGTGATACTCGGGCGGATATTTATTTTTACACCTAAATATGCTTTTGCAATTTGTAATTAATTTTGAAAAATAAAATTCAGTTCTTCCGCAACGCATTGGCGATAAATAACAAAACGCAGGAAGATTCTTCATGATTTTTAATTCTTTTTTCTGTTCAGAGGATACTCAATTTTTTTTATTTATTTCGACCAATCAAAATTAAGAACATTCTAAAAATTTTTTCTTATTCTCAAACCTGCGCGAAAATATTCTGTTTTGAAATGAAGGCTATCACCCGTCAGTATGCGCCTTGGAATGAGTTCGTGTCAATAGACACTGTCTGTCGCTAGTTCTGTGTCACGCACGTAACACGGCCCAGAATTTTGTACAACAAATATTCCAATAGCAGAGAAAAGATACAAACTACAAAACTGATTTCAGGAAAAAATAGCAAATTTGAAATTCCGTGGAAATTTGTTGGTTGCTAGAACAAAACCGTTTTCCGCCTTTGGAAACTCCATCGATATCGTACGGTAAACCGAAAGTTTGTGAAGTCATATATTTATCATGAATGTGGAAGAAAATACTAGAAGTCGGTCATTTTAATAATATTCCGCGATAAATTATATTACTTTAGTTGAAAGAAATATGCATTTATATCAATATATACTGTTATTCTTGTTATATTGCTTATTCTTGTTGTTGATGAGATGTGTGCTGTGGGCAACAGCGTTGCATGTGGTGTTTTCAATTTTTCTCTCCTCTCGTTGCAAATTTTTCTATTTATTTATAAAATGTGTATCTCTCAGATACAAATCATCGTCGATTCACATGTTCCTATTGGAGTTTTCAATGGGTACATTCTGATTCCGAGGGGGTGCTGAATTCCAAATATTATGCCTGTCGAAATCTAACGCACCGTCATCAGATACGACCGATCATTTCTCCAGCAGAAAAAATAATAATCGACAATCATTTTCCAATAACGTTCCGGTGGATAAACTCAATGAGTGAGTCGTCTTCCTACCGCAAAACCTCTGTTCACCATCACCAAACTTGTCGAACTGTGTTGTTCATTAGTTTTCTTTTGATCATATATTAATCGACTCGTACTTCCCCGATAATTTTTGTACCTGTATTTGGATTGGTTCTAGGCTAATATTACTTACCCTGACTCCAGTAGTGTGTAACAGTAGTACTGGCTCGCAGACCAATGTTCACTACACACATACATTACCTGACTATCACTGGAACTCTCGTTTACTCAAATTAGCATCGAATGGATTAGAATATATTAGAATTCATAAATAATAAGAACTGCGCGTCCTATTTAGTTGTTAACAGGGAATTTCTTTTTTTTAATGCAAATGAAAAGGTGTCCTGTAATTGAAATCATGATAATTAATATTTTCAGTAATATCAAACATGAAGCTCTTGCGGATCTGTCAGTTCTGCGTTATCCTGAGCCTCTCTTTTTGTTATGGCCTGACTTCGACGTCTTCCTCCACCTCGATGTCGTCGGCGTCAGCATTGTTCAAGTACCAGCAGCAGCAAAGTGAATCAAACGAAAATGACGACGACTACTTATCGCAGAAAGGTACTGCCGATTACGGAGCAATCAGTGTAGTAGTTAATCACGCTCTACGTATGAATGATTTCAGAGCACGTTCTTGAGAGGTCTTACCACGGACTGATTCGGGAAAACGAGACCCTCGTGGAGATAACACCGCTGATCAAGGTGGACGAGGAGAAGATTTGCGATTTCCGAATTTTGAAAAGGCCTTACCATGAAATTCCCTTCCAGGTATGAAGCCAGCGTGAGCAGGGATTCATAATTTACAATTCATGATTCCACACGTCTTTGCCATTTCAGATTGAGCTTGAAAACAACTTGGGAATACTGAAAGCCAGGCACACACTCAACTGCGAAAAGCGTAAGAGCTATCACTTCGAGATTGTCGCTATCTTCTGCGACGGCACCCACTCCGCAACTGCCAATGTGCACATCACCGTCGTCGATATCAACGAGTACGCTCCGAATTTCCTCCAACCATCGTACGTGACACAGGTTGACGAGGGACGGCTTTATAAGGAGATAATACGCGTCGAGGCCACCGACAAGGATTGCACTCCATTGTTCGGCGACGTCTGCAAATACGTGATTCTGAATAACGACCAACCGTTCACCATCGACAACGAGGGCTCCATCAAGAACACTGAACCGCTATCGCACAAGGCCTCTCATAATCATATTTTATCGGTAGTGGCTTACGACTGCGCCATGAAGGAATCCGTACCAATCATGGTCAGCATCAAGGTACGGCGCGTCTGCGAGGCCCGGCTCCTTGGTATACCGGAACGTATCGACTATACGGTAGGTGCTATATATATATATATATATATATATATATATGTTCACCCGAACATAGCTTACGTTTCGATTTGCATAGCAGACCACCAGCACGGAGAACCTCTCTCTTTTCCCGAATGCCCATCTGGAGCTCTGCGATATGTATTGCAGTGGCGAAGATCTTAACATCCACACCTCTGTAGCGTTAAAAGTAAGATAGCATCACTCTTCGGAGTGATATGAAATATATCATCACCTCTGCCTTTATAGACGAAGCACATCTCGTTCGGCTGTGATCGGGATATAACGAATTGCTCCACAGGCCGTTCACTGATTGATCTGTTGCCTCGCGGAGCAGACTGGACCAAGGAGCTCAACTATGATGAGGGCTTCGAACCGGTCTTTCATTTTGACGGCTCGTCCGGGGTTATCGTACCGAAGAACATCATCACTCACTATGACTTCTCTACACGTCCGTTCAGCATCGAGACCATCTTCCGTCACCTAAATCTGCCGACTTCTAATAAGCATTCCAAGGAGCACATCGTATGCAGCGCCGACGACCACAGTGAGTTCTTTCCGTCACTATGGCCACGGTTTTGACTCTTCAATTTTCCTTCGCAGAGATGAATCGTCATCACATGGCTCTATTCGTGCGCAACTGTCGACTGATCTTGTTGCTCCGAAAAAACTTTAACGAGGGCGACCTAAACATATTTAGTCCCGCTGAGTGGCGATGGAAAATCCCACAAGTGTGCGACAACGAGTGGCATCAATATGTGCTAAACGTTGACCAGTTATCTAAGGTCGAACTGTATATTGATGGAGTGCGCTTCGAGAGTTCAGTTGAGGACCGGCACAGCAACCCAGAGGTCATAGATGACTGGCCACTCCACGCTGCCCATGGAATCAATACGACGCTCTCTGTTGGGGCGTGTTTCCAAAGCTCGGAGAACCGACTAAAGCACGGCTTCAGGGGTGACATAAGCGAAATAAAAATCTCACTTAACAGTATCCTGTCACCAGAGGAAGTGAAGTGCGGGACGAACTGTGCAGAGCACCTACTTCCACCACCCGAGAAGTTATTGGAAGCTGATTCACAAGTGCAGATGAACGCTCAACTGAATGAAATCTATATAGAGGGGAAATACAAGCAGAATATTGAGCAGCTTCTTCAGAAAATACAGTACATTAATACAAAACAGAACCCGACAATCGGTCGGCGCAATATCGAGGTTCGCACCACAATAATGTGCATTAATCAGAGCGCTGTGCGGCTGCCAACCATCGAGACTTACATCATGGTAAACGAGCCGAGCCCCATAACAGACATCAGCACTAACTCGGAAATGAGAAGCTACTCTCAAAAGACCAGCGTAGCCATAATGCCCACGACTACTGCCACCTTTGCGCTGAAGAGCAGCATTATCCACACCTCGGATGACATGGAGAAGGTGAAGATCGTCATTACAGGTATCAAAGCGACCCACTCACCGACCTGAATGATAATATAAGCGAGCATTTTTCTCCACTTTCAGGTAACTCTAACAACTTGGTCTCCTATCCGGAAATCAAGCAGGGTGTGCATATTCTGAGCAACATCAACATCAGTGTTTTCTCCGGTGGGAAACTTCTGCCGAACCTCCAAAGTTTGGACTCCTGCAGCGTAATTGTATTTCCTTCTCTGAATCCAGACCATGAGGATATCCAGGTGGATGGTGACGAGTCCCTTTCCTCGACTCTGGATATCAAGACGAACATAAACAAGGATGGTGTGGAGATGATCGGCTATGATTCGATAGTCAACTACCTCGACGTGTTGCGAGCTTTGCTGTACAGCAACAAGAAGCCGGCGTACTATTTAAACCGAGTGTTCAAGCTCTCTTGTTCGCAGCTCAACTCCCAGTTCAAGAGCGCCGAGTTCACGCTCACGCTGACGGTGCTGCATCCCAAGCAGACGATGTCACAGAGCACTTCAACGCCAGCAATCGCCGAGAATATAATATACGGAGCCTCTAGTGATTTAGGTATGTCATGATGCAGTAATTCTAAACTAAACCTTACACATGTTTCTTGTTTTTTCAGAAAATAATATATATGCACATGCAATGGCACACTCGCATGACGTCCAAGAGTCCAAGTCTAGACTGCACTCGATTGCTTACAAAGGTGATTATTATTCAGCTAATAAGAGCTAATTACAGTCGATGTTTGCATGCGTTGATGCTTCTTAGAAAACGAAGAGGAAGTAAGATCGAAATTTTAAAATATTTTGTGAAGAGACAGGAATAACATTTGTTGGTAAATTTTCTTTCTGTTTATGATTGAGAAAACTCCGTTTTTCCCAAATTTTGAAGCGTCAAGGATGATTTAATTGTTATTACCAAAAGTTTATTCATTGAATTTAAACATGCATGCATCGATTGTATTTCACACTTATACTACAAAAACAACAACAACAAAAAAAAAAAAACAATCGCAAAATGTTTGCAATTTTTACTCATTATTATTTATTGTTATTTATTTATTCAATCGTGTTTATCGGGTCGTGTTCTTTCGCTCTGGAGCCATTCGAATTTGACAGCTCGTGATAATATATATATATATATATATATATATATATATATATATATATATATATATATATATATATATATATATATATATATATATATATTATATGGAGCCATTCGAATTTGACAGCTCGTGATAATATATATATATATATATATATATATATATATATATATATATATATATATATTATTTATATATATATTATCACGAGCTGTCAAATTCGAATGGCTCCAGAGTATATAGATATATATAAATGTATAGATATATATATATATATACATTTATATATATCTATATACTTTACTTTATATTTAATATTTTCTATAACTATGCTTAACACCAAAATGAAGGTAACTATCGTCGAATAATGAAACTAGAAACTAGAAGTTTAATGAAACTAAAAGAAGAAAAAAGTGAAATAATGTTTCTTAAGTAAAAAGAGAGAATCTTAATAAAATTGAGAAGACAATATTAATATTACTCAATTTAGGGAATTTATGATTTACAAAAAAAAAGCATATGCAAAATATGCATTAATTGCTTGCAATTTAAACTTTTTTATTTTACATTTGCGGCTCATCGACAACCGTCGAACGTGATATGTTCACTTAATACGCTAGTAACTAACTAACTAACTAACGTTTCCACTTTTCAGCCGAGAGCTCACATCCAACAATGCTGATCGTCCTCATTTCTGTGTTCTTCGTGGTTCTACTGTGCGGAATCTCTATCGCACGCTTGCGGAATAGCAGTCACAAGTATGTTGATCGCGATCAGAAAGTAAGTACGGTTTGAAATTATAGTGAGATAGAAGTAGAATGCACGTTGATCGACTAGAAATCCCTACAATCTCTACAGAACGAGAGTCTGGTCTGGGATGATTCACCATTGACAATTACAATAAATCCAATGCAGAATGAGGCAGTGACCGATGACAGCTCTGATTCGGAAAACTCCGAGTCGGATGAGGAAGACGGTGAGTTTCAGTGGCTTCGTCAGATATTGATAATACTAAATAGTCTCCTCTTTTTTACAGTGGGACACTACCCGAATATGAGTCAATTAGAATGGGACAATTCTAACATGTTCAGTTCTTCGGTTAATTGAAGGAGGAGTGCAATTCAAAAAGGAAGAGAAAAAAGGAAATTATATGATATATAGTAGGTGCTAGGTGAACTCTTCAGAACCAAAATTAAGCAATTAACCCATCTAAGATAAAACTGCGTACCTTTTACATCTTTAAATCTACAAATCATTTCTAATGAATGATTGATGTAATGGAAAGGAATTTTCATATTTTCTTCGTGTCACAACGTAGAGAATATAATTGTGTACTATGAAAGTACTGAAGTGTTGATATAACCTAGCGTCTACTATATGTATATATATGCATATTTTAGTACATAATATTTTAAACATAATGAGAACAAACGAATACTATATAAATAGACCAGCAAATAGAGCTAACAGAAAAAAAAGAACATATAATAGCCTTGGCCAAAAGTTTTATAGTTCCAACTTTCAAACCATGTTCGTATTATTTAACTAAACTCCAATACGCTGATTTGAAAATCATTTGAATTTTTTATATCACAAATTATTATATTTGAATAGTCCTTCTTAGCCGCTATGAAGAATAAAAAAAATATATGAATATTAGGAATATAAAATATGAAAGTTTTAACAAAATGGCACGCACCATTTTTCTATATAAAAAATATATCAACATAGGTAAAGCAATACACGCTAGGTTCACATCAGTAGATTCTGAAACCATGTTACGGCGATTTAAACTCTTGGCCAATGCTGTATATATATCATGATATAATTTGTAGTTATACCATCCTCAAGTGATTTCCACTTTTTGGAACGGTATTGGTAGAGGTTTAAAAGTATTCAGTCGATTCCCCATTCAAGCCATTACAAATAACCAATTTATATCGGGCAATGCATTAGGATCAAAAGACATTGGATTCTGTCGAATCTAATCAAAAGGTATTTCTGTATTATACATATTATATATATACTTGCGTTTAAAATATCAAACTGCTTTCGGCGTAGCTATTCCACTAACCTATATATTCATATGCATATCCATGTCGTTGACAATATTCTTTGTGTGCACAGAAAAGTACATCCACTAATCTCTGTCTTCACTCTGCAGGGACTCTGCTTAGCTTTCTTTCTAGCCTATGTTAGGCATATTTGTATTAATTTAACGCTATTATATCATGCCTTTAAGTTTCGTAATGTAATAAAATAACCTCCATATATACATATATAAAAGTCAATGGATAAAGTGTAGCCCGAGAGTTGAAAAATTTCATCGTGCCAATGTGAACGAAGTCTACAAACGCTTTGCACGAGGAAAAAACATTCCAGAGCTTTTGAACTTCTTCTATTGAACGTGCATAGTTTTAACTCTCGTTGTTTATATCTCTCACCTCAAATATGCTTGTGGAACTTTCAATTCCAGGAAAAATTATTAAATAATATAATTTCATAGGATTTCACCAGATAAGTTAATTGTTCTACGCGCGAGAATCTGGAACCTTACTATGACGAAATGTGTTTTCAGTCGATAGTCGTCCATTCAATTGAAGCGCAAAATAATAGGGAATCATGGCTTTAAAGTTCACGCAGTTAACGGCGCTCATATGGTTCATGGATCCTCTTTACGTAGAGAAATTTTGCTTCTCGACATGTTCATTAAATCTAACTAAATTAACTAAACAAAATACTTAGGGAGTGGGTTCACTTCTCTTTGATACTCTGCACATTATCAGAGCGCATTATTCAAAATGATGTACACTTTAGTTTAAATTGCTACAAATGGCAAACCAATCCGGCTGATAACAGTATTGCCAGATTTCACCAATATTTGACGTTTATTCGTTATCGGAAAATAATCCCTAAAAGTCATTGTTTTTGTATTGTTATTTCTTTCATAGGATTTTCTCGACAACATATCGCTGATAATTATAAATATTCCATCGCAAACGAATTACACTAGTTTTGTTGTAAATATAAATCGTAATATAAGCCGTCCCGAAGGTTATTGCCATGAAGTAAGAGCAATGCTAAGAACTAATCCCACTACTATAATTATTTAAACTATTTGAGACCCATTAAATATAAAGAAGAGCACCGTAACCGCACTTTTCCACAACGTCAATATTTCAATGGTAAACTAGGCGGGCTCACAAACTTTTGCTTTCTCTTCGATCTTGAAACACGTTCTTATCCAGTTGTTAAAAGAGGCAGTCGAATTGAATAGAAAAGTTTAGAATCGAATATGTGTACAAAAATCTTTGGATTTGCAGCACTCCATGCATTAAAATACAAAATAGAAATGACGAAATCTATTTCTATATGTTTAATATGAGTTTTTGCACATATGAAGATATGTATGGATTTGTTTCATATACATGTTTCATACATATATGACAAAATTTATTTAATTTCCAAAATATGCATATGTATTTATTGAAAATAACATTAACTAAATACTTCATATATTCACGGGTATGAGTTTTGTTTAATTATTAAGGGAATATGTGTCCACTATTTAAATAGTTCCTTGAAATAAGGAATCAAAATTCTGTCTATAAAATTGTGGCTATATGATGATAACATACATATATATACTAAATACACAGCTGTTGAAAGGAGGGTTTTTAATTCATTAACATGTACAAGTCTACATCTTGGCAAAATATATTTATGTTGAGGAATATTCGATATATGTAATATAAAAAATTTGAGGTTTTAACTATCGCTAATGCACTACACTTGTAAATAAGATTTGTGTTATAACTGCAACTCCCGATCCGTTGTTGGCAGCTAGGAGTATGGCGGTGGAGGTTCAAGGGCTTAAGTTCGGATTCAGTATTGTCCGGCTTAGTTACACACCGATAATCACCCTAGCATTTGAGTGTCTTCCATTGTGCTCTCCACTGTCTGGCAGGTGTAGTACAGAGATAATATGCATATCAAGCACAGTAGTTCTCATTATGGGCAACATGGAGACGCCCACTTTGGTCCGTCGTCACCGTTATTTTTCAGTTCTGCAAATAGTTATGGACGTTTGTATTGGGATGTTTGATATTCTGCGTAGTGAACGGCACGAGTAAGCACTCGTTTATATCAGACCTCATGTTGCTAGCCAGCAAATAACATATAATGGATCACACATATGCATTGCAGTAAACCAATAGAAATAGCAAACACAATATTATATATAATAAAAAAAAAAACATTTTGACTTTGTAAAGTATTCCGTAAACATTCTGTATCAACAGTCGAACAAACGACTCTGAGGTATAAGGAAACACGAAATAAGTGACATGAGTAAAAATTAAAAACAAGAATAAGTAATTTTTTTGGTATGTGTATTTTGTTTTTTCTTTACATTATTGTCAACAAACTAATATGTTCAATGTAAAAACCCAAAACGGCAAATTCATGAAAATAGAATTATAAAACCTCCTGCTTAACTGACTTGACACAGAATAATAATAAAAGAATAAAATAAGCAAATCCAAATCTTGTTTTACTTTGAGAAACTGTGGGAAAATGAAACATAGGATATGTACAGCGGTTTAAAAGTCTAACCGGACTATACTCAAACATTCACAGCACTAGGGTTGGATGAGAATCCTGTTATCAACAGGAGACGAACGTAGTCACACTCTTGTAGTCTAATGCTAATTTTTTTATAGCCAGTTCCAGAAAATTTAAAAAAACTGATTACTAAGTCCATAGTGACAGTTTTTATCTTCACTTCATGAAAACTATACACTAACAACTTTACAACGATCAACATGTTCCTTTTGAATATGGAGAATGTAATGTAAAAAGATATTTTCTATTTTGTTCTTTTATGCTTTATGCACAGAACCAACCGTCCAACATGCGACAATTTTTATAAATTCACTACATATGTACTCATTCATCTTTTTATTCTTCGCAATATCAACAAATCCCACATATTTTACTTTGCTAGTCCTCGAAAGACAAGCAACCGCATAGAATGGCAAACAAATTTCCAGAATACAAGTTGCTTGAAATCCGCTTATAAAGGTAATAGAAAAATTTCTAGATTCCATTGATATTTAATAAATGGATATATTTTGTATTTTATTTTATTATTTTTTGTTTTATTTTCAAATTTTTTTTATGACAAATATTCGAGAGTTGCATCTTTTAACACTACGTATAAATTTTATAATCTTCAATATATAATCATTATTCTCTTTCTTTGTGTTTTCTCATTAAAAATAAAGTATAATAAAATTTTTATGCCTTCTTTATTTAGTTTCTTATATGTATTTTGTATAGGTCATAAACCTTCTATTTAAGTTTCATCTTTTTCATACATAAACGCAAAGTGTAATTCTTTGACATTTTACCATATTAGGAATATATACTATGTTATTGTGTATATATGAAAGTTGATCAATTACTAAGCGACGATCTGGATATCAATAGAAGTAAAAAATCTAACAACTGAGAGTAAAATCAAAAGTTGCGAAATCAAACTTCTTCTAGTCGTAGTAAGATCAAACAGAAAAATATCAAATTGTACAAAATTATCAATCTAACAAAGTGGCGGCACAGTCGAGAGGTCTATTACGCCACCCAGATCCATACGGGCAATGGGAGTTCGATTGGAAACTTCACTGGAAGTTGATGTATTCTTGAATCGTGATCGTCGTTCGTGTCAATAATTTTATTTGTTATTTGTTAATACGTACATTATTTAAATGCCATTTTATAAGTCTCTGGTATATATTTTTTATATATATTTTATTGTTTATCGGTTTCGTAAAAATAATTATATCTGATTTAGGATAAACATTTTTCTCTAGTAGTATTTAATGAATTTTTGCTCTATATTTTCACATATTATTTGCTTACTTCAGTCAATTTTTTCTCGTAAATAAATAATTCGGTAGTTTTTAAAATTATGTTTGTTTCGTATATTATTACTATATATGTATTTCCATTAAATGTGAAGTATGAGCCAAAACGACGGAGGGAAATTGAGGGAGTTCTTTTATTTCAAACCGATGAAGAATAGTACTTCATTAAAACATGAATGAAATGCAAACTGAACAATTGTAGTGAGGTTTGGAGATATGAAAACCTACAATAGTGCATAGTAAATGAATGTTCAAAATTTATAAATTACTGGGTTGTATGTGAAAGTATATTCACATTTCTTTATATATATATATATATATATATATATATATATATATATATATATATATATATATATATATATATACATATATATATATATATATATATATATATATATATATATTTATAAATTGAAGAACATAGAAATATTATTATTACATATATAATATTTCTATGTTCTTCAATTTATTTTACACGAACACATTGTGGATATATTTACTAATAGTCTTTTTTATGTGATTCTCACCCAAATGCTTCTGCCGTTTTTCATTGTATTTCAGCAGTTCCAGAAATAAATATCGGTACAGTATATGAATATATATTATAAAAGTCTCTGCATATTTGAAAGGTTAAATAAAAACAAAATTTCAAGAAAATATTTATGAGCGTCGCTATGCAATATGCACGAATTCAATGTATTAAATATTTATCTACCTCTTGGTTTTGCTGAAATTTGTTATAATAATAAGAAAAATTCGTTGTAAAAAACAATTTGCTTGTTTTTATTCTGCTGTATGTGTATTAATGAATATATATGGTGAGTTAAATCGGAAATATTCGAATAAATGCCCCCTATCACGTCTACTTACAACACAGTCGTCATATGAATTATATGTAAATAGGTCTGACATGAGATAGGGCTTGCAATTATATCCAGTACAAATCTGCTAGGATAGAAGCTTCAAGATAAAATTTCTACTATAAAATAATTAATTAATGGGACAATGACAAACAGTAATAAGTGCCAGTCCTAAGAAATACAATATAATTTGAATTTCACTCTATTATTCAATATATCTACTTTGGTACTTTAATTTTA